>CM076583.1:57303189-57665689 GCA_034641835.2 Pinus albicaulis | reverse complement strand
ATGTTGCAATGAATGAAAAAATTATTCTTCCTCTATACCTGCTTAACCTTCTTCCTTCCTTGAAATGGAGAAGGCCTTTCAAATGTCGTCTTCTTTCTTGTTGCAATCCTCTTCCAACACTTAGAAACAACTTTATTATACAAGGCACAAAAAGTACATGGTTTTCTATGCCACAAATTTTTCTCACCATTAACAATATGCTTGTAATCAAAAGGAATATTAGCATAATGAGACCTCTTAAACCTTGTTTGGTTGTCTCTGATGCAATCCCGATGATGAGAGCTTACCTTAGCTCTTCCTCTACAATGTGCATTGTCATGGAAAGATTGTAATGTGTTTTCAACATCCTCTTTCCTCGATGGTTTCGGAAATGACTTTGCTGCCTCTCCTGCCTTCGAACACTATCCTTAAGTGTACCACAAACCTACAAATCAAGGTATTTGTACAACCTCCAATGGTTGAGTTGTCCCTTGGCCATTAGCACCAAGTCCTCCTTTATACCCCATCTTGGTAAGGGGTCTCATGCCATTTCCTGAAATGGGTACCTCCAAGCTTCCAACAGAAATAACATCTTGTGAAAATGAAACTGAAGAATTACCAACACTATTTACCTCAGTTGTTGATTCTAAAGTAGGCGATGATGGCTTCACTAAGTCTTCGCCACACTTCAATTTTTCCAAGGCCTCTTCCATGGCTCGTAATTGAAGTTTCAATCTCTGCTTCTCTTCTAATTCTTGTAGACGTCTCTTCAATTCAACATTCTATGCTTGAAGGATCTCGTTGATCTCTTCATTTAAATGATGAGAAAATTATGAAGAAGATGAATAATCACCTGAAGATGGAGATGGAGCATCATCCTCTGTTCTCTCTTTCTGCTATCCCTCTTTTGCCATTTTCTCCTCATAATATGCATACATTATATCTACCATGCGTGCCATCCTGATGAGATCCTTGTAGAGATATTTATGATCCTTCATTTTCCTTTTTTTTGCACGTTCAATCTCTAGTTATCATTCACACTCGCAATTTTTATCAACAAGAAGACTTCTCTAATACCAGACTTGATCCGTATTCTATCAACTACCAGAATCACCCAAAATATTTTACTTCTGTGATGTTAGCATAATTTTAGGTGAAAGCATATAAAAAACCATGTGTGTATAATTTAAAGAAGATGAAACATAAATAAAACCATCAAATCAAAGCACCACAACTTGATAACAGAGTTCACCCAGTGTGGGTTACGTCTCCAGGCCTAGTTTCAGGAGTGGGGAGGCCACTTCATTAGTTGTTGCAAGAAGATGATGAGTACATGATGTAATCTCTATCAATACAAGGATGAACCCCCTTATCTAGAGTTGCAAGTATCTCCATGAGACGTTCTCCTACAAATAAATCTCACTCATAAAAGTTCTCCTCCAGCATGAAAAAATAACATTCTCTCACATAATGTAGCATACAATGATCCTCTCACAAAGTGGCATTAATGGATCTCAAAATTGAATCATCATCTCAACAAAAATCAAATGAACATATGACAATAATGCACCTTGTATCTCCACTTCCATGGATGGTTTGAAAATGCACAAATTTGTTGAAAAAATGGACTGCATGGTTAAATTCCTAGAGAAAAATCATGAAATATGAGTATAAACACAACCCCCTTCTAACTTAGTCAAATATGGACCCTCGAGAATCTCAAAGATTCCTCAAAGATTCCTTCCTACTGGTTGTCTGGAATTATGATTCCTAGATGAAAGATCTGATCATACCATTACATTCCTTGCCAAAAACTGATAAAAATGAGTATAAAATTGGCTTGGTTTTGAAATTGATAATTTTGGGCCTCTAAGGAATCTTTCATATTCCATGCAAATTCCTGTGTCAAGGTTCCAACTTCATGGTTCTATCCTTAACAATTTTATTCTGCAAAATATGTTACTCAAATAAAAAAAATGAACACGCCATCATACTCCTAGAAAAAATCCGATTCATTTAAGTATAAACTTGGCATAATTATGATATTGTGAAAATTTGGCTCCAAGGGAATCTTTCATATTCTTGGCACATTTCTTGCATTAGGGTTCCATCTCCTCTTTTTGCGCGCCAGCTCAAGGTTCTACCCATACGTTGGGTTTTGTGCTTGACCTCCTCTCTGTTGCCTTGATGAATAGGAAAATCTGAGTTTAAATACAAAAATTTGGGCGTATTTTACAAAGTGCCAAGCTAGGCAATCCAATTGGTGGAACTATTTCAAAAGTTTCGCAGTTGGGAGGTCCTAGGGTCAAACCACGTGGGACCCCATTTTGGCTTCATTTTATTTTTTGAAGTTGGCAACTAGTTTAATATGTAATATAAAGCAGTGGTTATATTGGGTCATCGTGTGGGGCAGGCCGACCGCCTGACTGGCACAGATTTAACTCTCACCGACCCCCCATTATATAGTATGGTCATTGAACGGACGACCCATTTGGGTCGTTATATATATTATATATATGTAATATGGTTGGGGTGGAAACTCACCACCTATATATATATATATATATATATATATATATATATATATATATATATATATATATATATATATATATATATATATATATATATATATATATATATATATATATATATATATATATATATTAAATTTAAATAAGCATTTAAAATTATCCATGGTTTTTTTGGGTTATCGAACAAATTAAAGAGGCAAAAATTACGCACTTTATGACTATGGGAATATGTCACCATGAAGTACCAATTTGTTGCCTCATTAATTTCCTCAAAATTTAGCAGACCTCCAAATTTAGTTTCCGCTCTGCTAAATTTACGTAGTGTGCCTCGTTTGACCAAAACTTTGATTGGCCATAACTTTCACATACAATGTTAGATTGAGGCGTCGTTTATGCCGTTGGAAATATTGTGATGAGCTCTTCGATCTGAATCTATTTTCATTACAATCCAAGAAATTTGATTTTTGAGCATTTCCTAAACTCTCTTTGACTTTGGAGCCTCTATGGAGCCACCTGGATCACCGGGTCATGGTTTTGTGTGCATTTTTTTGCATTAAAAAGCCATGGGACTACAAAAATATAACATTCAAAATACGTTGTGGGCTTATATTTAAAACTGCCAAGGGACTAGTTCTGTGGGATGAAGCGTGAATGGGTTGGCAACTCCTTGTGCCACATTTGGCGACTGTGCCAAATTAGATGTCCATCTTACCTAGGGTCAAAAAAATTAGGAACGGCTCGGCAACAGTTCTTCCCCAAATATGAAGGGTTGCTAAAGTTAGAGCCCCTACCAAGTTATATAAACACTGAAATTGACCACAAGACCTCAAGAAGCTTATGCAAAGGAGTTAAGACCAATTGCACAATGTTGTACTAATGCACAAAGGTTTATTAATGGAGTTGGTGAAGAAAATTAGTTTAGTGATGGACTTTCTCTACGATATATCCAAATAACAAACAAAGTACTCCTCTTTCCATTCTGTATTAAATAAAAGAAATCTCTTCAGGTAACCTGAGAAGACTGGAGACCTTGTCAAATGCTATGATCTGTACAAAAATGGAGTAGACTCCTAGTCTCAAAAAATGTAGAAATACACAGTACACCCCGTTCCATACAAAATTGAATAAATCAAGTCCTTTAGGTGTACTGAGAAAATGAAAGGCATTGTCAATGTTCAAGTCTACCATGGAGAACACACCGAATAAGGAAGGGGAACCATATTGAGTAATTGAAACCTTCCGATGATTGTGTGGTGTTTAGTTGAATTCCTCGGACTTAAATTAAAGCACTCTCTTGGATTTAGTGACTAAAAAAAAAGGCTACTATGTATAGTAAAATGTGGTGTATTTCACTGTGAGTGAGGGTGTGTAAGTGTTGAGAGTGTTGTATGTAAAGAGAAGTCATGTGCACTAGTGAGTTGTAGTTGAATGGTTGTGTGCATATTTTGAGATTGTGTAGAGAAGAGTAGAGGATGCAACAAAACTAAAGAAGTAGAGTCAAGAGAAGTTGAGGGTGGGTATGCTAAGCAGAGTTGAAGCAGTTGTATAAGACACCATATTAGGTCGTTTTATTTTATGTAATAGAAGTAGGCCATTGTTTTCAGTTTGAAAATTGTATGAAAAATAGGACAATTGGTTGAAGCAAGTAAAGACCTGCATTTATAAGAGGTTAGAGCCTCTAAGAAAGTTGTGGCTTGTTGATTTGAAGGGGGTTAGGGCTTCCTGTGAGTGGGTGGTCATAAAAAAATGATGTAATCAAAGGTGCTTTGATTATCATCATAATACAAAAACAAGCTTTGGCTATTTTTCTCCTGGAAGGGTTTCCATGTAAATAATTGTGTTCCAAATGTATAAAAGATTGCATCTCATGTGTTATTTGAGTGTATGCAATTTTAAATTTTAAATGCTTACCAAAAATTGTTAAAAGTGTTAATTATTGATTTACCCCCTCCCCCCAATGGTTCCTTAATCCAATAATAGCATGGAGTATTTAGACAACCAATAACCATTTGATATTTTAGGACAAAGTACCTCTTATTAGAAGAACATGTGATATATTATGAGATATTTTATGGAGAAGGGACCTAGGATAGTTTTATGAAAACCCAGGGTTGTAAAGTATCCAATGAGGATGGTTTATCTATCTGCATTTTCTGATGATGTTGCTTGCTCAAATATCAATGATTGTGGAGGTGTAATATTCTTGGAACAACATCACTTTTATAACCTATATTCGAGATGTGGATCGAGATCTAATACAAAAGCAAAGCTTACAACTTTGTGGGGAGTTTTTACATTTGAAAAAATCTTAGGCTTGGAAAATCTACAGGTATATGGGGATTCAAAGGCAGTGGTGGAATGGACCAATAAGAAACATAGCCTGGACATTGAAACTCTTGGGCACTGGAAACAAAGGTTAGACACTTATTCAACTCCTTCAATGCCATCAAGATTAGACATATTTATAGGGAATTGAATGGAAAAGTGAATGCTCTCTCAAAGAAATGACTGACTCCACAGTTGTGGTCTATCTATGTGACAGAATATGATGCTGGTAGCCTAGTATTTTCTAAACAATTTCCTCTCTGCTAATATTTTTACTTTTTGCCTAGTACTAATTGAACATGTATGTGAATATGTTATCAAATATAGTTTTTGGATCATTTGGATATATTGAATAATGTTGGACATATCCATATCTTCATATATTGTGAAGGATGTAAACTATTTATTTAATATAATTATGTTAGTTATTTTCTTTGAAAAAAAGTTAAATATATATACATCTAAAAATATGAAAAATATCCTTAATTATGAAGATTTACCCTCACTTTACCATGGATATTCTTAATTTATAAATAGGTTTTATTGCAATACCATGGACCAATACTTATTAATATCACATGCCCAAAAAACTAAAACTCACTTCATATGACACTTGTTCGCATGGCATTTTTTGGTCTAGAGGGGCAACCCAATATGGAAGAGATGTTGTAATTTCCTATTTTGTCTTGTCCTCTTAAACATTTTAACTGAGTCAAATTACATTAATAAAATAAAATAAAATAATAATTAGAATTAGAATTATAATTATTAATAAAATATTTGGCTCTCTTAAAATACATAAAAATAAAATAAAATAATTATAATTAAACCGTTTTCAACCCGTGACCTCTTAGGAGGAAACACATGCTCTTAACCATTAGGCCCATTGAAGTTATTCCAAAATAAATACTTCTATCTATGTAATTAATCATTTATTTATAATTATTAACAATAATAATTTAAAATAAAGTTATAATTTAGTTAAAGTTTTTAATTTTTTTATATTTATTAATGTATTATAAAATATTTATTATGGATTCACATTTATATAATGTTTGTTAAATATTATTGACTAAAAAAGTAAATAAAAAATGAAAAATAATTGGAAAAATCATTAACATAAGTATTTTAACCAAATAAATATTTTTTATCACTTAATTTATATAACACTGAGGTCCAATAGACCACATTAGTTTTAGTGGACATTAATCATATCGTTATCATTATTTGAATAAATAAATAAAAATTAAAAATTAATTGAGAAAATCATTAACATATCAAAAAAGGTTGTGTGTTCATCTCCATGAACCTACAAAAATACCTACCATTCATGAAAATTCTATCATGTGATTATGTCCTTTGAAGTACAAAAGTACTTAGAATTCATGGAAATCAATCAAAGAAAAATGTATGTGCTTATTTTCGTAGGAAAATATTCATAAAAATCAATCATATGAAAAAGAAAGACAGAAAAGTAAGTCTAGTTCCATAATCCAAAAGGATAAAAAGAAAGAAAAGTAAGTCTAGTTACATAATCCAACAGGCAACTATTGTAAAATGTGTTTACAACCAGGCAAGAATTTCTTTAAAGAAACTCTCCCACAGTCCTCTAAGAAAACGTCATTATTATTTATTTACTGCAACAATAGGAGTTTTGTGTGTCAAATCTCGGTGCAGTCACCGGCAATCAAATTTTGCGGTAAGTTTCTGAATGTTCCAAGAAATAAATTAACAATAAACTGGCTCATAGGATGTTGTGCTGTTATGTCAGCATACTTCGTGATTGATTTCGTTTCGGGCCAAATTCAATACTTTTATATATATATATATATATATATATATATATATATATATATTTATTGATTGATTTCCTTTCAGGCCAAATTCAATACTAGTTGTTATTATGAGTAACCAATTAATTAGACATCTGAATGGAAAGGCTTGTTTTACCTTTGTCAATTAAAAAAGGAGGTGCACTAGGGAATCCCGAAGTGGTTATTGTCAGAAAACTTAGACCTACCGATCCAACTGAAGGGAGAATGGGAAGAATATTCAAAAGACCTTCGGAGCCGAGGTTTTCTTGTGGACAAAAGGGGGGACAAGGTGACATGGGAAGGAATGACAAAGGAAGGTATGTCGGTGGTAGAAGATATTTATAGAAGACTGATTATGCAGGAAAGTCAGCAATCAGAACACCGAACATACAGACACATATGGAATAGTAATGCACAACTGAAGATGAGACTATTTTTATGGCTTGTATTGATGGATAAAAACCTTAAGGAAAACTTAAATAGGAAAGGTATGATTGGTCCAAGTATCTGCAGGTTATGCATGAAGGCTGGGGAAAACAACATGCATGTTTTCTATGACTGTGTTTTTGCCAGTCATATTTTAAAACTTATATGTGCATATTTTAAGCTGAGTTTCCCTACTTTGGACAATACTGGTGAATTCATACAGTGGTGGTAGAAAAAGAATATTACTATCAGGAATATATCGGCTCTTTACCACTGGGCTATCTGGATTGGTCGGAATAAGTGGATATTTGAGGAGGAATATAGTAGTCCGGAGTATATAGCTGATAAAATTATTCAGTGCTAGGAAAGGATGAAAATTGATATAAAACCACCCGTGGACCTCTCAATACGATTGAGACCTGTTGAAATACTATATCCAGCTGGTTTTTTGGACGGTGCATCACAACTATCCAGATGTGGTTGTGGTGATTGGTTAATGATATCACCAACCTGCCATTATAAGATATATTGGCATGGGGCGGGACGAATATGAAAGCAGAGGTACTGGCTTTGTGGGGTTTACTCTAGTTTGCCTCACAGCTGTGTATTGAGACCATTTGGGTCTATGGGGATTCAAAAGTTCTTATAGATCACTTAAATAAGGACACACAACTTATTCTTGGAAATCTAATGACATGGATGGAGCGTATAAAAGCAATAAGAAAATCATTTACTTCCATACAGTTTAGTCATATCTATCACGAAAATAACACACATGTAGATAGATTATCTAAAAAAGGGTTGGCTCGAGTTTTCGGGATCATGCATTATGAGCTGACGAGTTCAGATGGAGAAGGTACTGAAGGGGAGGTAAAATTTTACTGAGCAAAGTCTTTTTCCGGTGAGCTTTTTCTATGGCTTATAGTTTTTTTGGGAAATACGGATTATCTCTACATTTCACTAGCTACTATGCTGTATGGAGGCTGGAATACAAATAATTTAGGTTGGGGCAGTATGTTTTTCCTATTATTTTCTGGGAGTCAATACTGTCACCACGGGCTCACATCACAACATAATTTCCTCCCCGTTTTTTTCCTCTCAGTATTGAACTATATCTGATAAGTTGGAACAGGTATTTTGGGACGCGGTATGATAAAATACGGCTTTTTGTTTAAAGTGGATTTTGAAATAGCTAGGACTGTTTACTATAACGTCACTTTGTTTTTTGATGATTTGAACCGTTAATGAGTCATATCTGGGATATTTTTTGATACTGATTATATGGAAGATTAGTAGGACAAATAGAACATGATAGTTTTTTGAATGTACTCAAAAAGATATCATTATGTAATGGAACATTATATAATCAAGTGTTTTTCTCTTTCTGAAAAATAAAAAAAATAAAAAAAAATAAAGAAATAAATAAATAAATATATTAATAATAGAAATACCCAGTTGGTCACTGTAGTTGTTCCCGGATCCCAGGTTCTGGTCTTCTTCTTCGCTGAAAAATATGGAGAAGATATAAACAACCAATATAAATATATATATATATACCCACTGCTAGTTAATCGACAATCACTTATCATTTTCCAAGATAAACGTAGCCAGATTAAATGCAACAATAAAGATACGTGTGGTAACACAAATTTAAAAAAGTTTACCATGAAACAATAAGCGAGGAGGATGCATTGTAACGGATGAGTCAATAATAGTAAGGAGAGATATTTGAAACGAGAATCGATTATTAAAAGTTTTGGTTATCCATTTAAATCAAAATTATATATATATATATATATATATATATATATATATATATATATATATTATTTAGATACACAAATAAATATTTAGGATTTTTTTCGTAATAATCACATGACAGAGAACGTTTTCGACGTGCGTGTGGTTCATCATACTAGGTAAAAGATTGGATCCAAACATTAAGTTTAAATAGTCATATCTAGATGTTAAGTTTAAATAGTGTTGATGATGAACCATTGGTTCAACAACGTAACGTTCTCTGTCATGTGATTATTAATTCCAAAAACACAAACAAATAGTTAATCTATAAAGACACGTCCACATATTTTATTAGGCTAGGCAGGAGGGACTATTGTAATCTAAATGGGTTGGACAATGGGTCGTTTGTAAGGACTAAAAATTCTTTGATCAAAGTCAAGTCTTGTTGTATAAGTTGTATTCACTTTTTTGCTGAGATTATTAAATGTTGTATTCACTTTTTGCTGAGCTTATTAAATATTGAAACCATTTTTTACTAGCCAATGAACTCTTTGAGATCTTATTTAGCCTCTTGCAGAGGAAGAGAGGCACATACAAAGAACATATCATCGAGCCATTTTTCTGTCATTGAGTAATGCTAGCATTACGTCTAGTATTAATCTGAAACATAAAATGTTGTCACAAAAGACATTGGGTTTATTACCTGTGAGGCTCTTACGTGTAAACTAGGTGTCTCATGGCAAGGTAGCCATCGCAGTGTCTCATGGCATGTTAGCCATCTGTCATGACTCTCATGGTTACGAATACAATGCAATTTCCACTACCAGTTCAACTCTATCTCCACTCACCATAGGTCTGACCGCAAGCAACACAAAAACTAGTGGTATGGCGAGTTTTTTAAGTAGTATATTTTGAGAATGAATTTGAGAGCTGCTAGAATCAATCTCTGTTGTTAGAAAAAAAAAGACGCTGTGAGTGGAAAGAACAAGCCGCTCTATTGTTGGAGAGCAAACAAACCCTGGGAGTAGAAATAACAAGGCTGAAGAGCAGAGATCATTACCAGATACAAATTTTCAAGGCAAGTTCAAAATATTGTTCAGATAATACTCTCGTTCTGTACATAATCAGAATAATTTTTTTTTTTAGAATTTGATTTTTTAATCCCTTCTCTACTAAGATTTTTAGCTTGCTAAAGGTCCTTGTAACCCCACCCTTCGTTTGCCAATATTTGCAGCTGCAACCCGCTAAAGGTCCTTGTAACCCTACTACCCACGTGCTAAATATGAATTGTAGAATGTCCTAGTAACCCTGATCCCAACGTGGTAACTACGGCCTACAAAAGGTCCTCGTAACCTTGCTCGACCTACACCACTTCATCAACATGTAATAAAAACTTTCTCATACATGTTGGAAAGGCAAAAGAGTAAAGGTACAAATTACACAAAGATTTCACACATGAAACACACACGATCTGCGACTCTTCTATTAATTTTCATTCTCTCTCTCTGAATACAATGAACCCGATGAAGGGTATTTATCCTGATTCGCTTTACATGCACACACTTACCAAACTCATCTGTCACATAACTTCAGCTTACTTAATGCTCACTTAACTGAATCTCTAACTCATTTACCAAATTGATCTATTGACTTACTCAATGGTTACTTAACTGATTGTCTAACTCTACATGCGAGAGTTAATTAACTATTTTAACACTCCCCCTTTATTACAACTGCTAAACTAAAACATAACTCATGACAACTCAAACATGTCTGCTTCTCTATGTCTTAGCTAGGCTTACAACACCCAAGTTTCTTTTGTAAAACTCAAAAAAATTTATTGCTAATGGCTTTGTAAATATAGTAGTCAATTGATCGCTAGATTTACAATGATTCAAGTGAACTTCTCCGTTGCTCACAAGTTCTCTAATAAAATGATATCTAGTATCAATATGCTTGCTCTTTTGATGAAACACAGTATTCTTGGATAATGCAATCACTGAGGTGTTGTCACAAAATATTGTTGTTCATCCTTGTTGTTTCTGGTTGAGTCCATCCAATACTCTTCTTAACCACACTGTTTGACATGATGCTGATGTTGCTGCTACATATTTTTCTTCTGCTGATGATAGTGTCACAATGGGTTGCTTCTTATATGCCCATGCTATCACACCTGAACCAAGTTGAAACACATAACCGAAAGTGCTCTTCCTATCATCCAAACTACTTGCAAAATCACTATATTTAAATCCAATCAAATATTTCTTTTTGTAATTGCATACATTATGCCACAATCTCTAGTTCCTGCTATGTATCTCATAATTCTTTTTCCTGCACTCCATTGTGCGTCTTTTGGAGTCTCCATAAATCTGGAAATCAAACTCACTCCTTGCATAATATCCGGTCTTGTAGCTGTGAGATACATGAGGGTACCAACCAGTCTTTTGAATAGAGTTAGATTGACATGTGATCCTTCATTATCCTTACTTAACTTTGTACCTGTTGCAATTGGTGTAGGTACAGGTTTGCAATTATCCATCCTGAATCTTTCCAGCAAATCTCTAACATATTTATTTTGGAAAATAAAAATTCCTTTTTTCAGATTGTTCAACTTCTATGCCAAGAAAATATTTCATGAGACTAAGATCTGTCATCTCAAATTCTTTCATCATGTCCGCTTTAAATTCATTTGACTCAAGATCACCTATAAAAATCATGTCATCGACATATAAACAAACAATCAAAATATATCCATTCTCATTTACCTTTGTGTACAATGTAGGCTCAATGTTGCTTCTGCAAAATCCATTCTTAATCATGTAAATGTTGATTCTGCTATACCATGCTCTAGGTGCTTGCTTCAGTCCATTGAGCACTTTCTTCAACCTGTAAACTTTATCTTATTTACCTTCAACTTCATAATCTAGAGGCTGCTGCACATAAATTTCTTCTTCTAGAATTCCATTCAAGAAGGCTGATTTCACATACATTTGATATACTTTCCACTTGTTCTGAGCGGCTGTGGCTAGAACTACGCTTACAATATCCAATCTGGCTAGCAGAGCAAACGTTTCTCCAAAGTATTTTCCCGATTGCTGCGAGCATCCTTTTGCTACAAGTCTTGCTTTAAATATGTCAATTTCACCTTTCTCATTCAATTTTGTCTTGTACACCCACTTCACACCAATGAGGTTTTTATCCTTTGGTAAATTAACCAATCCCATGTATCATTATTTTCAATATAATCAATCTCTTCATCCATGGCTTGTATCTCTTCATCTCTGATTGCTTCTTCAAATGAAGAAGGTTGGAATGACAACAATGAAAAATTTGAACTAACATCCAAATCATCATAAATATCTTTTAGACTTCTCATATTTCTCTTACCATTGCTTGATTCATCACCTGGTTGGCTACTGGGAGAATTATGGTCTATTGATATGCTTGAAGATCCATGCTGCTTTGAAAATATTGGAGTCCTTACTGGTGTGACTCTGTTTGGTGTCTGCTCTTTTAATTATTGCTGCTCCTTTTCTGCTACACCATCATGTTCCATCAATGGTGCTTGTGCATCGACTGTTTTTTTCTATAGTCACATTCCATGAATTTTATCCTTTGAACACAGCATCTCTACTAATTATTGTCTTCTTGGTGATATGGTTATACAATTTGTAAGATTTTGAATACTCATTATAACCAACAAATATGCATTTTTCACTTTGATCATACAATTTTCCTCTGATCTATTTAGGTACATGTGCATAGGCTACACATCCAAAAACATTGAAATGAGATACATTGCATGACATACCTAACCATGCTTCTTCTAGAACTCTGTTCATTACACTCTTTGTAGATGATTTGTTTATCACATAAACAACACATGCAACTACTTTTGCCCAATACTCATTAGACAAGTTTCTTGCTTTCAACATGCTCCTTGTCATGTTCATGACTGTTCTATTCTTTATCTCTGCTACACCATTCTGTTGTGGTGTGTATTTGGTTGTAAATTGTCTTCTGATTCCATGTTGTTTTCAATACTCATGGAATTCTTTCGAGTTGTATTCTCCACCATGATCTGACCTCAATACCTTGATCTGTCGATCACTTTGGTTCTCTGATAAGGCTTTGAACTCTTTGAACTTTGTAAAAAGTTTCAGATTTCTGCTTCAAAAAGTAAACCCAAGTTTTTCTACTATAGTTGTCAATAAAAGTGAGGAAGTAGAAATTTCCACCAATCGAATGTGTCCTCATATGTCCACAGAAGTCTGTATGCACCAACTCAAGTGGTTTCTTTTCTATGTATGAAAATCCCTTCAGAAAACTTTCACGGTGTTGCTTTCCCAAGATGCAACACTCACAAGTACTGACAGGTTATTTGATGGGAGGTAATCCTCTGACCATATGTTTCTGCTGCAACAATCTTAAACCATAAAAATGCAAGTGTCCAACTGAAAGTGCCATAACCACTAATCATTAGAACATGCAACTGTAAAAGAAGTAACCTGATCATTGTAATTCATAATTAGAGGAAATAGTCCGTTCCTCGCCATCTGCACCTTTTCTATCATCTTATTGATTGGGGGTTTGTCATAAATACCACACTCTTACCCCTGAAAGACAACTATGTATCATTTCTGCGTCAATTGACCAACACTTATCAAATTGTGTTTGAGACCAGGAACATAATATACCTCTGAGATTGTCTTTGGCTCCCCCTGGTTGGTCAGAATGTTGACCAGTCCTTTTCCATCTATATCTATAGTCTTGTCAGTCCCAAAATTTACCTCTGTCTTTACAGATTGATCCAAATTTGCAACTAAATTCTTGTTGCCTGTCATGTGGTTACTGCAACCACTGTCTAATAGTCACACCTTATCAGACGGTGCATGCATGTTGTTGCATGCTAGGAACATGGAGTTAGTATTATTTGTACTAACATTGGCTCTCTAGTTTCCTTGATGAGCTATCTTCTTTTTGTAATCACGAGCATAGTGACCAAATTTATTGCAATAATAACATCTCAACTTTGATTTGTTAGATCTGTAATTATTTTTGAAGCTTCTGCTGTTGTTGCTTCCACTTTCATGTCCATGCTCTTCTCGAGCATCTCTGTGACCACCATATCTTCGACCTCGTCCTTTGCCTCTCGATCGACCTCTTCCTCGACCTATTGAAATAGAAAAATGAATTTTGAAATCAATTTCTAAAGTGGAATCCTTATTTAAGTCTATACTTGCCTCATGCGATAGAAGTGATCCCATCAACTCATCAGCTGTCAGTTCTTCCAAATCCTTTGCTTCTTTTATGGGTTATACCACAACATCTGATCCAAGTGGATATTGGTGGCTACCTACCTATTTGACTTGGGGCCCCACCGTTGTCTCTTTCAATTTTTCAGTTTTGGCACAACTTACTAGTTTTAGTAGTTTTTCAGGTCTTGAACTTCTGGAGCCGTTTTGAGGCCCTAAACGACGTTTTTTGGGCATCGGTTTTTTGGCTAATCTGATTCTATTTTGAAATCTACATTTTCAGTCAGTGGTTGTAGTCATTGGATAGATATTTCTAAATATGTATCATGTGTGTCAAACAGAGATAGTATGCCAAAGTTACGATCTCGGGAAATTGATGTGCCAATTTACCCCGATGAGGCCCATATTTTGGAGTTTCATCTCCTAGGGTTAGGTTTTTGGATGTTTAGGGTTTTCCATTATTTCTCAATAATATATAGGCCTTCGAGCCTCATTGTAACACATAGTTCAGGGGCCTGTAGCTGCCACATATCTTCTTAGAGATAAGCTACCAACGTCCTAACTAGTTTATTTCTATTCTACGTGTAAGCAAATTTCAGTTCTTTGATATTAATGAAATGAAGTGTTATTTCTGCTGCGTATTTTTATTTATGGTTATATGTTTATTCTATTGCATTCCTACATAAATTCGGATCAGTAGTATTAGATCAGTCTGATTTTTCTCGTTCCTTCTTTGCTTGTCCCCAACAAGGTCGGGGTATAAGGAGTTAGGGATCGATCTGGTTGAACCTTTGCAAGATCAGCCTCACAAACCCCGACGACCGCCCATGGGGGGTGAAAATAAAGCTAAGGGAGTAGGAGATCCTATCAAAATAGTTCTTAAGTAGGTCCTCAAAAAACAAAGGAACGCAATGATGGATAACTTTGCCCAGATCCTTCAACGACTGCCCATCGGCGGCGCATCTGCATCCAACAGCCACTCTGGAGGCACGACTCCCTTTAAGGTACAAGTAAACTTTGACAGAGGGTCAAATAGTTGCAGATGCCGTAGATAGATGGTTGAATCTATTAGAAGGATATTTCTCGGTTCATGACTTTTCCGACCGGGAGAAGATTATTTTTGCACTCCTCAAAGCTATCCCCCATGTCAAGGACTGGTGAGAAACCTACTGTGAGAAAAATGACAAGAAAAAACCCTCTCTATTCTCAGCCATACCCAATTGGAATTATTTCCGAGACGCCATTAAGGAACAATAATATCCCACGGGGAGCTATGAGGACAAGTACATACAATGGACCACGCTGCAACAATAAAGGGATCAAGATGTGCATGAACTGATGAATCTGTTCCATACCCTGCGCACAAAGTTGGGTATCAAAAATTTGGAGAAACATTTGGTGCTAAAGTATTACAGTTTTCTGCACAAATACATCCAAGAGGAAATGAAGTTCTTGGACATCTCCTCACTTGGTACGACATACCGGTATGCTGCCAAGATTGAGTAGAAATTCAAATAGAAGAAGCGAGACTTTGGATCTACGAATAAAAAGCAAGGGAAAGATGCCCCCAAACTGTAAAAAAAAGGACAAAGCCAAGGCATGGTGGCCCAAGACAACCTTGCAAAGCTGGAATCAAAGAACAACACTGCAAAGCAAAAGAAGGACACGCGAAAATGGTGTGAGTTTCTATAAGAGCTCCACTCACAACACAAGTGAGTGTCGGGCCAAGCAGTCGCTGGTGGCTGAGATGAGGGCTTCTGAATCAGATGCATGCTCCGACTCTAAATTAGAACCTAACAAGGGGAATGAAAAAGGGAAACAAATTATTGATGCAGAGCCCAACACCACTGTTTCCACTGCAAAGGTCCAGAATGAGGAATCAGAAGATCCAGAGGAGGAGGAGTGTCTCTTCCACTCCCAGATGTGGGTAAAGAGTTCCCCGCTATAGTTCATTGTCGACAATGGGAGCCAAAAGAACCTCATTTCAGCAGATGCTGTGAAGAGGTTGGGCTTGCCAACCACAACACACCCACAACCATACACTCTCGGGTGGCTTCACCAAGGACGGGATCTCCGCGTCAGCCAACAGTGTTGCCTTCCCTACAACATCAAGCCCTTCGTGGATGAGGTATTATGTGACATTTCTCCTCTTGATGTTTGTGATTTATTATTAGGCTGACCATACTTGTGGAAGCGAAATGCTGTGTATGAGTCACACTGTTATTGTTACTATGGGAAATAAGCTGTATAGGATACTAAAGGTACCACCACCTGTCGCTATCTCTTTGGTTATTGAAAAACAATGCAGTAAGCTCATTTCCAAAACCAAGAAAATTATTTTCCTAATGATTTGCCCCTAGGGCAAGAAGAAGAATGTGGCCACGACCTCCATACAGGGCTCCTTTGCACGGCAACAACAAGTGGACAAGGTTGTGGAGGAGTGCGAGGACATCTTCAACTCACCCATAGGGGTGCCTCTGCACTGTTAGGTCAAGCACCCCATTGATTTGACCCCAGGTGCACCGCTACCCAATGGACCGATCTATCGACGCTATGTTCTGGAGAAAAATGAAATCAAGAGGCAGATTCAGGAGCTGCTGTAGAAAGGTCACATCCGGTTGAGTTCATCACCATGTGGGAGCCTGATCATGTTAGTATAGAAGATGGGACTTGGAGACTCTGTATTGACTATCGGGCACTGAACAAGATCACTGTCCGAAATAGGTACCCGATCCCATAGATTTATGACCTTGTTGGGACTCAAAAATATCATATTTTCATCCACCTTTTCCTTCACTATTCCTTACATTTCATCATTCCATTAAAATTTTATCATATCATTTTCATAAATACGTTTGGGTTTCACCTTCTTATTTTCCATTTTATTCATTTTTGTATTATAAGTGAATTTATGATTAAATATTAGAAAATATACATATTTATATATATATATCTCAAGAATATGTGAGATTTGTAATGTGTAGGAAATATGTGAAGGATTAATTCCAAGATACGTCTCAAATATCTCCTCCACCATATTAAGGAGATAATTATTCAAGCCTATTCCTAAGGAGAAGACCATGGAGGATTTGGTTGGCATATCTTATCCAAGATATGTGAGAGATGTGTGGAGGATTCAAAGGGATAATATCTTGTAATAATGGGAAATTAGTTGAGGGTGCTTGAGAGAATATTGGATATGTAATTATGAGATGGTTATCTTCCTCATTTATATAAGAGAGTGCTCTCTCTTCATTTTGATAATAATGGAGAGATAGAGTTTTGAGTTTGGAGAGATAGTCTTGTAATTAGGAGAAGGGAATTCTTAGTTTTGAATTCATCTTTTATTGTTATGCTTTCATGATTTGTAATTTGATTCTTGTAATATAATTTGAGATAGTTTTATTGTTGTGAGCTCACATATGTCGTTTGTCATTCAATTCTTGACATGTTGTATTTCTTTTCCCTTATGCAATTTCCCACTTTCCTAGTTAGTGTTTCAATGCCTTTCTAGATTAATTTGATTTCAGTAATTTAGATTAAATTAGTTCCACTTCAGTCCTGCATATATAGTGCATGTGTCTCGTAAGCCTACGAACCTCGGATTGACAAATTAAATAGTTGGGTAAGTACTACAACATAATTAAACGATAATATTTTCACCCAAACAGACCTTCTGGAAAAAACTAAAAGTGGAAAAATATTTCAGCAATATCGACTTGAAGTCTGGGTATCACTAGGTACTAATCAAACCCTTCGATGTGTGGAAGACTGCCTTCAAAGCCAAGGAGGGCCTTTTCGAATGGATGATCATGCATTTCAGGTTGACAAATGCTCCCACAACCTTCATGAGGCTGATAGACGACATCTTGCGGCCATTCACCAACTCATTTGTAGTGGTGTACTTGGATGACATTCTGATATTTAGCCAGACTTGGGAAGAGCACCTCCACCACATGTGACAAGTCCTCCAAACACTGCGACAACACAAGTTGTGTGCTGATTTGGAGGAGTGCACTTTTGGCATGACCCAGGTTCAATACCTAGGATACATTATTGATGAAAGGGGGTGCATGTGGATCCAACCAAGATCCAAGTCATTTGAGATTAGCCAAACCCAACCACTCTAACAGAGCTTCGCAACTTTCTAGGTCCTGCTAATTTCTGCAATAGGTTCATGTTGGGATTCTCTCATATCACTTGGCCCTTGAGTCAAGTCACCAAGGGAGGAGCGAAAGCAAAATTCTTTTGGTTAGAATCTCAACAGAAGGAGTTTGTAGAATTGAAACATCGCCTCTGTTCTGCCCCAGTGCTCACATTACCAGACTTGCAATAACCATTTGAGATCGATACGAATGCCTCTGACTATGCTATTGGGGAAGTTCTTACTCAACAGGGGAAGCCAGTGGCATATCACATCGAGACATTGTCCAATAGAGTACGCAAGTATCCCACTTATGACAAAGAAATATATTCCATTGTGCAGGCTTGTCGACAATGGAAGCATTAAATTTTGGGGAAGGAAAAAATCATCCACATAGACCACCGACCCCTGCACTTCATACAAACACAAGGGAAGTTGCAGAATGATCACCATTAGAAGTGATCCACATATCTGCAATAGTTTCATTTGAACATCAAGTGCAAGAAGGGCAACACCAATAATGTTACAGACTGCCTTAGTCGACCACCGATCGTGGCACTAACCGCCGTTCTCAACTCTTGTGGGCATGATACTTCTGATTGGCTGCTTCTCTACAAGAGCGATCCATAATTCGGTCACACATACAAGCCACTCTTGGGGGGTACACAAGTTCCAAATTTTCATCTCCAAGATGCACTGTTATGTCACCTGGGACACCTTTGTGTTCCTTCAAGCGAGCATGCCAAGATGATATGGGAAGCACACTACAGTCGATTTTCTAGCCATTTCGGAGTCAAGAAAATAGTGGTAGTACTGCAGAAGTATTTCTATTGGCCGAATCTTCGACAGGATGTCGAGAAGTACATCAGTTCTTGCACTTCTTGTGCCATTGCCAAACCAACCATCAAGAAGCAAGGCCTCTATACTCCACTACCTACCCCTAGTCGACCTTGGGAATCCATCTCCATGGATTACATGTCGGGCCTTCCTTCTACTAAGCATGGAAATGACTGTGTTTTCGTGGTCATCGATAGATTCTCGAAGATGGCCATTATGGCGGCCTGCAAGAAGAATATCATAGCAGAAGTCACTGCTAAACTCTTCTTTGAACGAGTGTGGGTTCACTTTGGGATCCCACAGCCTATCATCTCAGATCGGGACAACAGGTTCCTCAACACATTTTGGTCCAGCCTCTGGTAAACACTGGACACCAAGCTCACCAAGTCCACAACTTTCCTCCCAAAACTAATGGCCAGACATAGGTCATCAACAAGATGATTGTACACATTCTGCGCATGTACAATTCAAAGCATCCACGCACATGGGATGAGAGCCTCCCCTATGTACAACACAGTTATAACTGGTCTCTCCATAGCTCAACCGGCCACAACCCCTTTCAGGTGGGCTTGGGATTCCAGCCACTATGTCCCATTGACATAGCCATGCCATTTGCGGCTACTGAGGCCAATTTGTCTCATATCCAGTCTAAAGCTGACAAAGTGAACAACTTCATCGAGCGCATTTAGCACATCTGCCAACAGGTTCATGACATATTGGATAGATCCAATGCTTAGTACAAGCAACAACATGATCAACATCAGGTACCACACAACTTCCAGCTGGGCGACAAAGTGTCGCTACATTTGCAGAAGGAGCGCCTCACTGGACCCCACCGCAAGCTTCGCCCGCTTCGATATGGGCCGTACACCATCACTAAGGTTGTAGGGAAAAATGCCTTCGAGCTTAGTATTCCACCATTCCTTGGTCTGCACCCAGTATTCAATGTGAACCACCTTTGTCCCTACTTCCCACCTCTACTGGACACCTCTAACATTGCAGAACAACTCACACCAACATAGTGAAACCCAGACTGCATGGAACAAGCCACCACAGATTGTATCATGGACATGCAAATCAAGAACACTCGCCAACAGAAGATCCAAAAGTATTGGGTTGTCAAAGTTGGCCAACTCCTGCACCAAGGCAAGTGGTTCACCAGGGGCTAAGTTTAGCAGAAGTTTCCTCATCTCATGGAGGAACTCAACGCAATGGGGACCATTGCTTCCTAAGGGGGGAGGAATGATCCATCTGGATATTAGTGGCCACTGACCTATTCCACTTGGAGCCCCACCATTGTCTCTTTCAGTTTTTTAGTTTCGGCACAACTTACTATTTTTAGCAGTTTTTAAGGTCCCGAACTTTTGGAGCCGTTTTGAGGCCCTAAACGACGTTTTTTGGGCATCGCTTTTCTGGAAAAGATGATTCCATTTTTAAATCTACATTTTTAGTGAGCATTTGTAGTCCTCAGATAGATATTTATAATGATGTATCATGTGCATAAAACAAAGATAATATTCCAAAGTTACGACCCTAGGAAATTGATGTACCAATTTACTCGACAGGGCCCATATTCTGGTGTTTCATCTCCTAAGGTTAGGTTTTTGGATGTTTAGGGTTTTCCATTGTTTCTCAATAATATATAGGCCTTCGAGCCTCATTGTAACACAAATTTCATAGGCCTGTAGCCACCACATCTCTTCTCAGAGATAAGCTACCATCGCCCTAGCTAGTTTATTTCCATTCTGTCTATAAGAAAATTTCAGTTCTTTGATATTAATGAAATGAAGTGTTATTTCCGTTACATATTTTTATTTATGGTTATATGTGTATTCTATTTTGTTCTTGCATAAATATGGATCAACATCAAAGTTGGTAGACAAAGATCTAAGGACCTTCTGAATCACTGTTCGATTTTTAATTTCTTCACTATAAATTTTTAACTGATTTACTACAAACATGACCCGATTCATGAAATAATCGATGTCCTCTATCTCCTTCATCTACAAAATTTCAAAATATCTCCTAGTATTATTCAATTTAAAAATGTTGAATTTGGCCATACCTTGATAGCTTGTCACCAAAGTTTCCCATGCTTCCTTTGTTTAAGACATGATCATAATCTTCTGGAACACTACTCGGTCCACTCCTTGCTGGATAAGAAGCACTGCTTGTGCATTCTTCCTTTTGTATTTCTTCCATTGTTCCCTCTTTGCATTAATGAGGGCTCATTCTTCTATGTCATTTTGAGGTTCTACAAACCCAAAATTGACATGATCCCAAACATCGTGCACTTTTAACATGGTATCCATTTTAATGGCCCACACATCATAATATTTCCTTGTGAAAGAAGGAAGTTGTGGCTGGAAATTTCTTGTTGCCATCTTTCTTAAAAAAAAAATCCTCTCTGATATAACCCTAAATTTCTTCTTTTGTAAGCTTTTCAAAGCTCCAAAAAATAACCTTATAATAAAACGCTAGGTTTTATTTTAATATATAAAGATTTCTTTTATATATAAAATAAATTTTTGGTCTTAAACCCTTTTTCAAAACTTAATATAATACTTTTTGAAACTTAAAAAAAAATCCCTTTTAAAACCTTATCATAATATGCCCCACTTATAAAACCTTTTCAATGTTGGAATTTCTAAATTCAATCAGACAGAGGAAAAATGTGTTTCCCCAACAAAACAGAGACTTAAAAAATGCAGAAATTAGACAGTCACATATACAAAGGCAGTGATACACAGGAGAGGATTGAATAAAAAGTTTTCTATTCAACTCTCGTCTCTTGAAAATGAATGAAATTACATTTGTTATACAAATGGACGAAGCGTGTAAAACCTAATCTAATCAATGTTGCTTCAATCCTGAACAGACGTTCAACATTATTTTTCCTTGGGATGTCAAAAGACCCCTTTCTACATTTAATCGGCACGCAGGCCATATTCTGCTTATACACAAAAAACACATGAAGACGTGTTCAAACACACAAACTAGCAGATCTCAACTTTTTTTTTTCTTTCTCTGAGTCCTCATCGCATCCAGCTCCTTATCGCAGATCGCAGATCAGCAGTCTTAAACTTTAACTGTGGCGCAAACACGGGTAAACTTAACTATTTATGATTACAAAGTGACGTGGCACCGTCGCATTGCATATCATTTAACATAGTCTGCGGGCATTCGGTGGAAAGCGTTAAATCTTGTGATGTGCAATTACACAATCGCATCGCAAAAAAAGCAACATATGCTGCGGCACTTTAAGGGAAAACATAAATGGTTGCGAATGCGATGTGCGATAACTCGATCACATCGCATGTCAAATAACTTAACTTGTGGCTGTGGAAAGGTAAGTGGTAAGTAATGCGAAATGCGCTCTGCGGTGCGGCTTAAACAAAGGTAAGTGTGGAAGTGAAATAAAAAGGATTGTGGTGGTTTGAAAATGCGGTAAAGGTTGGTGGGTCCCCCCAGATCTCGCATCAGCGGTAAAAAAAAACATATGGCGAATGGATTAAATGGGAAAACAAATGACTTGTGATTTGCGTGCCGCAGGAAAAAGGTAAGTCAAATGTTGTAGATGGAAATAAATGCAGAGTTTAAGGCTCGGGTACTCTATTGATCTTTGCTTGGATTGCGTGAAGACACCTCCAACTTCTCAGATCTTTTCTTGTCCTTCTCTGCTGCCAAACATTGATGAAATTGTGGGCTGATGCTGCTTATCATTCATGAAAGTGGTTGGGAGTAAAATTCCAACATTCCCCCTTAATCACAACTGTCGCCATCAGACATTCCAAGACATTTTATGAGATACTCAAAACTATTTTGCGCTAATGGCTTTATGAGGATGTCAACAAACTGTTACTCTGTTCTACTATGCTACAAAACAATCTCACCATTGTTAACCAATTCTCTTATAAAATGATATTTTGCATCCATGTGCTTTGTTCTTTTGTGGAAAACATAATTCTTTGACAATGCTATTGCTGAGCTATTATCACAATAAATTGTGGTTCCTTTGTCTTGCTCATGACAAAAATATCTCAATATCCTTCTCATCCAAACTGCTTGGCATGCTGCTATTGTTGCTGCTACATATCCTGCTTCTGCTGTTGATAAAGCAATTATTGGTTGCTTCTTGGAAGCCCATGAAATGGCTCCCTATCCCAAATGAAACACATACCCAGATGTGCTCTTTCTATCATCTACACTTCGAGCCCAATCACTGTCAGTGTAACCAATCAACTTAAAATTATCAGTTGAGGAGTATAGAACACCATACCCCTTTGTTCCATTCACATACCTTAAAATTCTATTGGCTTCTTGCCAATGTGTCTCCTTTGGTGTCTCCATGAATCTGGAAATTAAAATTACAACATACATAATATCAGGCCTAGTTGCAGTCAAATACATGAGGCTGCCAACTATGCTCTTGTACAATGTCGGATCAAAATTCTTGCTGCAATATTCTTTGCTTAACTTCAACCCCATGATAGTTGGAGTTACTGTAGCTTTGCTGTTCTGCATGTTAAACCTCTTCAACACTTCTGCAACATATTTTTCTTGGGAAATAAAAATTCCCTTTTCATTTTTCTTTACTTCTATGCCCAAGAAGTATCTTAATAAACCCAAATTAGTCATTTCAAATTCACTCTTCATGGCTACTTTAAAATTAGCAATGAGAGAAACTTCATTGCCAGTAAACATTAAATCATCTACATATAAAACAACAATAAGTATCTTACCATAATTTTCTTTAATGTAGAGTGTGGGTTCACCATCACATTTTTCGAACCCATTTTCTGTCAGGTAAGCATCAATTCTGATGTACCATGCTCTTGGTGCTTGCTTCTGCCCATAAAGAGCTTTCTTAAACTTGCATACTTTGTGTTCTTGGCCTTCTATCTAATAGCCTGGAGGTCGTTCAACATATACCTCCTCTTTTAACACTCCATTTAGGAATGTTGATTTCACATTCATTTGATATACTTTCCACTTTTGTTGTGTTGCAATGGACAACACTGTTCTTACTGTTTCCATCCTTGCAACAGGTGCAAAGGTTTCTTCATAATCTCTTCCTTGTTGCTGCTTGTAGCCTTTGACAACAAGTCTTGCTTTATGCTTTTCAATTTGGCCTTCAGCATTTCTCTTGGTCTTATAGACCCATTTTACTCCAATGACTTCTTTACCTTTTTGGAGGTCCACTAACTCTCATGTGTCATTCTTTTCTATTGCACCAATCTCTTCATTCATTTCTTCAATCCATTTTTCTTCTTTTACTGCATCTTCAAAATAATTGGGCCATCAACATGAAAATACAAAGCAAATAAAGAGTTCAAACCATTACCATTATCAACTTCTTGCTCATAAATATCACTTAAATTCCTAAATCTTGGTCTTCTTGGTGTGCTTGGAGTTCCACTTGAACTCGAGGGAGTTTTTGATCCCTGTGGTGTGCTTGGAGAAGCACTTCCTTGGTTTCTCAAGGCTGTTCTATTGCTTGCTTGTGGTGTGCTATGCTGAGCTTGTGTAGGTGGAGGAGGAACCACCGTGGAGGAATTATTTGTTGCTGTGCATTCCTCTTGCTCTTCGTGAGACACACATTTCTTCACGTTCACTGTTTTCTCTAAGCTTCCATCCCAAGCTTCTTCTTCTATAAATTGCACATCTCTGCTGATTATAACTTTCTTGGTGGATGGATTATAGAGTTTGTATTCCTTGGACTCATCACTGTATCCAACAAAGATACACTTCTCCCCCTTGTTGTCCAACTTCTTTCTTAGTTGATCTGGGACATATGCATAAGCCACACATCCAAATACTTTCATGTGAGTGACAAACTGCTTCATTCCACTTCATGTTTCTTCCAGAACTTCATTCATAATATCTTTGGTTGGGCATCTATTCAAAATATACGTTGCACAATTGACAACTTCAACCCAATACTCATTTGGAAAATGTTTCTCCTTCAACATACTTCTGACCATGTCCATGATGGTCCTATTCTTCCTTTTCGCAACACCGTTTTGCTGTGGCATGTACCTTGTGGTAAACTACTTGTGTATGACATTTTCCCTACAGAAACGTAGGAAATATTTGGGGATATATTGTCCTCCTCTGTTAGTTGTTAGCACTTTGATGTAGTGCCCACTCTGCTTCTCAAGAAGAGATTTGAAGTGGTAGAACTGTTCAAACACCTCACTCTTCTGTTTCAATAAATAAACCCATGTATTTCTTGTATAATCATCTATAAATGTCAAGACATAGTGACTGCCATCTAAACATGAAGTTTTCATTGGTCCACACAAATTTGAGTGGTCAATCTCTAAGGGTGCCTTTGCCCTTATACTCTTCCCTGCTGGGAATGCTTCTCTATGGTGTTTGCCCAAGATGAAACCTTCACATAGGCTGTCTGGTTTCTCAATGAGTGGTAATCCTTTTACCATCCATTTTCTACGCAAGAGGTTCAAACCTCTAAAATTGAGATGTCCAAGTCTCAAATGCCATAACCATTTTTCGTCTTTCACTTCTTCTTGAAAGACCTCTTGTGTGACTGCTTCTAACACACCTCCTTCCTTCAAGTCTATTCTGAGCTTGAGAGGAAACATCCTATTCTTTGTCATATGCACTTCTGCAATGACCCTTTTACTTGGAGGTATGTCCATGATTGTACCCACATCATTCTTAAAAAATACATTGTAGCCCTTGTTCACGAGCCGTCCAATGCTCAGAAGGTTACATTTCAGGCCAGTTACATTATAGATATCTGGCAAAATTTACTTTTCTCCCTTCCTTGTGAGTATTGATACTCTTCCTTTTCCCATGATAAAGAATTTTCTATCAGTCCTTGTTGTCACTACAGATTTAACATTCTCATCCAGATTGGAAAACATTACTATGTTTCTAGTCATGTGGTTACTACAACTTGAGTCTAAGAACCACACATATTATTGTTTTTATTGTGCTACATTATATGTTTAAATCAAATTACTCTGTTTCTTATCTTATGTTTCAAAGTTAACATTTTTCCTATTATTCATGTCATTTTGTTTCTTTCTACATTCATTGGCATAATTCCCATACTTTTTACAATAATGAGATTGGACTTGGGATTTATCATACCTTTGTCCATGTGCTTGACTCTGGCTTGAGCCTTCACTTTAATTGTGGTTGTTTCCCCTTCCAATTGTGCTTGCAGGGTTGTTTCTTCGACTTGTCTGTGGGCTTCTTCCATTTCCTCAGTATTTTGATCTTCCTTGACCTCTACCTCGACCAAAAGACATTTGTGTCGTGAAAGCATGCTCTAATGAGGATTTCATTGTTTTGTTCAGTCTATGTTCATGAGACATTAGGGATGCACAAATCTCATCCACTGAAAATTGTGAGAGATCCTTTGTCTCTTATATTGCCACTACTATGGCATCAAATCTTGAGGGTAGACTTCTCAATATTTTCTCCACTATTCTTCTTTCATCAAGTGTCTCTCCATGAGACCTTATCTAGGTAACCAACCCAATCATATATGTGAAGAATGAATCTATGTTATCAGACCCTTTCATACAGAGAGTTTCAAAACATCTCCTTAGAATTTGTAGCTTTGCTATCTTCACCTTCTCCATGCCTTGATAGGCTGTTTTGAGAATATCCCATGCCTCCTTAGACTTTTTTGCTATTGCAATCCTTAGGAAAATACTCTCGTGCACTGCTTGAAAGAGATAGAAGAGGGCTTTGGAGTCCTTCTTCCTATTATCTCTCAACAAGTCTCCTTCTTCTGTTGTCAAAGCAGCCAGCGCTGCTGCGTCTGCTGGTTCTTGGAAACCTTGTTCCACCAGCTCCCATATATCTTGTGAAACAAACAGGGCCCTCATTGTAATGGCCCAATAATAATAATTATTCCCATTAAACTATGGTAGTTGTAGATTTGTTAGGCTTGTGTCTATTGCTGCCATTCTGACTGTGTAAACAAGCAATCAACTTGACTGTGTCAAACATAAGCTTTCTCACTGCTGGAGAAATCTGCTTCTCAAATCAATCTTACAACTTCTACAACAAAGAGAGCAAGCTCGTGCTTCTTTGACTGAGAGCCTAGACCTGCTCCGATACCATGTTGGAATTTCTGAATGCAATCAAACAGAGGAAAAATGTGTTTCCCCAACAACACAGAGACTTCAAAAAATGCAGAAATTAGACAGTCACATATACACAAGCAATGATACATAGGAGAGGATTGAATAAACTATTTTCTATTCAACTCTTGTCTCTCGAAAACGAATGAAATTACATTAGTTATAAAAAAAAGGCCGAAGCCTTTAAAACCTAATCTAATCAATGCTGCTTCAATGCTGAACAGACGTTTAACAACATTTGTCCTTGGGCTGTCAAAAGACCCATTTTTGCATTTAATCGGCACGCAGGCCATATTCTTCTTATACACAAAAAAACACATGAAGACGCGTTCAAAGACACAAACTGGTGGATCTCAAATATTATTTGTTCTGCCTCTGAGTCCTCATTGCACCCGGCTCCTTATCGAAGATCCCAGATCGATGGTCTTAAACTTTAACTATGGCACGAACACAGGTTAACTTAACTATTTGCAATTGTGAAGTGACATGGCACTGTCGCATCGCATATCATTTAACATAACCTACGGGCGTTCGACAAAAAGTGTTAAATCTTGCGATGTGTGATCATACGATCACATCACAAAAAAAACAACATATGCTGCGGCACTCTAAGGGAAAACACAAATGGTTGCGAATGCGATGTGTGATAGCACGACCGCATCGCATGTCAAATAACTTAACTTGTGGCTGTGGAAAGGTAAGTGGTAAGTAATGTGAAATGCGCTCTACGGTGCGGCTTAAACAAAGGTAAGTGTGGTAAGAGAAACACAAAGGATTGTGGTGGTTAGCAAATGCGATAAAGGTTGGTGGGTCCCACCAGATATTTCATTGGTGGTAAAATAACATATGGCGAATGGCTTAAATGGTAAAACAAAAGACTTACGATTTGCGCGTTGCGGAAAAAAGGTAAGTCAAATGCGGTAGATAGAAATAAATGCAGAGTTTAAGGTTCAGGTACTCTATTGATCTTTTTGTGGATTGCGTGAAGACGCCTCCAGATTCTCAGATCTTTGCTTGTCCTTCTCTGCTGTCAAAAATTGATGAAATTTTGGGCTGCTACCACTTATCATTCATGGTGGTGGTTGGGAGTAAAATTCCAACATTCAAAAAACCCTTTTGAAAAAATCATTAAAAATTCCTCTTAAAACTCTCACTCACGTGTTTTATAAAAGAATTTTTAAAGAACTTAAACCCTTTTAAAAGTGCTTCGATACGTATTTACTAACTGACCAATGCTTTGATTCTTTTCAAAACCTCTTAAACCATCGTATTGACATCTTATTCAATAACGCTAACGCACTTATTGCTGCCTTAGCCTTGCGTGCTAACACACCTCACAACGTTACAATCCCACATTAGTCCTGTAACACACCCAAAAGTCAAGGTTGCCAGCGTGCATGCAGCAACCGATGTTATAATGCTCTTACTATAACATAGCAGATGAGTTATAACTTTGAATAAGCGATAAAACAAATTTCTCTTCTCACACACGGATGATTGTTGATCCGTATTTCCCTGTACCAATTTGTTGGAAGGGAGAAGAGTAAAGGCACAAATTACACAAAGATTTCACACACGAAACACACACGAGATGTAGCTCAATGAGGCTCTTCTATTAATCTTCAATCTCTCTCTCTCTCTGAATACAATGAACTCGGTGAAGGGTATTTATCCTGACTCGCTTGATATTCACACACTTACCAAACTCATCTATCACATAAATTTGACTTACTCGATGCTCACTTAACTGATTCTCTAACTCACTTACCAAATTCATCTATAGACTTATGCAATGCTTACTTAACTGATTGTCTAACTCTGCATGTGGGACTTAATTAACTATTTTAACAATAAAAAATAGATTACACAAAAATGATGCACAAATATTTTTCCCTAGAGATCCAAATAAAATAAAGAAATACATTAAAATATTCAAAAAAAAATCTGTGTTAATTCATCTTAAGAAAATAGACCTAAACAAGATTATATTGTAGAAAATTATAACCTTAATGTTCTCTTGTATGTGAGCAAATAAGATTCTATTTTTTTTATAGATGTTTAATTTTATTTTCTTTAGCATCTATGCTTCTTTCTGGACCAACAACCCATGCCAAGGAGTCGAGCGTACTTCTCAACTTTCTTCCTTTCCAGGAAGTGACGAAAGCCCCATTCCTCACTATCTGAAGGATGATTCAATAGCTAATAAATGTAGTACAGGTCGATTAGGGAGTGACCACAAAGAGGGACTGTTCTATTGTGTAGCCAACACCTATCATGCATGATCAATTAGGATAAGAGCTTTAGGAGACCTACTACTCATATGGGTGAAAGTATATTTAGATGTGAAATTATATATCTAAATCTCAGCCTTAGGAGAGACAAACACTCATACATGAACACTAATTACTCACCTCACCTCTTACGCAAAAAAAATTCTATTTCAAGGCGATTTATCATGTTATGGACGAGCCTTATTGATCCAACCAAACGATCAACGTGTAATTGTCTAGATTTCTGTTTATCAGGATAACTTTTTTTGACTAGCATTCTGGTTGTTTGGCTGGACTACATTACAGCTTGGATGGTTGGATTTGTCTACCCGTTCAACTCTATATTAGTCTTAATTATACATATATAATGTAAACGACTCTAATACGAGATGTGCAGATAAAGCTATATATCTAATTAACAAGATATTCTATATCACAATAATGGTTATGATTCTAATAACAAAAGTGAAATAATGGTGGTTACATAATCTGTATCATTGGGTTGCAACTCTTATAATACTAGCTAGCTAGTTGTTACTTATATTCTATATTGTTTCCATAATTAGTGAGATTGAACATAAGGATAGCTCTATTCCAGTCAAAGATGATGTTAAGTGTGATATAGATTACTGACCTTGTCTTACTCAGCCTTCAAGCATTCTCAGGTTGAAGCACTTACTAGATAAACTAGATAATTTTTTTTCTTAACCAAGCCAATACGAAAATTCTACCGTTATGACGGTTATCACTCTGACCTATTTACCTGACCTAAAATTGCCTTATCACAAAAAATGTATACCTGCGTGATCTCCAATCACTAAATGCATATGATAAAAAGGAGTTTACCTACAACCAACGAATGAACCAATGGATAAATATATTGTCGACCAACATACTCACTCTTCCCTTCCTGTGTGATGAAATAGATAAGACTTGCTAATACGAATTGGGCTTTGGGCTTCGTGTTTGCTGACTTGTGTGCTTAAACATACAACCCTTGCTGCGTGTTGACCTTGGTGCTGAAATTGATAAACCTTGATTATAAAAAGTGTGTTATGGGTTGGGTTCTTCAACTAATGATTAACCTGGTTATAAATGAAAATTTGTAGTTATATATTTGTTTGTTTACACTCGTTAACAAGTGAAGCTAGCTGATTTTATATTTGTATTATACATGGAGATATCATGGTAGGGATTTACCATGTTTTGGATAAATCGACTAATAAAATTTTCACACAAATTCCACTTACATGTTTTATAGCAAGTGTATCATCCATTGCATCACATTGTGCCAAATGGTAGCTATTGCCTTCCATTGCAATCTATAAATGTTGCTGCAAGTGTTAGTTGGATATTTTGACAGGCGTCCATATCCTACGGTGAATATTTATGCTTTAATTTTTAAAATTGGTATAAAATAAAAGATAAAAACTGAACTGAATAGAAGTTGCAGCTCACAGGTGAGTACTGCACCTAGAGACTACACTCAAACGGAGAGTACACACTCTACGTTCATTAATGGAATGATACAACTATAAGTACATCTCAAAGAATCATGGAGTTTTATACAAACTCCTATATCCTAGGAACTAATCCTAACTCAAGGAGCTACGTTACAACAATGTAACCATTTCTCCATTAATATACAAATAATATTAATTATTTCCAACTCTCCCCCTTAATGGAGAAAGGATTACCCTGAATTCCTAACATCCCTCTAAATAATTCAAACTTTATTCTCCTAAGAGGCTTAGTAAAAATATCTGCCATGTTGTCACAAGATTTACAATATTCAACAAGTATTTCCTTTGACTGAAGTTTTTCTCGAACAAAATGGAACTGAGTATCGATGTGTTTGGTGTTTTTCTGGAATATTGGATTTTATGCTAGATTGATAGTGCTCTGGTTTTCACTTTTAATGGTAGTTGCTTCTTTCTGTTCTTTTCCTGCATCATTGAGAAGTGTTCTCAACCAGATAGCTTCACATGTGATTGCACACAATGCTTGATACTCAGCTTCAGCTGAAGATAAAGCTGCAGTACTTTGCTTTTTGCTGCTCCATGCCATGACCCCAGATCTAATGCTGAATGCATAACCTGTGATGGATCTTTGATCATCCAGGTTACCTGCCCAATGGAAATCTGAAAATCCTTCTAAAGTAACATCAGATGTGTCAGTGTATAAAATACCATAATCGCTAGTACCACAAAGATACCTCAACACACTCTTTGCTGCAACCCAATGACTTTTGAGAGGTTTAGACATGAACTGGCTCAACACACTAACAGATTATGCCAAATCTGGTCTAGTTGTAGTAAGATATATCATACTACCAACTAGCTATCTATACTTAGTGGCATCCACCTCCTTAGTGCCATTTTCATTGCACAAATTCAAATTCTGCTGCAATGGTGTTGTTGCTGATTAACACTGTTCCATCCTGAATCTTTCTAGCAGACTTCTGGCATACTTCCCTTGAGTAAGAAAATTTTGTCCAGAATCTCTCCATACTTCCAGACCCAAAAAATAATGGAGATTTCTGAGATCTTTCATTTCAAATACTTGCGACATCTACCGTTTGATTTCTTTGATCAGAGTATCTGCATTACCTGTTATAATCATATCATCCACATACAAAGAAATCAAAATAATTTGCCTCTGTTTGTTAAACTTGGTATACAGATTTGGATCATTCATGCTCCTATGAAAACCATGCTATACGAAGAATGAATCGATCTTCTCATACCACGACCCGGGTTCTTGTTTTAAACCATATAATTCCTTTTTCAATCTAGAAACAAGATGTTCCTGCCCCTTTTTAACAAACCCTTCAGGCTAAACTAAATAAATCTCTTCTTTCAAATCACCATTTAGAAATGAAGACTTAACATCTAACTGATGTAGCTTCCACTTATATTTTGTAGCTAAAGAGATTAGAATTCTAATGGTATTTAATTTCGCTACAGGAGCAAAGGTTTCATCGAAATCTATTCCCTCTTGTTGTGAATAACCCTTTGCTACCAGTCTAGATTTAATATTTTCTGTACTTCCATCTGCATTCACTTTAGGTTTATACAACCACTTACAACCTATGAGTGTTTTTCCTTCAGGTAGTGCAACTAAATCCCAAGTATGGTTTCTAGTAATTGATTCAATTTCTTCATTCATTGCGGCCCTCCATGCATCATATTGACTTGCTTCGTTATAATTTGTGGGTTCTACAATGTTTAAAATACTTGTCATTAAAGCATATTTTTTCAATCTGGCTGGTAATTGAGTCTACCTACCTGATCTCCTTGGTAGGGGACTTACCTCAAATCTGACTGCTTCAGGCTTATACGGGCTTGCCTTAATGACTACATCACCCGTTTCTTCTTCTTCTTTCTTCTCCTGCTCCTGATTATCCACGCCATCTTCTTCCATCAATAATGGAATGTGCCATTCATTATCATTGTCATCCTTTCCTTCCTCAACCTGTTCATGAAATATCACATCTTGACTTGCAAATATTTTATGAGTCATGGGATTAAATAGCTTGTATGCTTTAAACTCAGTGCCATATCCTACAAAGATAAATTTCATGGCTTTAGGATCTAACTTATTTCTCTCCACCTTGGGTATATGGGCAAAATATTTTGACCCAAGTACTGTTAAATGACTCACTGCTGGTTTGAATCCATATAATGCTTCAAAAGGAGTTTTGAAGCCAAGACATTTAATAAGACTCCTATTCTTTAAATAAACAATAGTGTTGATGGCTTCCGCCCAAAAACCATTTGATAGACCCTTACCTTGAAGCATACTCCTTTTGCACTCCACAAGAGTTCTGTTCTTTCATTCTGCCACTCCATTCTGCTATGGTGTATGAGGTACTGTAAACTGTTGAACAATCCCATGATATCTACAAAAATTCATGAACTCTCCCAACCTGTATTCTCCCCCTTGATCTGAGCGGAGAATTTTTATGCATTTTCCTATTTGCTTCTCTACCATAGTTTTAAATTATTTAAAACACTGAAAGTTCTGACTCTTTTTACTCAAAAAATATATCCAAGAGAATCTAGTGCAATCATTAGTAAACAAAAGAAAATAATATGCACCACCTAGCGACTTTGTCTGCATAGGTCCGGCATAGGTCCGCATATGTATATATGCACCAGCTCTAGAATATCTCTTTCCTTTCTATTAACATGTAGAGGAAATTCTTCTCTATGCATTTTCCCTAATGCACATCCATCACAATCTAACTGAACACTATGAAAAATAGGGAGTCCATCGACCATACCTTTTCTCTGAAGTAATATGAGGTCTTTCAAATTAAGGTGACCGAATCTCTGGTGCCAGAGTTTTTTGGCTGTCAATCCTGTTGCAACCATGACTTGCTGTGGCATGCTTTCCACATCTAATCTATACAGGCTCCCCACATGCACTCCTGATGCAACAATTTCCATCTTTCTATCCTTTATGACGCAACGGGTCTTGAAGAATTCAACTAACATATCCTGATCAGTTATCATAGATACAGAGATCAAATTTTTCCTAATCCCGGGCACATACAATACATTATTAAGATGTATAATGTCACCGCTAGGTAACTTTACCGGAATATCACCATACCCTTTGATCTCATATCCTCTGTCATCTCCTAAATAAATTTTAGATCCACATGAATTTTCTTCAAGAAATTCAAACCATTCTTTCTTACCTGTCATATGTGAGGATGCACCAGAGTCGACATACCATATGTCGTCCTCATCTTCCTTAGATGCTGAAAGAGCACAATCAGCTGTAAATAATTGAAGTTCATGACTATCGTCTTCATATTCATCAACAAAGTATCCTTCGTGCTTTCTTTGCTTATTCCTTGCTTCGTCTGTCTGCCTCTTATAACAGTCCCTAATCTGGTGGCCAATTTTCCCACAATAAAAACATTTCTTGTTTGAAAAATTGTTTGCAGACATACCTCTAAATGGTCTCTTTTGAAATATGCTACCTCCTCTCTATTGCTGCTGTTGCTGTGGATGCTGCTGTGGCTGCTGTTGCTGTTGTGGCTACTTCCCTCTAAACTGTCACCTCTTTGCCTTCAAAGCAAGATCATCGCTCTGTGGTTTTAAATTCTGCCACCGCTCTTCTTCTTGTAGCAATATTCCTGTCAATTCTTCAAATGTAGGGCGTTTCTCCCTCACTGCCAATCCTGTGATGAACATCTGATATTCATCCTTCATTCCATTTGATGTAATTGTGACTAGATCAGAATCAGACACTTTTTCTCCGATGTTTGCCAATCTGTCCTTCAGGTCTTTAACCCTCGCAATGAATCCAACTGCAGATTCATTCTCCTCCATCCTCATCGCAAACAACTTGCCTTTGAGAGACAAGATGCAATTTGTATTTTGTGTCTGGTATAAATTCTTGATTTTCGTCCAAATCTCAGTGGACGATTTGCCATCTCTAATATGTGGGATAATATTGTCCTTAATAGACATCTTCAATATGAATTTTGCTTTGTTCTCCCTTTTATCCCAGTCTTGTATAAGTGTGATTGTTCATGTTACAATATTTGGCTTCTGCTCATCTCTTGTGATAATCGACCATGCATTTGCTCTCTCAAGCAATGTATGTAGCTTGAATTTCCAATTGGTGAAATTGGACCCATCGAGTTTTCTAGACTCGTTGAGATATGTTTCTATGGTATTATTCATAATGGACTGAACTTTAAGATCCGCCGATGAATAACTCTAGCCAACTGGATAATTACAAGCTATACTAAAAAAAAATTCAATACATACCAGATCCTAATCACAGATCTGCCACCAATCTGGCCCGATCTTGTGACTGTAACTCAGATCCTCCACCATCGGGAAAATCTGCAACTTCGATCTACCACAACCGAGCAACTCCAATCTGCCACCACTAGGAAAATTTGATCTACCACCACTAGGAAAATCCGATCTACTACCACGGGGAAAATCCACTACTTCAATCTTCCACAACCAGGAAACTTCAATCTACCACCACCGGGCAAATCCGATCTACCACCACCGGGTAAATCCACAACTTCAATCTGCCACCACTGGGCAACTTTGATCTACCACCACCGGGAAAATCCAATCTACCACTACCAGGTAAATCCACAACTCTGATCTACCACCACCGGGCAACTTCGATCTACCACCACCGGGAAAATCCGATCTACCACCACCGGGAAAATCCGATCTACCACCACTGGGAAAATCTGATCTACCACCACCGGGTAAATCCAATGTGTAGAACCTGCACAAAGAGAGATTGGCGCTTTCCCGAGCCAAAAAATCTGCGCCCAAATAAAATCAGTGCGAGTCACCAAATTGGCGCAGGTATGGCCTGCACAATCGCGCAAATTGGGCGTTTTGGCGTGCTGGCGAGGGTATGGCCCTAATAGTTGCGCCGATTAGGTGTTTTGGTGCACCTATCAGCGGAAAATTCATGCCAACCCTCTTATGCTCAGAGATCAATTAACCATCCGAGACCTGAGAGCACGAAGCTCCTGTGAGCACAACGCTCCTGTGTACACTGTAGCCACAAAGGCTCTGTGGCCACTAGGGCTCTCTATAAACAAATCAGGCTCACCTAATCTGTGCTCTGATACCAAGATAAAAACTAAACTGAATAGAAGTTGCAACTCATAGGTGAGTACTACACTTGGAGACTGCACTCAAATGGAGAGTACACACTCTACGTTCATTAATGGAATGATACAACTATAAGTACATCTCAAAGAATTAGGGAGTTGTAAACAAACTCCTATATCCTAGGAACTAATCCTAACTTAAGGAGCTACATTACAACAATGTAACCATTTCTCCATTAATATACAAATAATATTAATTATTTCCAATTATAAATAATAATAATTTGTGATTTTTTTTTTATTTATTTTTTATTTTTTTTAATTTTTTTTAATTTTTTTTATATATAAAATATTATATGTTGTACTTTAATTTATTCACTAAAATTGATTTTAAGTTATTCGAATTGGATACTTTCTCCTACAAGGATTATAACTTCAGCTTTGGATGGCATCCGTGTGTTTCCAACTGATCATTCTGGCTACCAATTGCCCAACAAATACCATGTTCCGCTCACAATGCGCACTCTTTCTCATCCACTAGTTAAGATAAACTATGTTGATGGTTAACCTCAAAAAATAGGATCCAATTCCAATTTCACACGCAACAAAGCCATTACCTGAACCTGTTTCATCCAATGCATCATCTAAAATATTGTTAAGGTCCACTAAAGAATGATAAATAAACAATAGATTAAAGATTACAAAAAAAAAAAATTTTGGCGTCCTCATCTCTCATCATGATTGTGATTTTAGAACATATTTTCCTAATAAAAGCATAAGAGTTTTGATGGGAAGCACCATACATGAATACAAAACATCAAAATAATATATTACCATTAAAAAAATTACCAAGAGCATTGTCACTCCTCTAAATGATGTCAGAAAATTTCAGAACCACAAAATTTCAGAACTATCACTCCTCTTAGTCCCAAAGTTCCCATCAATCTCCAACGTTGTTTGAGCATTTCAATGACCTATGAATACAACTTCAATGCATCCCTTAGACATGGTAGACCAACTTAAGTTTTTATCATTTTTCATACGCTTATATGGAAAACAACAAATATCCAAATCATCTCACTAGCACTAAAAACGAAGGTAATAGATCCACAATCATTGTGTTTGACATTGCATGGTCACCACTTGTGGTTTCTTTTTCCATTTCCATGCAGATTTACTTTCATCTTGTTAAATAATTAATCATTCGGTTAGTTTAGAATTAGTTCAAGATTAGTTAGTAATCAATTTCCAGATTCAGTTTCTTCCATAACTGTTTCTAACTTGTATAAATATATATCTCTCCTTCAATAAATAAAATGCAGTGCTGTGATTGCTCTCAGCAATTGGTTTTCTATTTTTCTGTCTTCAGCTGTCTAAATTTGTCATGATATTGGAGCTGAGGAGCAGCAATTTCAGTGCATTGTTTGGAGGATGATTTGTGTTGAAGACTGTTGATGTTGGATTAGGGTTGGACCATCGTGAGGAGCCACCATTACCAGAAGTGAAGGAGGTTTTGATATTACTTGTGTTGAAGACTGTAGAAGGAAGTTTGAAGCTGCGTGTTTTTCCAACTCTTGAAGCTGACTACAAGTTGGAATTTAGCAGTCGAAGGTGCATGATTCACTACTTTAACAATAGAACATGATTTTTTTCAAAAGTTTGTTTATGCGCTCTGCAAGGTTTTTTAGTTGATTGGTTTGGCTTTTTAGCCTATGGCAAAAAGGGATTTATTCAATGTATATTAATGACGATGTTGAAAGGAAATGAATGAGGTCTTCGATGTTGAAAGGAAATGAATGTAGTCTTCGATGTTGGTGTGAATATTCAATTATGGAATTTATAAAATTAAGGTGTTAAAGTTAAAAAGAGTTAAAAACAATATATTTTTTAATCACCTTCATCGAAATTCTATTTGTGCTATCTATTTGGAAGTGTTTTAAAAAGATTTTTTTTTTTTTTTTTAAATCAGATTTTTTATTACTTCAAACATGGCCTCGACAAGTTAGTTTTCAATCCCTATGCCTCTATTTAGTGGGAATAATTATGATTTTTGGAGCCTTAAAATGCAAGCATCCTTACAAGGTTTAGGTTGTTGGGAATCAGTAGAATTGGGGTTCACAGAACTTGATGAAAATATAATTTCTTGAATGAGTGTTTCTGTATTTTTACTAAAATAAATGATGCTAAGAATGCTAAATCAATATGGGATATAATTAAGGTTCTTACCAAGGAAATGATAAAGTAAAAATGGTAAAATTACAGACTCAGTTTGAAACACTTAAAATTACTGAATCAGAAACAATTGATTAGTTCATGACTAAAGTTATGGGTGTTGTTAATCAACTTTGAATGAATGGTGAAGAACTTGAAGACCAAATAATTGTTGAAAGAATTCTTAGATGTTTAAAAAATTTGACATGAGAGTTATTGTTTTTGAGTCGAGAGAATTAACAAAATTATCTGTTGAAGAATTAACTGGCTCTTTGTTGGCTCATGAAGCAAGAATTAATTTAGATGTAATTACTTTAGAGCATGCTTTCAAATCTAAAGCTTCTATGGATAGAGGTAGAGGTATAGGTTTTCATGGCAGGAGAGGAAGAGGTAGAGGATAGTCTCATTTTGATGATATATCACAGGTAATTCAAACACATTCAGAGCAGTCTCAAACTGATCATAGTCGTAAGTGGATAGATAAATAAGATATTCAATGTCACTGCTGCAAAAAATATGGCCATTATAAGTCTGAATGTCGAAAATTACAGTATGTTTTAAGTAAAAACAAAGGCAATGTAACAAACACTGAATGTGAAACATCAGATGCTCTATTTTTGGAATGCCAAGTGACTGTGCAAGTACCTAATAAAGATTTTTGGTTGGTAGACAATGGATGTAGTAATCATATAATAGGTCATAGTGATTTGTTTTCACATCTTGATACATCTTTTAGTTCCTCTATTGGTTTGGGTGATGATCGCCAGGTTAAAGCTTCAGGAAAGGGTGTTGTACATGTCTTAACCAAACAAAATGTTGTGAAGAATATCTATGATGTGTATTATGTACCCAATTTCAAGGATAATTTGTTGAGTGTTGGTCAGTTAGATGCACATGGTTATGATGTTAGCTTTCACAACACTACTTGCACGATTGCTGATAAACATAAGTCTCTCGTTGCAAATATTCCTATGAAAAAGAATAGGTTGTATCAATTACAGTTGAAAAGTGAGAAGTTGTATTGACATAATGTTTCAACACCAACTGACTCTGACCTATGGCATTTGCGACATGGTCATTTAACTATCAAAAGTATGTGTTTGTTGCAAAAACATACTATGGTGAAAGGTTTGCCTGCTTTGTATGATCATACCTCTTCATGTACAAGTTATATAATGGGTAAACATAAGCGAGATAATTTTGCTTCAGCCTCTAATAGAGCCAAAGAACAACTAGAGTTAGTGCATACAGATTTGTGCGGTCCAATGCAAGAAAAATTAGTTGTTGGAAGTCTCTATTTTCTTACTTTCATTGATGAGTTTAGCAGGAAAATTTGGGTGTATTTCATCAAATACAAATCTAAAAAAATTTCCAAGTTTAAAGAGTTCAAAGCCGAGGCTGAAAAACAGGGTGGCAAGTTTATTAAAGCTCTCAGGTTTGATAAAGCAGATGAGTATGAATCTAACGAATTCATCAGTTTTTGCAAACAACATGGTATTAAAAAACAAACGACAACTAGTTATACTCCACAGCAGAATGGAGTTGCAGAAAGAAAGAAAGAAAAAATTATGAATATGGCTTGAAGTTTGCTTTAAACATGAAATTTGTCTAAAGATTTATGGACTGAAGCGGTTGCATGTTCGATATATATTTTGAATAGATTGCCAACTTCCAATGTTCAAATTTTTGTACCTAAAGAAGCATGGAGTGGAAAAGGTAACTGTTTCACACTTTCGCGTATTTGGTTATATTGATTTCACTCATGTTCCAGAAAAACTGAGAAAAAATCTTGATGACAGGAGCGAAAAGTATATTTTTATAGGATATAGTGACCAATATAAGGCATATAGATTGTTTAATCCTATAACTAAGAAGTTTGTCGTAAGTCGATATGTGAAATTTCTGGAATACAAGTCTTGGAATGAAATGGAGAACAATACTTGTCCTAATCCTTTTATTCTGTTAGACGAACATAAAACACCTACAACAAACACTTCAAGATTATAGGTTCAAGACAAAACTAGTAGTAGTTCATCCAACAGTAGCAGTTCATCATAGTTTGAGTCTGATTCTGATAATCCTAAAATGAGAAGCTTAAGTGATATTTATGCACAAGACGATGTTGATGATATTGTAATTTTGCATTTCTTTCATTTCAACTTACTTGTTTTGAAGAGGCTATAAAGGAAAAAGAATGGGTAGATGCAATGAATAATGAAATCGATGCTATTGAAAGAATTCAAACTTGGGATTTGGTTAATCTACCTGATGATAAAAATTCTATAGGTGTCAAATGGGTTTTTAAAACAAATTTAAATGACAGAGGTGAAGTTGATAAGCACAAAGCAAGATTAGTTGCTAAAGGTTTTTCACAACAACCTGGCATAGATTATGGTGAAACATTTGCACCTGTAGCAAGAATTGATACTGTTTGATTTGTATTAGTTATTGCAGCACAAAACAAGTGGCCTATTTACCAAATGGATGTAAAGTCTGCCTTTTTGAATGGTGTTTTGAATGAAGAAGTGTATGTTGATTAGCCACTTGGTTTCGAAATAAAAAATCAAGAACATAAGGTGTACAGGTTGAAGAAAGCATTGTATGGCTTGAAGCAAGCTCCAAGATCTTGGTATAGCCGAATAGACCATTACTTACTGAATAATGGTTTCGGAAGGAGCGACCATGAGTCCACTTTGTATGTCAAGAATGATCATCAAGGTAATATTTTGATACTGTGTCTTTATGTTGATGACATAATTTACACACGTAGCATGCAGTTAGATGAATTTAAAGCTGCAATGAAAAATGAATTTGAAATGAAAGATCTTGAATTAATGAGATACGTCTTAGGTATCGAAGTGAAACAAACACACGATGGTATGTTTATGAGTCAACAGAAGTATGCTACTGAAATTTTGAAAAGTTTAAGATGGACAGGTGTAAGCCGGTAGATACTCCTATTGAAGTTTGTACAAAGTTAAGTAAAGATGATGTAGGTACTATTGTTAATGCGAATTTGTATAAGAAACTTGCTGGTAGTATTATGTATCTTACTGCTACTAGACTTGATTTAGCATTTGCAACTAGTTATATTTCCAGGTTTATGGAATCTCCTAAAGACTGTCATTGGAAAGTTGGAAAAAGGGTGTTAAGATACATTACAGGTACATCTACTTATGGTTTATCGTATGCAGCCTCTACAAATAGTAAGCTTGTTGGTTATACAGACAATGATTATGCAGGTTGTATTGATGATCAGAAAAGCACTTCTGGCTATGCTTTTCTATTTAGCAGAAACTTGATCTTGTGGTCATAAAAAAAGCAACCCATAGTTGCGCTATCTTCAACAGAGGTTGAGTATGTTGCAGAAAATTTAGCATCATGTCAAGCAATGTGGCTAAAGAGACTTCTCTCTGACTTCGGATATACAAAAAAATAATCTATTTCAATCTTTTGTGACAACACTTCCGCTATTTCCTTGTCGAACAACAATGTCTTTCATCAATAGAGCAAACACATCGACACTCGTTTTCACTTCATTCGTGAACTCGTAAAAAATGGTGATATTGTTCTCAAATTTTGTGATTCCAAGGATCAGTTAGCGGATATCTTCACCAAACTGCTAGGAAAAGTTAATTTTGAATTTCAATGTCAAAGGTTAGGAATAAAACAATGTAGCCCTCAAGATTAAGGGGGAGTGTTAAAGAATTAATCATTTGGTTAGTTTAGAATTAGTTCAAGATTAGTTAGTAACCAGTTTCCAGTTTCAGTTTTTGCTGTAACTATTTCTGACTTGTATAAGTATATATCTCTCCTTCAATAAATAAAATGCAGTGTCGTGATTGCTCTCAGCAATTGGTTTTCTATTCTTTTGTCTTCAATTGTCTAAATTTGTCACATCCCGTGCTTCTACAATTTTCTTATCTTTGTTTTTAGAAACACAAATTGAAATTGATTTGCACTGGTGAGCAATCCCAAGTGAGAAGTGCATGCCAATCCCCTCCTTGCCCTTCCAGTTAATTTTTCCAGTGTGAGCGTTCCTACCCTGCTACCTTCTTTCTAGTTCTAGTGTTATAGCCTAGCTCTGGCATAATGTGTATTCTTACGTATATAACACAAGAATTCTATTTTGGCCCTTTGCATATTTTCCCTGCCCCCAACGGGATTCATGCTTTTCCTTCCCAAACCAACCCTCTCTCTAGAGAGAGAAGTTTTAATAGCATTAATTTATTTCAGATTTAGCGAACATATCTAGGTTTAAGCATTCTTATCGCCTAGCGTTATGTATTCCTACCAAAGCCTAGTGAGATAGCTTGAACGAACTCTTCATCTTATTATGATTCCATGAAGCTTCAAACCATGTAATTGGTATAAGCCAAACTATGCAATTGGTATAAGCTATTGACCAATCACATATTCATATTCATAGTACAAGTCAAAACCTATGAGCTTTAAAGCACCCATTATCCGTAGATAGCTAATATTATTATTGATATTAGTAGATATCGTTCTATTCCAGCTTCATTTAGGGAAGGAACTTCTTGATGTGCAACTCTTCTTATATATATATATCAATATTCAAATCCAAGTCATAAGTATACAATGCTTTATATATCATCATTATTGCATATTCTAAAATTTTATCCAAAGTTTTTATATTTTTTAATATTTCCAATGTTTTATATATATATTTTTATTTTATTACCACATATTCTTATCGCATATTTTAAAATTTTAAATTAAATTATATATATATATCTATATATATATATATATATATATATATATATATATATATATATATATATATATATATATATATATATATAATGTCTTTGGGATTAATCACATCGTAAGTTGTTGGTCGACGTTTCAAACCCTCTAGTGTGGCTCTATATTGAAGTAATGTTAGAACTAGTGTTGGAATTACTCTTATAACATTTAATGTCAATGTATGCTAGATAAATGTCTTACTAGAAACTCTCTAGTTGATGCACTGCTTAGCTGCAAGCATGTTGTCACTCTTTGGCTACTTCTTGTCACTCTTTTGATGCCCCGCTGTTTGGTCGTAGGATTTCAACTACCCCTACTACCATGTCACTTCTCCCGCTACCACACCATGCCACACCACTTCAAATTTTAGTGTAGATACCATGTACCATGTCACTTCTCCTGCTGCCACACCATGCCACACCACTTCAAATTTTAGTGTAGATACCATGTACCATAATTAATGGATCTACATATCTGTACCAAAACTAACCAGACAATCCTATTGGATTTTCCCTCTTGCAAATTTGAGACTCATAACTTCCTAACAACTTGAAAAACTTCCCAAAAACCTACAAAACACATCTATCAGTTGTTGTTCTTAAAACCATGTAACAAGCTTTACAGAAGCATATGTCTTATGTGAGTGCTAGAACAAACATCTTATGCCATGAAGATTTTTAAAGCATGTATAGAGGTTTTGGAACATCATTAATAGGGAAAAACCTAGCACAAACACTTTACATGAGCACACTTGGGATCACCAAGAGCTATGCCAACACCACAATTGTTCAGGTGGCATTCTCAGAACTTCTAGAAACAACTGTTGCAAATGTAGTTGCTAGTTTGAGTGCAGACATCACTTCATAACTTGTTTAGATCCCTATTAATGTAATTAGCCAAAGGCTAATGGTTCGAGGGGGCAGGGAATGTCTCATATATCCATAAATTACAAGGAGGGTGGGTATTGATGTATTTCAGTCAATTATGAAAATCACTACAAGGAAAAGACCCTCTAGCGGAGGTTATAAAGGAGGTTTTTAGTGTTTTAAAATTGGCCAAAATTGTCAAAAAAACATTTGCTACAACATCCATTTTTTGTAATGAAGGTTTTGATTGAGCTTCTAATGGAACTTCAACACAACTAAAAAAACTGGGTGGCCAGAGTTTTTTACGGATTCTTTTCTCATCAGTGCACGCATCATGTGTGAACGCACCGATGCGCTTTACCATGTACGCACCGGTACTGTAAATATACCAAATACCAAGATGGAAAAAAAATTTCGGAATCCCCATGGCATTTAGCAATGTTCCAATGCGTGTCACCCAAAAAGATGCACTGGTTCGATGGAAGGTGCACGCACCGACGCCATTAAGGTGTAAAAATGCACTGGGCCGTCTAGGTGTTAAAACACACTGGGACGTTAAGTTATAAAAACACACTGGCGCATTAAAGGCAAACCATACTGGTTCATGAAATGCCTATCCGACCGCCTAGGTGGTAGTCATCGATAAAGCGCACTAGGCATTCTAATTGGTATTAGTATTTGTGCGGTGCCCATAGGTCGTAGAAACACACCAGTGCACAATATCATACAAACGCACCCGTGCGTAGTAACTAACATGCACCAGTGTTCATTTTATATTTTTTTAGAAAGATCAACTTGTGACAGTGCAATTATTGTGATTTTTTAAAATTCATTATTCATCAAAAGTCAACACATATCTTATAACAATATTCATATCAATTAAATTTTTATTAGTGCATTTGAATGTGATGTTTGGATTAATTTGTTATATCATATCATCATATTTCACTTCTCTTCATTATAATATTTAATCATCCATATATTTAATCAGTGGTATAACATTTCACAACGACAATGGAGAATGCAATAGAATAAATTAAAACGTATTTTATTATATATATATAAATAAGACACTCTTTGTCATACAAAATTGGATAGTTATTGGTGATCAGGAGATCAAGTCATATGCTCAAAAATGAAAGTGCTCGAAATAGGTCCAAACCTGAGCGAATGGAAAGGTCTCATCGTTGTGATTCTGGTGCCGTGAACGGTTCAAAAAACTGATGTTGTATGAGGAAGATATCACATTCTGTTTGTTTTCCCAAAAAACAAAATTTGTGACTGGATGCCCAGTCAGATTGCAGGTACAGTCAACAGAATATTCTTGGAATATTCTGTTTTATTCTGAGCCAACGGGATGGCGCCATTTGTCACATTGTGGGTCATTGGATGTTGATGGTACGAATTGTCTTCTGGCTATTGGATGAGGTTATGGAAGGGCCAATGGTTGAGCAACATGTGGCAAGTCCGCAGGCCACCACATTTCCTCACAACGATGGTGTAAAATTTATGTGGATTCGACGGCGGTCGAACCCGTGACCTCCTATCTGCACGCAAGACCTCTTACCAATCTACCTATACAATGTTACTTGACATATAACGGAGGCTGCATTGTTTTATTGTTTAAATGTTTTAATATTGGGGGTTTGGGAGGCTAGCCCTGAAGAGCAAACGTCCCCCCCCCCCTCTTTCATGTGCCAAAGCGCCAAGAACTGTGGGCTTCCCACTCCAACTAGTGGATAAAAAATCGTAACTCCGGCAGCAGAGGTTTAGCTTGGTCACATGATGTGATAAAACGCGACACCAAATGTTATAGCCCGCCAAAAAAAATCTGACGCCCGCGCAAACTCATCACATACAAAAATTTACATCTAACGTCTCCCCACGCGGTTAGGGTTTAGCACTCCAAAACTCCAGGTTAAACTGTTTGTTACCACAGTTTGTGCATAGAGTTTTGCCAACATTAAAAATGACCGGGGTTTCGGGGTTGGCATGTGGCCACCCCACCCCTAAACGGTTAAGTTAACGGTTAGAGATGGAGGATTTGGTAGCGGCGCCCTATCTTTAGGGATTAACTAAATTTAACTGCAGCTAACTTCCAGTTCTCCACAGTTAGTGGAGATTTTCTAGCTGACATTGGGAAAAATGCATTGGGAGGTCAATTTTCGACCAATTTGGGTGAAACAAGAGTCTACCTAGACTAATTTGAGCATTATGGAGCCATTTCTACAGAGAAAACAACCATTGGAGGCATGAAAACATATGTAATTTACAATTTTGAGCATAATGACAAAGAGGGACATGCCATTGGGAGCCGGACCTACAGATGTAGCCCAGGAGGGGTGAACTTCTTTATCATGCCTATTGTGTAAAACTTATGTGTGAATGTTTTTCTCTATTATTCACTGTTGTTTAGTGTTTTTAAGGCTTATTTACATGCTTAAAGTTCACTAATTCCTCTAATTTTCATGGTTAAAACTCTCATACCTTAAGAAAACTTATGTAAACAATTTGTACATGTTTATTTAACTGAAAGGACACTTAGCACAACATAACTAATATACTCCTTTTAGATCAATTGGTATCCCTTTGTCTTTCAATTGGGACACTATGTCCATTACATTAAACAAAATGTCTGATTTCACAAATAAAAATTTCAAAAAATACAACGCCTTGCTTTGATATCCAAACATATTGATCATCATTCTTCACTGGAACTACTGTCACTGCTCGATCTACTTCAACGACTTGTGTTATTTGGAGGAATGTTTTTCTCATTGTGTTGATTGTTTTCTTCTTCTTCAAGTTCCATCTACAAACATAAAAATAAAGTGTAATGAGTGTTTATACATTGGTGAGAATAATGAAAATTGAAATATTAAATAATATACATCAATGTCAATAAAAAATAAATCTACCATAAAAAGAATTGACTCGTGAACTATAAACATTATTTAAAAAATAAATTTCATACCATCTCTCAACAATTCATTTTTTGGCGTAGTTCCATACTTTGTTTCCTGCAAGTTTTATACCCCATAAAAAATCATAGATTTAATATAAAAGAATTTTTTATTCTATTAATTATAGACGGAGCTAAGTAAAACAAGATAGATGCTTACAAATTCCACAATTAATTTCTGATATTCCAACATATTCTGACAACCCATATTGAACCCGATGTCAATCAATTCTTCTGATGGTTCTTCTTTGTATGTTAACACCTGTTTGAAGACATTCAATGAGGATTGTTGTAAAACAACTTAGAAATTACAAAAATGAAATCTAGTTAAGTTGTTATAAGGAAGTAACAATTACTCACAAACATATATATCAACCCTTTCTTCGTTTTCGCCTTGTTTTATGTGTTGAACGAGTTCCATTTTCTGTTCTTTTTTGCAAGAAAATACTTGAAAATTAATATTTAATGCTAAATTGTTTATTTATTGTACCTAATCGAAAAATTCAATGATTACACATTACATTTGAAGCACGTTGTTGTTTATATGGCTCCTTGTGCGATGCAATTATGTCCATTTCTTTGACCATCTCCTTGTGCACCTTTTTGGACATTCCTACTGGCATATTTCTGATATCAACTCATTCATCCTTTGAGATTTTCCTAATTTTCCTGAAAATGTAACATGAAATAAAACTATTTAATTTTTATATTGATATATGTAAAGTAAATATAACAAAAGTGATATTTATAAATGATTGCTTTATAGTAATATATACATATAATTCTAGGAAAACATTTAAAGGAATATTATTTTTTCAATCCTTCTTTTTCGTTGTTGTACGTTTTTGTTATTAAAAATTTTACATGTTTCATTGACCAATTCTCTGGAAACTCATCCTGTAGTTTAAATAAAATATGGTTCTTGGAATGATTGGATTGATTTTTATATTTTAAGTGGAAAGAATGTCTATACATTCGTTCCACTAGATCCCTCAAATTTTTATAAAAGTTCCCCCCCCCTAGTTACCCTCCAACACCACTGTAGATGAGCTAAGAAGCAATTCATTTTCATTTGCATGTTCTATTTTTTGTTTTCTTAGAACAACATTCATTTTCTTCATTGTTGTGCCTGTAGAACATTAAATATATATGAATTAATAGATTGTTTGAAACATACTATCTAATATTTTTAAGTATATTATTAATGAAAATTCAAAAAAGAAACTCATATTGGATTGATAGTATTTTTTCATTCACTTGACTCATCCTTCTGCAAATTTTCCATCAAAATTTATGCTCTTCTGGTCTTAGATCAGAGGTAATCTTATCGATATTCATCATTTTGTGGCTCTGCATGATATACACTAAACAATACATATTAGTTAAACTTAAATATAGTTCAAAAATAATAATTTTTGTAAAGAATTTACAAAGAACTCGCATTTCATATTTTTTTTTTAAATTTTTATTTTATTTATTTAATTTTATTTTTATTTTTATTTAATTTTATTTTTTCTAGATGTGCTGTCAGTATTTTTGTTACTTTAACTGTTGTCATCCATTTCTTTATCAATATGAAACCTGTACCATTCATTAATATATTTTATAAATAAATCACATACTTTTCAGGTAAAAAAAAAAAAAATTCAAGAAAACAATGTGTCTTTCGCAATGTATGCACCAAACGCGGTGCAATAGGTTCTTATAAATGCACCGCCAATATAGTAGAAACACCGTATGGTGTTATTTGTCAACAAGGAGAGCCAATGTGTTATATTAAAACCGGTGCACCGATTAACATAAACATAAATTAATAAAAAATGTTTTTATCAAACAATGTTTTTTTTTTTTTTTTAGTACGCACTTGGTGCGCTATACTAAAATTGTACACAGGTGTGCTATACTACAATTGTGCACAGGTGCGCTATTTTAAATAGTGTGCACCGATTAAAAAAATCCATTTTTTTTAAAATCATGCAAGGGCCGACATGGATTGGGATCCGACTTTGCAAGTGGTCCCGCAGGTTAGATGTCATACGCCTATACATATAGTAATACAAACCCTCTAAATCTAAAATGAAAAGCTCTAATTGTGAAGTCACATAAACAATAAGAAGCAAGGGTTTAATGTAAGAATGGATTTTTTTGTTTGTTTTTGAATTGTAATTAAATGTAAATAGGAATAGAGATTGTAAATGATTTTATTAGTAAAATGCACAGTAAAATTTAAAATTTTTACTATGCATGTATTAAATCTAATAGAAACTAAAAAAAAAATTATTACAGTAAAATTTAACAATTTTACTATACTACAGGGTTTTTGTGTGAATCACCAGATGTTTCAAGTTCTGATTCTCTGAATAGTGTTGTTGTTCGAAAGTATTTTGTTGCTTCATAGTGCTCTCGTGCTCTCTTTCTCCAGGGATGTCTCTCGTGCAAATCCATCCCTGGAAATTTTTGCAAAAACAATGATATAATGAATAGCTTTTACTATTTAAAGAATTTTTTTATGAAATTATATTTCCGAAAATAATTTGCCGCCCATTTTTCAATTTACTGCTTTTTTTTCTCTTCAAAAAAAGAAAGTTACTTTTTTCTTTCTTTCTTTCTCGATATTCAGTGTGTTTGTTAACTAATGGCACCGGTGCGCTTGTTAACTAATAACACTGGTGCGTCTGTTAATAAACCCACACTGGTGCAGTTAAAAGTACATTAGCACTAATAAAAATAAGTCCATTTTTAAGGCACATAAATTACTTTTAGGTATGTACACCAAAATTTATTGTTGATTTTGCTCAAATGCAGGGAGAAAATCTCATAATTATATCAAATGGAAAATTCTGCAAAATCCATCTCGTTCCATAATATCTCTCAAATTCCATCACAGAGTTCTCCTTATCCATCTTGAGACATAATTACTTCATATTTTATTTATATTTTCATTATCTAATTGATTTTTTTTAATCCATGTCAATCAATTGAATAAAATTAATGTATACAAATTGTCAAGTTCATATAGATTCAGAATTGATTTCAGATGCAAAAAATATTCAAACAACTCCAAAATGTCGAAAGCTCTTATCAGGAGCAGCACACTGCAAGGCATAGTTGGTAGATGAAAATGGACAACCGCTTCACCCTGCCAATCGTAACATGCCATCTTCTAGCTACGATCCTAGGACAATGATGGTAATAATAATTGTTTGGTATGATGTAATTATTTCAACGTCAGACCAATTAATCATGCATTGACATGTTTACTAAGTGATATCATCGATTTTTTACTAATCATGTTCATATATATTTTTTGAAATTATTAGGATTCTAGTGATGATGACCGACCTACCTACCTTCTTCCGTTGCACCCCATGACAATGTCAAATCGAGAGAAGGATTAATTAAGAGAAAAACTCGGAGAGGAACGATACCAAGAATGGTTGAATCATCCACCTATTCAATTCCCACTATGTCCAGATTGACCAATTAGGAATGACTACAACAATAGTAGTTCTTCACAAGCTGGAAATGGAGGAAATCAGATAGAGGTTGGTATGGATGATTACTTAAGGGATATGACTGCCATGGAGACAATGTTGTTAGATGCATTCCGGAATGATGATCAGCTAGGGGATGATGCTGATATCGCTGATACCTTTTTCTAAAGCCTTAATTTTCTTCCACCACCCCTCTCTTTGGACCTGGAGGTTAGTTAAAGTCTACCGAATTGGGGATAGCGATGATACTATACAACTTGAAAGAAAAATTTGGCTTGTCGAATGCATGTTTCTCAGAAATTTTGAGGTAATTAACCATCAAGTCCCTTATATTTTGAGAAATATAATCACACAATGAACATTAAAAATGGTAAATTTTATGAATGTTAATGATTATCGACACTAATGTACATTTAATATTGTCCATGAAAAACTACAGGTTATTCAAAGATAAGGTTCTTTCGAGTGATATTGTCTTGTCTAGTAGCTACGAAGAGGCAAATAAATTGTTGAAAATGTTGGGTGCTGAGTACATATCATATCATGCATGTCCAAATGATTTTATTCTATATAGAGGAGAATATGCAGACAAACATATATGTATGAAATGTGGGAATGACAAGTATGATAAATAAAAAAATAAGGGTAAATCATGTGGTCCTCCTTTTAAGATATTGAGGCACATGCCTATAATCCCAAGGATTCAAAGGCTCTTTCGTTGCAAAGAATTAGCTGTGTTGCAGGGATGGCATGCCTCACACAAAATTGAGTTGAGAGTTATGCGAATCCCAACAGATTCAATAGCTATGAATCATATAGAGGATATATGGCCCGAAAAATTCAAGGGTGAAATATGAAGTCTACGACTTAACATAGCCATAGATGGCGTTAACCATATTCCCTCAAGAACACCAACTATTCTGTTTGGCCTGTAGTAGTGATCAATAGCAATATCCCCCCATGGTTTTCTGTGAATAATGAACATCTTATGTTGGCTTTCATAGTCCCTGGTAGAAGATAAGTGAAGAATATGGATGTATAGTTACAACCACTGGTAGCTGAATTGAAAGAATTATGGGATTGGATAAATGTATACGATGTATCAAGACCCATCACAATAGAGAGGAGTTTTACGTTCTATAGAATATGTGCTTACACGACAGATGATTATCCAGGCTTAGGAGTTTTCTCTGGAAAATTACATGTTTATTGATTTGTTTATATATGTAACAATATTATTTCACATATTAGTTATTTAATTCGTTGTAATTGTTTTGTTCTTCATGATATTCTTTAATGTTATATGCATATTGTATACAATAATTTCACAGGTCTTATAACAAAAGGGTATTATGGATGTAAATGTTGTGTACCTTCTTTGAAATATATGTGGTCCAACGACCTATGGAAGCTAGTGTATGAATAATCCAGGGTATTCCTCCCAGAAGAACACCCTTATAGAAGAGTAACATCCACTTTCAATGGTAAACGAGAGAGAACCCAAAGTCCTGCAATAATGATACCAACTGAATGGCTTAGAGCATATGAGAGAGAGAAAGAGGATTTCATAGAAATGTTTGATTCAAATGGGGAGCCTATGTTTGATGATCCAAAACTCTTCGACACCTATGTTGAGAAATTTCCCATTGGGATGAAAAGGAAATCTATCTCTTACTACCTCCCATATTGGGAGCATCTTAAGATTACCAACTTATTATATCCCATGCATATATTTAAAAAAATTTCATCTTCTTTATGGAGGCACATATCATCGAAGCAAAGTGACACATTGGGTGTTAGGAAAGATATTATTACTTCAAAAAATAAAAAGAAGCATTGGCCAAGACAATTATAAAGTATAGGATCAGAGGAAGCTGGTCCCTCTAATTGGTATTTCAAAGAAGGTGATGTCCCATGGATTAAAAAAAAAATTGATATTTCTTTTGCAAAGGAAGTTATAATGGGTGTGAGAGTGCCATCTTCATATGGGTCTTCACTACAGTGCTGCTTCACCGTGGAAGACCATTTGTCGAGGTTGAAATCACATGACCATTTGAATCTTTTAAGAGTACGTATAATGTCAAAAGCATGATTTTATTATTTTTTATATTAATTAATTTTTTCCCATGTAGGGATCATAAAACATAACTAATTTTCTATATTATTGCATGTGTTTATAAATTTGTAGTGTGTAATGTTCCTTTTTTCAGAAACATTGTCAATCGACAAGCAAATCTATTCCAGAGATGGACTGAAGGGGCATTTACTGGATTTGTCACCTTCACAAGGAAGGATGAACTCCAGAGGCTTCCTGGCCCACTATCAGACTCTGTCTATAGAGTGATTGTCAAAGGACAATATCCCCAAGAGGGAATACAACACTATTGGGAATCTTACAAGATAACCCAAAGATGCAGCTACAACAATATAAAGACATAAACTGGAAATAGCAGTGAATAAAATTGTGCCAAAATGTATGAAAACCCTTGAGCCATTTTATTATGAAATAACAACAGCAAATGATACAATGAATGTCGGAAGAATAAGGCTAGAAGCCTTTCATGAAAATACATGCCAAAATACAAATGCTGCTCCATAGCAGAATGCCCATGAATAGGGACTGCGCAGTCATAGAAGGGATACTGCTTTACTGAGTGAAAAACAACATGGATATACATATACATGGCTCATATATCATTGGGAGAGAAGATCTAAGCTCCCAATCACTACCTCAAGTCAATCTTAGAAGGATTGGCTGAAATATGCAAAACTGTCAATATGCCGGAGTTGCTGGGTAGCTGCAGCAACTCAATATGTGGAGTGGAATGGAGAAAGTTGAATGGTTGAATCTGATGATGTGCCTTTCTCCAATGATTCTCCCAAATGTCAGGCTGATCCCGACACAAGAGAGTTCACCCTCTGAAATATCTGCAACACCCTCACTGCAAATATGCCTCAACAAGAACGCAGTCTATGAGAGGCCCTGCGCTATAACTGATGGAAGTGGTTGGCCTCCTGCTAATGATAGTGGAATAAGCTCTGGAACCATTCTTACTAACCTCCCGGAAGTAGAGAACTTCCCTCCTTTGAAAGATCAGCTAGAAATGGTGTTGTGGGAAACCTCCAACAACACCCAGCTACCTACACAATAATCTGCTACAGATACTGCGCTGATGAAGATGGATGAAGCTATGGCCTGAATGCCGAAATATGGAGGATGAGTGCAATCCTTCATGAGCTACTTAAGAAGGAGAGGAAATCCTAAACAGGACTCCCTCGTGCCCGAGGGCACTGCAGCTCTGCTGAACAACAAGAGGCAACAATTTGTCTCTATAGACAAATAATCAAATGATCCAAGATTATCTCAATGGGTTGCTTTGCTCCTCTTTTAAACACTACAAAGTCTCCTCCTTCCTTCCTCTAGAAGTTTCCTCCCCCATGGAATATTCCTCCACTAAAATTGTGCTGTCCCACCTAGTGCTTGCCAACTCATGCCAATGTAGTTTGACCTGGTCAATTAGGCCTTGTCCATTTTCATTTTAACCTCTTTCACACATGAGGGTGTGAAATCTAGCTCCATGATGATCCATTTTCACATTGTAAGGGATTTTATTCCTATTTATTACATGAATGGGTCACTTTACCCATTTTATTTAACAAAATAAAAATATGCAACTATAATGTTCCATTTTAGCTTGAGGCTAAAATTGGGAACATTACATAGTGTATTTATCTTTTTTTGTGTGTGGGTGTGTGAAACATGACTTCCCCCAAGACCTAGGACATGCCATATATAAATTATTTTCATTTTTATGTTGGATCACGTCAAAGGAGATTCATGTGGCTAGCATTCCACGGTGGAATTAAGAGATAGTTGAGATTGTTTGTATGTTTGAGAAGGAACTACAGACGAGTTTCATGGACTTGCAGGTTCATCTTCTAATCCACCTAGTAGATGAGGTTGAATTATTTGGGGTGGTTTCTTATCATTGGATGTTATTCTTATAGAGGTACATGAAGAAATTGAAAGGTTTTGTTCGACAAAGGGAAAAACCCGAGGGGTATATGGCAGAGGGGTACATATCATATGAGTCTTTATATTAGGCTAGTGAGTACATCAAGCAGATCGACAAAATATAAGGTGCGGTGATTCAGGATGATGAAAGGTATGAAGACAAAAGAGAAGGGGAGCTTCTCCAAACGAATGGAAAAAGGTACTTGATAAAGAGTAAGAAACTTATAATTTTTCAAATTTACACAAAGTAAATATTCACGTTGAAATTCGATATAATGTATATTTTGATCTTATATACTCTATGTTGGTTTGATTTCATTAGTGAATACATAAATTGAAGTAATCAATAAATCCGTTCTTTACAATTCCGAAGTGACACAACCATGGATCACATTGTATGAACAAAATAGGATGAAATGGGATAGTGACAGGAAAGAATTCAGACGGTTGAATGGTAGAAGTGTGCCTTATCCTGATCATTTAAGAGAAAATATGCCAATTATATGCCCCAACAGTTGGGTTGTTGACCAAGTTAGAGAGAAATACGGTGCAAAAAGTCGTTACCCACGTGTTGAAGAGGATGCGCTAAACGTAGGGATTGGGTGTAACAACTCGATAATAATCTATTTATGTACATTTTAAACTTAATAATGCACCTTTGAAATGTAACATCTATATTTCATATTTTAACAATTGGGTTATTATAAGACACATGACACTATGATTGTTTTAACCTTTTTATAGGTGCATTTATTCCCATCTATGTGGGCATATGGACACCATTTTCACACAGAAAATTCCGATAATGGACACATGACACAAGAATGTGGAGTGGAAGTCGAGTTCGATAAATCTAGTCGAGCTAGCCACTGTGATCAAAACCTAGTACGAGGGACATTAGGTTACATCGAAAAGATACAAGAGATCATTGAAGTGGACTTATATTCTTTCCAATGTGTTATTTTTAGGTGCAAGTGGTCGTACGCCTTTGATCAGAATAATGTAAATGAATATCGCGATAGTAGGCTAATATGTATCAACTCTAGAAAGATGTGGGATGAAGCTAAAGAGCCTTATGTTTCCCCAAACACCATAACCAGGTGTTTTTTTACCCAGATGTTTTGTATAGGGATTGGTGGTTCGTATTGAGACATGACCCTAGATCAAACCATAATTTTGAGAACAATAGTGTTATCATGCCAAGGGAGCTGGAGATAATGAGGGTGATCATGAGAACAGAGAGTGATATGGTAAATGTGTTATTTCATCATTTACACTATTTAAGATGGGTTTTTAGAAAGAAGAGGACTTAACCTTATAACTAAGACTCTTTTTTTCGAAACATTATAATATGTATTTTGAATTAATTGGATTGCATTGTGTTAATGTTAAATCATTTCACTTGATAATTTGCAATTACATTGATCTCGAAAACAATGCATTGTATCAAGTTTTTTTTTTATGTCAATTCCTAAAATAATACAACTACTTTATTGCTTTAAATGTGTGTGAATGATATCTTCAAAATTTAAAAAAAATGTATTAATGTATACTGCTATTTTTGATATGTAAGATCATAATAAAATAATGATAATTTTAAACATGAATTTATTTGCATTATTTTCTAGACTTTATTATGTTACAAAAATTCATATTATTCTAGATTTATCATTTTACAATTATTTATATTCATACAAATTTACAAATTTACAATTATGGTTATTTAACAATATTTACGGTATATATTTTACTCACGGTAGTTATAGTTCAAAATTGAAAATTGATTTATAATTTACAAATTTACAAATTTACAAATTGTACAATTTTAATAAAATTGAATAATGACAATATATATAATTACATTTACAATTGCACAATTGCACAATACAATTACAATTACAATCACAATTTTACAATTATTTACATACAATTACAATTAAAATTAAAATTAAAATTACAATTACAATTACAATTTTACAATTTTACATACAATTACAATTACAATTTTACAATTTTACATACAATTACAATTAAAATTATAATTACAATCATTTCACAATACAATTACAATTACAATTACAATTTTAAAAATATTTTACATACAATTAGAATTAGAATTAGAATTAGAATTTTACAATTTTACATACAATTAGAATTAGAATTACAATCACAATTTTACAATTTTACATACAATTACAATTAAAATTACAATTACAATATTGATGCATACAATTGCAATTACAATTTTACAATTTACAAATTTACAAATTTTACAATTTTAATAAAATTGAATCATGACAATACATACAATTACAATTATAATTTTACAATTTCAGAATGCAATTACAATTTTACAAATATTTTACATACAAGTACAATTAAATTTTGACAATTATACATACAATTATAATTAAAATTAAAATTACAATTTTACAATTTTACATGCAATTACAATTAAAATTACGATTACAATCATGATACATACAATTACACTTACAATTACACAATTTTACAATTACCAATACATAATATTTAATAAATATCATGATTTAATATTAAAAATAAACATCACGATCATGATAATCATCGTACAAACATCATATTCTAAAATACAAATTCAAATTCGCTAACATCATCAAATCATCGTGATCATGATCATCTAACAAAGCAAAAGCATTGTATAACATCATCACAACACAAACATCAAGTATACATCTCATGTCAAATAACTGCTATCACATACACATCTATCTGCAAGCACATTAAATGAACATATCTAACATGACCTAACAATATGAACATCATGATGAACACCAACATGTAAATTAAGTACATCAACATGAATATAGAATACATGCCTGCTTAGGATCAGGTGCGTGCTCAGTCGACGGTCGCGTGTGCTCAAGGCTAGGTGCCTGCTGAGATGGTGCAGAATACTCAAAAGATTCATGTTGATCAGGAAACGATGTTGGTTGCTCATGATCTCCAACGTGAGGTTAAGGAGGAGCAGGTGGAGTAATAGAATGATGATGACTCCCCTCGTGATCATGATCATCAGATGAGATGCTCCTGTCGTGCATCTCCACGATGCATATCCCTCCTAGCCGCTAGTAATATGGAAGCTCCAAAGATATGACGCATAAGGGTCATCATATCGCGGAGCATGTCTCTCCAGATCTCTGTGATTCTAAAATTAGCCTGGATCTCTCTGATCGTAGCTGGATGGACTCCCTCATCAACTAGGAGTCGACACAGTCAGTCATCCAACTCCATCCTGAATCGGGTGTCTGCCCTACACTGCACCCCTATGGGTATCTGCACCTGAGGATCAGGTATGTTACCCTAATCTTCCGCCTTCACCAACTCCTCATCATGATCTACACCCGGATCATCCGGTGGGGGTGGAATCATGTCCCCAACGAATGTGCCAATATCTACAAAATATATACTACACAACAATAATTAGACAATTTCATTAAACAATTTAACAAAACAAGTTAAAGAACGTGTTAGAATAAATTTTATTCTAATTAATTAATTAAGAAAATAAAATTAAACTATATTAATTTAAATAAAACATTAATATTACACCCGATGGCTCATCCTATGTGAAGAGGATGTTGGTACACCCTCGCCAATCCAAACCGGATTATAGACACAACACCATCACAAACAAGTGATCATTAGCATTGTTTAGCAAATCCAGTGCATCAGTAGATATCCTGACCAGATAGTCAGACAGGCCACTCTTGGGCATCATCTGGCCCCACATCTACATCCGTGCATGCAACATCAGCCTACAAGGTTGCAGAACAAACGTAGGCCTCGTCTCCGGAAAACTCTAAAAAAATAAACAAAATAACTCTTAAGCAAAAGGAATGGTCAACCTCCCACATGCCTGAGAACAACATCTATCTAACGCTATACAAAATTGTCGCAAAAAAATCGCAAACCATCTCACAAGTAGTGGCTTTTGGAATAAAGAATCAACATAAAATAAAAGTAGGCAACTAATGTGCTGCCCGTCACTAGTATAGTGTACAATGGTCGTCAGTAGTAGTGAGAGGCACCTCACCTCCTCTAGACCAAACAAAGAAATGTGTAACTGACCACCAGACACTTGAAAATATGCAGGAGAAAGTATATGGTCCCTAATGTATCTCTGGGAGTAAGCCAACTGCATCTTTGTTGCATAACTAACGAGGACATCTGGGAACTAGGGAGAATCCTTCCCTCTCCTAGATAGGGTAGTAATAAAATAGATTTCCTCCTTAGTGGGCTCATACCACTGGCCAAGACTAACCCATAAATCCTGTTGGCGGGCATCCCACTTGTAGATCAGCTCTCCCAATAACCCACTATGCCCCTTCAGGGATATAGCCTCCTTGTAGAACTTGAGGAGGCCTACCTCCCTTAGGAGAAACTAGGTGGGTGTCTTAATAGGGCGAGGGTACAAAATCTCCCTCTCCCGTGCCTCCCACAACTGTATCATGTTATAACGGTCCTCTATATGTTCATGTTGTTCCCTTTGGTCTCTCTATTGAAGTTGTTGAATGATTCACATATTAAACACATTTTTTTTATTAAATGAGAAATGTATTTACAAATATATATATAATTTGTATTGAAAAAAAAACACTCGGTGCGCCCCAAAAAATAGTAATGCACCGTTATCGGTGCGTACTTTTGTATCACGCACCACACCCACTGCACATGAAAAATGTTCATTCACCACGCAAACATGAAATATTTTTGTGCGGTGCATTGAAAAAAATAACTTCCCCTGGGAAGATAGTTTGGTTAACGCACCACCCAACTGCAGTACATAGTCAACGATGCAGTCCTGTAAACGACCACACCGTTAATTATGTACTGCTGTCAAGCAGTGCGTTTCCCTGGGCGGATAGTTTGCTCAATGCACCGCCTCTTGACATCATTACATAGTCAACGGTGGGGTCTTGTAAACGACCACATTTCCATGTTATTTTTTAAAATTTTATCGGTGCACATTTTATTGGTACCGCATCGGAACCCGATTCGGTTTCTGTTAACACTGTTCGCTGTGTAGCCTGTAAATTTACAGTCAGCACCGCGAATGGTGTGAGCTGAATGGGTCGAACGCACCTTACATATTTTTTATTTTATTTTAAGTTAATTTGAAATTTTAATCCGCTATAAGGTTTATTTATTGAGAAACAAATATATTACCTGTACATTTGTGCGTCGAGGAGGCACCTTTGCTATGGAATTCAAAAGAACAAAATTTCCCACCATTTTCGAACATTCGAACTCCACACAATGATTAATGGATGAAAAGAAGAGGGCAATGGGAGCATTGATGGCAGGGCACCTCAGAGAAGATAAACTCACACCGGTGCTTGAGAGGTCTAGAGCATTGAAGAAGTAAAAATGAGGTTTTTACGGTCAATACTTTTTTTTAAATTAACCCTTTTTCGGTGCGCTCGATTTTGAGATGCACCGGGTAGTTTTATCAATGCCGCACTGCACATCATTACTGTGCGTTAGATTACGAAGATGCACCAGGCCGGTTTATACGTAGAGCACCAGTGCACTGGAGTACTTAGATGCACTGGGTGGATTTGTACAAAGATCACGGTGTCTTGGTGTGCCAATTGATAGTACGCACTGGTGATTTTTTCATAAAACACACCGGTATGTTTTATGATGATAAACACATCACAAAAAAAACATCGGCAAAAACCTCCACCCGCCAACCTCCTTTAATAACCTCTACTACAAACAGATATCTAGGCTATTTTTATAAGGGCTTCCTCAAAAATATCCACTAGAGGGTCTTTTCCTTATAGTGAAATTAACGGATTTTGGGGCATGTCCATTCTTACGTATGCTCCTTTAAATTCCCTCTCACGAGCCTCACCTCCTACTGCATGACACAACACATGGTGTGGACAAACATTGGTTTTTGTAAGAGTGGAGAGGAGCCAATCAAATAATTCAAGCCTTGTTTATTGCATGAGTCGAGTGGAGAAAATGTAAAGATTCTTCATACCCATTTCCCAAAAGAGTTATCATTTTTCAAGGATTGAGTGTTGCTATGGCAGAGGGGGTGTCTAGCATTATTACCACTATTTTGGATATAATCAAAACTAGGTAAAAGTACTCAAATGTAATGAAATTGTCAACCCATTGTAGGTCAAACTGTTAGAACCCTCTTGAAAGAGGTTGGATGGATGGCTTGGGGTCTAGAAAGGCTACCATGTCAATGCAGACCACCACCATGATTACAACCTATGAGTTTCTAAAGTTTTTTCCTACTGAGACACAATAAATTTTCATTCATAAATCATAGTAGAGAATGTATGTGGATGGAAAATCCATCTGAAAAATTGAGCATAATGCTAAAGATTGATTTAATTAATTTTTCAGATAAAATATAACCCAACAAGTGAATAATTCCCAAAATATGGGCTATGTATCAAGTAATGGATGCAAAGGCAAAATTTGATGCACATGTCAGAATAGTATCCACAAAATCATCAAAGAACTATCATAAAAAATCACACAAGCAAAGAACTAGTAACACGTTCATGGTGGTTAAACGATGGGTAATATAATGACAACAATGGAAGTTGTGATAACACCTAAGACAAGAGAATAATAACACCAACCAATTTATATATTACCAGCCTAATGGCTCGATCTCTACATGTGCATAAAAGGCCCGTTAATGTGGAATTAATATGGTAAAACGAAGAAGATGAAAAGGAGGACGATAAATGATATGTCTATCAAACAATTTTTGACCCAATAAGGGATGTCCAAATTTTTGTTCTTGATCAAATTCTTCTTTTCATCACATGGACAATCCAGTTAGCTAATTGGATTTATATGATGGTACAAGGCCAAAAATCTGCTAGTCAAAGTTACCTGTAAGAACTAACCTGGATGCCTATCAATGTTTCCTATGGTAACCATTCTTCCATTGTAGCAAGAAATATAGTAAATAACTGGTACATACAAAGCAACAAAGCCATTGTTCATTGTAGCAATAAATAGAGTGAATAGCTGGTAGGTACAAAGAAATAGTGCCACCATAATAGAAGAAGAAGAGAATGAAAAATTTGTGCCAGAATTATGCATTGAATGGCCTGCCATCATTTTTGAAAGGTTGCGTGGTAGTTATCACACTATTTGGATGTGCACGAACACTGAATTGTGTCATGGTTGAAAATGCTCAGGCATGTGAAAAGATGGTTTGTCCCACAAGAAACATTTTTCTAGGAGTGTTGATTACCACGACATTACCTGTTGTGTATATAAGGAAACCGCGAATTTCGATCGTGATTAGAAACATATTAGTGTTCACCATTACGTGGCACATTCCCTAACCATGTATTAATGTGCTCTCAGGAGGTAAAGTGAATGTCCACATAGGGCCACAATATTTTAGAATATATTTAATAAACATCTAAAAACTTAATAAATTTAATTAAAAAACATATAATTAAAAATAAAGATATTTCTAAATATAGACATGGGAAATATATATAAAATATAAATGGTAGTTATAATTTAAGGTCCATTTCACCATATAAATTAAAAAAATGGCTCATATTCGTAACCATTATATTTCAAAATTTCATATTTAAATTTAATTATTAAATCTCTAAAAATTCAATATTTACAACAATTTATTTTCCAAATTATATATCTATCTATACCATCAATACTATGCATATCACATTATATATATATAACATGTCAAATAAAATATGCTACGCACACACAAACACACACATATTTTAACACAGTGGGAAAACCAATCATAACTTTGTTGTCAAACCAACGGTGGGGACAACCATCACTCGTCATTATTCGCGAATGTAGGCTAACTCGTCATTGTTATTCAATGAAAACCATGCCTTTTGTAAGGGGCCAAGCTTTCACACCCGCTAGATGCCTCTAGGTCTTGGGTTGTTAACGTATTTCCTTACGTTCGAGGAAGACAATCTCTTAGCCAAGTAGAAGTGTATATATATATATATATATATATATATATATATATATATATATATATATATTATCATTAGAATTTTAATAAAAAAAAAATAAGAATATTTCTATACATAAGATGTGAAATTTATATAAAATACAAATAACATTGTTAAGAACCAGCGTAGATCTATCTTAATTCCAATTCTACCAAGCACCAAGAGGAATAAATTCTCCCGAGGTACAAACATTTCGTCAATTTTACACTCAAAGAGATGTTTGCATATTGAAAGCTTTGATTCCTATAGGGGCTTAGTAGATTCAGAGTTAAGATGGATCTGTGCTGGTTGTAAAATGTATTTCACTTGTATTATAAAAGTGAATCAATCTAAAATAAATTTAATAATAATATCAGATTTTTAAAAATGTTTTTATTTTTTATTTTTTATATGCAATTCTCATTTAAAAGTGATTATGAATTGTTTTATAAAAATGGGTCACTTCAAAAGATAACTTGTAAAACTGAACTCCTAGAAAAATCTAGTAAGGGAAAATAATTTCTCAACAACATCCATCACCATGTGGACCAACTTCTACTCGCTATGTGAATCTTTCTTATGTTAAACTAACATTTATGCTTTAAGTGGGGGAGGGGGGGGGGGGGGGGGGGTTTGGGGGCGCAGGGTAAATGAGTATAAGACAATTTTTACTTATTTAAATATTCAAGAACTATAAGAAATAATCTCATCAAAAGTTCATGAAATGCAAGATATATGTGGAAATATTTTATGGAGAAAGATCACTGATTTTTATATAATAGTTCTTTGTATGCACCAAAATAATTTACAACAACTTGTAGGCACCAACCAATGGGAGACACCAACGATCTAAAATTCATAACTTTGTAGGCACCAACTTACTTTTACAAAAATTTGTAGGCACCAACCCCTTCAAGTTTACAACTCTATAGAAATCAACCTACAGGAGACAATAGTCCCCTTAGCTTCAAGAATTTGTAGGCACCTACCTACAGGGGACAACAATGCCCTCTATTATATGCTTTATTGTTTGTTCTGCAATTTTCCACTATACTTCTCTGAATTATACTCTATTCTCTACCTTTGCACAATCATCTCTTGCTATGTCATTTCTAATCGAGTGCTCCCTCAAACTAAAATTTTCAGAGTAGGTGCTTCTTTGTTAGAATAAGTGCTTCCTTTAACTCAAAATATTAGAATAGGAACTTCCTTGAACTCAAACTATCATAATAGGCTCCTCCTTCAAATCAACCTTTCAAAATAGGTGCTTGATTTCCAAACATTTAACATTATCAATAGTGCACAATCATCAAAAATCCAACTTATAGAGCTGTATGTATCACATAAAGCCTTATGTTATTCCCTTGAAATGTTTATAGGAGCTTATCTTATCCTTGGAACTCTATTTAATATTTATAATGCCAAATTTAGTTGTATCGAAAGAAATTTCACAAATCAATAACACAAGGAAACACCCAAAAAGCACTATAAAATTTGGAGGAAATTCCGACGGCCAATTCGTCGCTATTCCGACACATAGTCGTCGCAAGAGCGACAGTTCGAGGGCGGGAAAAACGTGGTTTACCATACCGTAGCAGTTCCGACGCAATTAAAAAGTGTCGCACTATCAAAACTTTTTCCGTTGCTTCCAAACAAGCGTCACTCTTCCGACGTTTCCCAATCCGTCGCACTTCCGACCTTTGTAAACTGTCGCACTTCCGACGAAATGTGGTCCGAAGTTTTGAACGTCGCTCTTCCGACGTTTGTAAACTCTCACAATTACGACGAAATGTGGTCCGACGTTTTGAACGTCGCTCTTCCGACGTTTGTAAACTGTCATAATTCCGACGCAGTGTGGTCCAACTTTTTGGACATCGCTCTTCCGACGGTTGTAAAATGCCACAATTTCGACGAAATGTGGTTCGACGTTTTGGACGTCGCTCTTCCGATGTTTGCAAACTGTCGCAATTCCGACGAAATGTGGTCCGACGTTTTGAACGTCGCTCGTCCAACGTTTTTATACTGTCGCTCTTCCAACGTTTCTAATCTGTCGCAATTCCGACGCTTACAAGGCGTCGGTATAGCAACGACAGGTTCAATTTAAAAAAAAAAAAAAACTTTAAAAGAGGAAAAATGTTGTTTTGAATATATTATATGAAGTAAAACAGTCCATGAAGTCATTACATTTTCACATCTGAAGATTGGAACCCAAATATCCATCCAGAAAAGTGGAAGTCCCACCCCAGACAATGATAGAAAATACCCCATGTCACATACAGGGACTTGATATAAAACCCAGTAACGATCCACATGGAGATTATCGACAATTTGAGAAAGCATCCAAATATGCCCGAGGCATCTATAAGAAAGTGAAATAGCAGTATGTAGAATAGTAAAGCAATAGATAGAGTATCGACGTCCATTGTTCCAAATACAAATTAAAGTACCCAAAATCCTTGAACAGAGAAAAACGCTAATCATGTGAGGAGTGTGATATGTCCAAAATATAAAAAGACCATGAGACCATATCAATGAACCAATAGCATAGACCAACATAGCTAGTTTTGAAGGCAGAGTGATAAACATTAATCAATTTTTTTTCACAAGAGAAAAAACGTTGTTTTGAATATATTATATGAAGTAAAACAGTCCATGAAGTCATTACATTTTCACATCTGAAGATTGGAACCCAAATATCCATCCAGAAAAGTGGAAGTCCCACCCCAGACAATGATAGAAAAATACCCCATGTCACATACAGGGACTTGATATAAAACCTAGTAACGGTCCACATGGAGATTATCGACAAATCTGAGAAAGCATCCAAATATGCCCGAGGCATCTATACGAAAGTGAAATAGCAGTATGTAGAATAGTAAAACAACAGATAGAGTACCGACATCCATTGTTCCAAATACAAATTAAAGTACCCAAAATCCTTGAACAGAGAAAAACGCTAATCATGTGAGGAGTGTGATATGTCCAAAATATAAAAAGACCATGAGACCATATCAATAAACCAACAACATAGACCAGCATAGCTAGTTTTGAAGGCAGAGTGATAAACATTAATCATTTTTTTTTCACAAGAGAAAAAGCGTTGTTTTGAATATATTATATGAAGTAAAACAGTCCATGAAGTCATTACATTTTCACATCTGAAGATTGGAACCCAAATATCCATCCAGAAATGTGAAAGTCCCACCCCAGACAGTGATAGAAAAATACCCCATGTCACATACAGGGACTTGATATAAAACCCAGTAACGGTCCACATGGATATTATCGACAATCTGAGAAAGCATCCAAATATGCCCGATGCATCTATAAGAAAGTGAAATAACAGTATGTAGAATAGTAAAGCAACAGATAGAGTACCGACGTCCATTGTTCCAAATACAAATTAAAGTACCCAAAATCCTTTAACAGAGAAAAACAATAATCATGTGAGGAGTGTGATATGTCCAAAATACAAAAATACCATCAGACCATATCAATAAACCAGCAACATAGACCATCATCGCTAGTTTTGAAGGCAGAGTGATAAACATTAATCATTTTTTTTTCACAAGAGAAAAAATGTTGTTTTGAATATATTATATGAAGTAAAACAGTCCATGAAAAATGTTGTTTTACAAACACATGAATCCTGTAAAAAGTCTCTAGCATCAATTCATCATCCAGCAAGCCACAAAGAAATTTCCCCAATAGCACTTTATTCCGAAAAAGTCAATGTTACTGCAAAGTATATGAATCCACACTTACTACTCCTATTGATGGAGTATTTATACAAAAAATCTTACAAAATATCTCATAACAAATTGAGATATTATCTAGGATAACTAATAAGTATTTTACAACAATATAGAGACAGATGGTCTCGTAGATAAGAAAAATGATAACTGATGTTGTGCTGTTTCCTTCTTTTAAGAATGTGCTGGAGGCAGGCCCTATATCTTGGCTTGCTGCTGTCCTCTTCAGCAATTCTATGTTGATTATTTCGTTTCACTGATACTCTTTAACTGCTCTGATACTATTTGACCTTTTTTCATCCTTTTATCCTTTTTATCATGATATACTGTGGTAAATAGGAAAAAATTTATGTAAAGATAATTTTTTACAAAAGTTCCATCATTTATTCCCACCATTGAACTTCTAACACTCTGGTCCTTTGCAACTTTCTTAGTGTTTCATCAGCCTCAGTATATCTGAAGAAATTACGCTGATTTGGGAACAAATGATTTACTTCATGCACAAGATAAAATAAATTCTCCAATCTGTCATGAAGGTTTTTCCCTGTAGGCAATGCTGCTGTTGATGAACTGGTTGAAGAACTAGCTTGATTATCAGCATATTTGTCCAATTTTTCAACATAAATATCAAGGTCCATTAGCTTATCTTCTGCAACTATAGGACTGGGAAATCCTCTATTTAACAAAATATTCAATCTTTCTTTGAAGGCAATGATTTCTTCTTGCATATCTGAGCACCTTCGTTCTAAATTCTGTACCAGAGTTCTTTTAGTAAAAACTCTCTTTATTTCCAGAATTATTCCGGTCCTGTCCTGAATACCAATTTCTGCAAGTTGATTCTTAGTCTGAGTATTCCAAAAATGTATAAGTCTATTGGCCTCTTCTGGCATATTTCCCAACTCTTGTCTTGATCTCTCAATCTCATCCAGAGCCAATTTAACTAAGTTATTCTGTTCATCCATTATTTGAATTAAGGACCAAACATCCTTTATTGATTGAATGATATTATCCCAAAGAATATAATTTATTTCTTTTAAAGGTTTCTCCAATGTGAGATCCTTTTCCAATGCTTTGACTATTTTTTCTAATTTGTTCACTTCTCTTGTTTTATCAGCAACACTCATTTTTGAAAGATCATATTTATGTTCTAGAGTGGCCAATTGCTCCTTTGTTTTGTGAAGCTCTATGGCCTGAAGTTTCATATCTTCCATTGACTTTGTTAATTCATCAATGTTCAAATTTGCAGTGTTGCTTTGTGACAATTCTGCTGGCTGACCTGTTGTTGCTGTACCTGTCACTACTCCTGCTGTAGATACTGGAATATTTGCCTGCTTATCTTTTAATGCATTCTCAAGCTCTTTTTCAGTTGCAGTAAGTTTCTCATTCAATTTTAAGAGAAAATCCATTAGTTCTTCCTCAGAATTTTGTTTGATGATTTCTGCAGTCTGTGGATGTCTTGAGGCCGATAACTTTAATTGTTTTCTCAGAGCTGCAATATCATCATCCTTTCTCTTGATCAAAGCTTCAATACCTTTCACATCTTTAGGATTATGACCCAAACCAATGATTATTTACTCTAAAGTTTTGATTCTATTATCCTTAGCTTGGGAGGAGGTTTTTTCAAGCTGCAACTGTGTATTAGTATTATCCAAATAATCCTGCAACTTATGGGTCATCATTGATTTATCCGTCAGAGTAGAATAAATCATCTCACCTGTTTGTTTGTGTAGCTCAATTTGATATAAAGGATGGATATCCTTTGCTAAGACTTCAAAATTAGTCCTAACGTAATCTGCAGCTGTCTGAGGCTGCTGCAGCTTGGGCTTGAAATGGCTCATTAACATCTTACCCTGTTGGATGTCATAAGCTGACATCAATCTTTCTTGATTTTTCGGAGCCATCTTCAAAAATTGGTTGTACACTTGAAGTCTAAGTCGATCGTTCCTGGCCTTTATATTGATGAATGTTCTTTTGATGTCCCAGGCAGTTTTTACTGGAGGTTTGAAAGAAGATATTTCTGCACTTTGTTGCCTCTGTATTTCCTGTTTTTGAAAATTAGTGGATGTCCCACTACCTGTACCTGTTTTCTGACTGTCTTCTCTTCCCTGGCTGTCAGGGATTTCCTAAAATGATTCATCTTCTGGAAGGGGAGTTAATTTATGCCTTTTAACATCTTGCTATTCAGAAGAGCCACCAATAGGAGTAGTTGTTTCAGCCTCTCTCTTTTTGCCCTTTTCTATATTCAAAGGAGTTTCTAAAATAGAAATTTCTGGCTCACTAATCTGAGTAGGAGGAATTTGTCCTTGACCTTGTTCTTTACAAGTCTTTGGTTGCTCTGTCATTATGAATTTTTCAATTATTTGTATATCAGGCTCCTTTTCTTTTCCTTTAGATTCTACTGCTACTGTACTAATCTCCTGCAAATTTTGTTGTAAAGTCCTGGCTGAAGAAGATCCCTGCACCTGTCCAAAAGATTCTACGTCAAGTATCTTTTCAAGATCTTTCATTACATTTTCAACATTGACCTGCTCACTATCTTTTTCAACCAATGTCCCTTCTGTCCATTCATCCATATTAGCATATTGTTCTATTTCTGGGATTCTTTGATGGATGTATGGTGACAGTTTATTTTTCATTCTTCTATCACAGATAAAGTTTTTTGGATCATAAGGCACCCAGTAGAAACTCTTTTGTAGTCTGAGATAGTCTTCTAAAATCCTTTCGACTTCCTTTCCAGCTTTCCTAGAGTTACAAATGAAGGGACCTAATTGGCTCTTGATCCTGAGTTGAGCCTTTTTCTTTGCATTGCAAAAATGAATTATATCTGAATTATTCATCTGCCTGAAATATTATAATGCAAAGAGTCTCATTGGGACATACTTGGGCAGTTTGAATGGGCATAATTCACATCCATATATCCTGATCTCTATGTAGTTTTGATATAGGTACCAGTCACCTATCTTGTACTGCTTTGAGAGTTGAAGGATTTTCTTGATTTCATTTTTAATTCTAGGAGGAGAGACTCCTGTAAACAAGGTAGTTGTAGGATGAAAAAAAAGGTCAACAAACTCATTATAGGAATAAGGAGAATCAGAGGAATTGTGAGTAATGGCAGACCAAAAGATGACTGACCTAGGATTCCCTTTGGCATCAAGTTTCTTAACATAAAAAGGGAAATTTTCTAACTGAAAGTAAATCATGAGATGATATATGGCAGAAGAATACTTAAATACTCTCTCATTCTCAAATCTCATGAACTGATCATGGATTTTGTCAGCAATATAAGATGCAAAATCGTACTTGAGAGCAGGAGGTTGTCCAGGGGTAAAAATGGATAACAATACTAGGGTTAACTGATCAACATACTCACTAGTATTGAAGCCCATTATGGAAGATATCATGTTTAAATTAAGTCTACCCTCATCAGTAAAGAAAGTATAACAATAAGGGGGAGGGTTTTTAGGCTGATGCTCTGGTAACATGAAGGTTTGGCATAGGCAGTTTAACTCTTCATGGGATAACTTAGTAGATTTCTCAAGTAATTCAGCCATGGAAAGGGGAGTGAGAGCTTGACCAGGTTGGAATTGTAGCATTTCATTTAAGGACTGAGAAGTTATTGGGAAAATGACATTTTGACTTGGGGATAAAACTGCTTGTTGGTTGGGATCATAATTTGCGTAGCAATAATGGATTAACTCAGGAAAAATATGGATTGAGGGGAGAAGGTACATAGGAAGATTTGATTCCCAAAGTCCAAAGATTTATGAACCATTCAAATAATTGTCTCTGCAGCGGAAAAATATTCGAAAAGGATTCTCACTGAGACACAAGTCCTTAATTTGAAAATGCATATCGGCTAAAGGCAAATAATCCAAGTCCTTGTGAGGGGCATTGATGGGCACGACATTCAGAGCTATAGGAACTTCCATTTCTGGTTCTTGTGGATTCAGAAATGAAATTTCAGGGTTTTTGTGGAAAAGGGGCACAATTACCAGTTTTGGGAATATAATTGCAGTTCTGGGAATGAAAAAGACCAAACTGAACTTCTTTTCAGACCTTATTGCAGAATTAAAACTAAAACCAAGATTTTTTACAGAGTTTAGCGGGGAATTGGAATAAATACCTGTTTACGGGAAATGAAACGTGTTTAAATAGGCGCTGGTTATGACAGAAGAACCCTGAAATACTCAGCTTCAATTCTCTTCAGCAAGGTAATGGTCAGCAAGCGTTAATAGTTGGTTTTTGAATTTTGTTGCATGGAAGAATGGCTAGCGCATGGAACAATGAAAATGACGCAGACGCAATTTGTTTTATTTACAAAGTCAAAAGGGTGGCGGGTTTTGATTGATGATGTCAACATGTACGATGGTTTCGTCACAGAGGGATAGGAGCGGATCTTTGTTTGGGCCACTCGCGCAGTGGAAATCTGGACCCGAAAAAGATTAGGGCGAATTTGATAAGAAATTCGTGTCACAGCTCTCCCTCCGTACGCTAGCCCAACTTCGGACCCGAAAAAGATTAGGGCGGAATTCATTTGGTTTTCGCGTCACAAAATTGGCCGATGTCAGCCGGCTATTTTGGAACGCGAATTTGGTTTGAATTATGGTTTATCGTTGTTTGAAATCCGGTGGGCTCGACTTAAGAACATTTTTGTTTGATCCCATCTTATAAAATTTGTGTTGGTTTTCTTTGATAATACACATATTTATAATAAATCATGGGAATACCACACTAGTAACATGTGGAAAAGTTATATAAATTATTGAGAACAATCACTTTTATGTAAAAATATCCAAATGTGCTTTTGGGAAATAAGAATTCGAGTATTTGGTTCATATTGTTTTAAAGGGAGGAGTGAAGTTGGAGCCTCAAAAGATGCACGCTATGACAAAATGACCTATTCCTAGAAAATCAAGGTTCTTAGAAGATTTTTTAGACTTACATGATATTATTGATCATTTGTTAAGAATTATGCATGCATTTCAAGTCCACTCACATATCTCTTGAAGAAAATATCATTTATATGGAATGATGAGGCTACTTCGGCATTCTCTCTTTTAATGGATGCCATGTCTCCTACACCAACATCGGTTGCACCTACTTTTGGTAAAACATTCATAGTAGAGTGTGAGGCACTAGGACAAGGAATTTACGTAACATTAACACAATAAGGGATATCATTGGCTTTTAAAAGCAAGGAAATCAAAGAAAATATTTGGTGAAATCTACGTATGAAAAATAAATGGAAGCAATATTACATGCAATAAAAAATGGGGATAGTATATCACTGGGAGGTACTTTAAAGTCAAGATATACCATGATAGCATAAAGTATTTTTTGAAGCTATGTATTTCATTGGAAGATTAACAAAAATGAGGAGAAAAATTGCAAAGTTTTAATTTTGAGATAATCTGCAAAAAGGGTAAGGAAAATTTAGTACATGATGCTCTTTCTAAAATAGAAGAGGCCTCAAATTTATATCCAATTACATTTTCTATTCCTAGGTGGCTAGAAGAAGCTTTGCCATAATGGAAAAATGACAATTGTACTAAACAAAAACTAAAATTTATAAAGGATGGGATGAACTCTATGGAGCATTGGGAGTGAAAGAGAGATATACTTTGGTGCAAATGTAGAATATTTTTATGCACGCAAGCATATTTGAATAAACAAAGATTAAGGGAGTCCCATGTCTCTCCGATGGTAGGACGCAGGGTTCCTTAAAACATCTCAAAGGATCAAAAAATATATTTTTGGAAGGAATGAAGAAAGATATTCAAAATTTTGTAAGAGAAGGTCAGGTTTGCATAATAAATAAAAGAGAGATAGTAAAATCTCTAGGGTTACTTCAACCATTCCACATACATATTCAAAGACTAGAAGATATATCAATAGAATTTATTACATGGTTACTGAAATATAAAGGTAAGTATTACATTTTTGTGGTCATTTATATAGACAAATTTTGTAGATTTTTTTGTTAGAGCTCAAAGTACATAAACAACAAGCCAAGTGGCAGAAGTGTGGGGATTTCTGCAATAAACCTCTGTGTGTGAACAATTGTTTCCAGTTAAATGATTTCCAAGCTTAGTTGCCATTGAATTATCTCAAACTGCTAATTGTGAAGAATTGTTTAACTGTGAGGCGATTGGGTACTGATAATTCCATTCTTCTGTCTTTGAATTCCCGTAAATTGTTGGATAACCCTGTGAACTCACCCCACCCGAAGGCGAGGTCTGTGTAGAGAACCGGGGTCGTGAACACTGTTCAAATATAAAAATCCCGCTTAATAAAGAGACAATATTGTTGTGCTTTCAGAACCTGACCTGAGGATTGGACATGAGTTAACAAACAAAAGGATAGCGGAACCAGACTTGCACCCGTGGTCAAGCCCTGTACCAAAACCACGAGCGCAATCACAAAAGCGAGTTGCCCATATCGCACTGCTTTTGCGGAGTAGGCGGTATTTCCTATTCACGAGAGATTCCATAGGGAATGTGACACGTGGCAAAGTGACCCCCGGAAAACCACCGTTTAACCCGCGCCATCGCACGTTAAAGCCCGACGTTGGAAGCCGAGCGAAATTGCCAAGAGTCGTTGATTTGGAGAAGGGCCATCGGACGGTGGTCACACGTTGAACTTGCCTGGAGGTTAACTAAGGTGTGCGGAGGATAGCCAGGTACGATATGAGTGTTTTATTGGTTATTGATATATATAGGTGGGGTTGGAGTATAATGAAATTTTTAATTAAACGATTGGCGGATAATTAGCATAAGTCTGGAGCGTGATTTTTGTAAGGCTGGGTGGTGAAATATAGAGCCGAAATTTCATTACAAGTTATTTATTTAAAAAGAAACGTGGAGTATAAATACAAAGTGTTGAAAGTTAAACATTGGTTATAAGGCTTGGAGATAATATAAAGTCGAGAATATAAATTAAAGTCCAACCGTTGTGGATAGTATTTATTTATCAAATTCTATGAATTTGAAAAATAAACCCGAAGAAAGAAGAAGTCAATTAAGACTCAGGCTGGAGGAAAAGAACAGGGTAAACCAAGGGAAAATGCTGACAGAGCAATTGTAGACACACCAGCTCTCCTTTGGGGTCCAATTTCAGTTTTGTTGCGTCACACGATGATCTCTCTTCTCTGGCATTTACTTGTATTGAAGATCACTATTCTAGGAATAAGGATTTATTTTCTCCAAAAATAACCCTAGCCAAACATTGAAAATGCATCAAGGATATCTTTCTATGCTTCATAAGTACATATGTTCTACTTCTAAATCATGTCTTGGAAGTGGTTGTTTTGCTGGAAATTATTCACTAGTTGGTTTCATACCAAATTCTTTTTCACATTTTCAGCATCCAATATGTTAGACTCCTATACCAATAGGTGTCATTTTTCATGATTGTCTTGATTGAACTATGGAATATGTTCAAACCTTTTTCTTGAGAAAAGGTGTTCCATATTCTTGAAAAACCAAAAAAAAATAAAAAAATGTAAAGAGGGTATACCCTAAAAGAAAAATCAAAGGGTAAGAAAAATAAAAATGGTCAAAAAATGAACCCCAAGCAAAAAATAGACCAAGGAAAGTGTGCAAATCCAAATGCCACTACTATTTCATTTTTTGTAATAAAACAATTGTGTGCAGCTTGTCAAACTTTTGCCACAATTTATGAAGAGTCAAACTGTTTAAAATTGACTCATTCATTTTCAATTTCATGTTGTAGAATAGAGAATAAGTATTTGACCAAACAGTTTAATCTTGGCAGATAAGTAGATAGGTAGAGTTAATAAAAGGTGCTCAACAGTTTAATCTGAGCCCTTGGATGTAATACGGGTAGAATTAGATAGATTTGTCATGTAAAAGAAAAGAAGATTGATAAGGGTTTGCAAGTCCAAATGCACCCTAATAAAGAAAAAGAAATGGTAGTGTCAAGTAGATAGGGTAGGTAGATGGTGTTGCAAAGTTTCATATGATGAATGATGGTGCTGAATATGTTTAATCTTTTACTTTCATCACAAGTACTCAAGCAGAAAATGCACTGAAGAATTCACAGAAAGCAAAATCAAAATCATTAACTTCCCACATCACTTTTTCCCTAAGTTTTTACTAATTTCCCCAAAGTGCTAAGGTATTTAGAGATCAAAGGGGCTCAAGGCATTTCCTTGACTTTTGGAGGGACCGGACCCTCGGCCTGATGATCAAAAAGACCTAAGTACGCGAAGTTATCCATTATCATTCACTTTCAATCTTTTCCTAAGTAAAATCCCATTTTGCTTAGGAAAATCATGCAAACTTCTATAAAAATCCCTCAAAATAACTTACTATTCTAAGTTTAAGTGTTGAAGATGATATATTGTAATTTACTTCAGAAATTGTCACTTTCTTAGATGTGAAAAGTATTTTGAGTTCCCTTGTCCCTTTGTCATATTAATGTTTAACTCTAGTTATTAAATCCCTAGTGAAAAATCCTTTATCCTAAGTATATAACTCCTTTTATATAAATATCCAAAAAACCCATCTTATTATAAAGTTTAGCCAAAGTATTTATTTCCCAATTAATCATTAAAAACCCACATTATATGCCCTTTGGTTAAATATATCATTATATAATAGTCTCGCCCCTTATGGTAGTTAAATTGATTTAATTGATTACCATATAATAAGAAATATCGAAAAAACATTTAAACATATAATTTTATATGTTTGAAAGAAAAATGAATAATGCCGAAGTTTTGATTTAAACTAAAAACATCGGAAAAACCCCCATGTCACCATGGCCCATCCACTTTGCATCCCACCCGACACTTTAACTATAATCAAAACCCCGCTGCGACCCCAATCTTTCATTAGACCATGGGATTAATTAATTATCAGAATTAATTGATAACCACTCCCTCCGCCTATCAAAAGCCTCTCGGGGTGATTAAATTAAACAATAATTGTTTCAAAAACCCGCCGGGCCCGCACGATAAACCCCCGCTTACTCCACGTCCCTTCCCACTGTCCGATCTCCCGCTATAAGATCTACCGCTAGCATTCATTCCGCTACCCATCCGATACCCGAATGATAATGCGCGGGGGCACGGTGGTATTGAAACCGCCCTCCGTCCACGTGTCAATGCCCCAATGGAATCGCTGCCCTCTCGTTTAAAACCACCATTGCTCATAAGCGGTGCGGGGATTACCGCTTACCGCCCAACCCCTGCCCACGTCAGCCCGTACTGAAATGACGTCATTCCTCGAAAAAATAAAAAATCCCTTTTAACTTGTAAATAAAACAAATTTCATGTTTTTTCCCGTCATTTTCATTACTGAAAGTGACTGCGCCTTCCGCTGCAAAATTCAAATTTTCACTGAAATCTACTGTTCTATCCGATTTCGCTCCAGAATTCCGCCGGACCAGTGTTCAAGCATCCTCTTGCCACCGCCTGATACCTGTTAAAACCCAGTTTGTCTCCAAGAACAGGTATTTATTCTATTGCGCTCCGAACTTCAAAAGAAACTCTGTTTTCCTTGTTTTCCACTGGATTAGTGATTAAATCTTATCGCTAAGATCATTCCCTGAGGTTTAAAACTGTGAATTGTTCTCCTGAAACTACAATTGTGCTAATTTCCTTCATTTAAACTGAAATTGTGCCCCGGCTTGTAAAGAAAACCCAGAAATTTCCATTTTGAATACACAAGCCAAAATGGAAGCTCCGGCAGCCCTGAATGTGACTCCACTGAATTCCCCCCACAGAGAGTTAGAATATTTGCCCTTAGTGGATAAAGAATTCCAAATTAAAGACTTGCATTTCGATGAAAGTCCTCTTCGAAGTTATTGTTGCTGCAGAGACGATTATTCGAAGGGGCAAGATGTCATTAGGTTGTGGGAATCCAATCTCCCGAGATATCTCATCCCCTCAGTCATTACTTTCCCAGAAATTATCCACTATTGCCATTCTAACTATGATCCCACTCAAAGAGCTGTAATATCCCCTGACCAGAGTGTTCTTTTCCCCATTACTCCCCAAGCTATCAATGCAATGCTACATTTTGAGCCAGATCAAGAACTAGAACCTTTGTCTATGGAAGAACTGATTGAAAAGTATAATCAATTGACCCCAGAAAAATTGAAGCCCATTTGCCAGAATTTTATGTTGCCTGAACATCAACCTAGGGGCCCTCCTCCCTCTGGTTTTTATTATTTCACTAAGTTGGGAAGGCTCATCCTAAATATGATATCTTTTGTCTTAGGTTTCAATGCAAGTGAATATGTTGATGAAATAACCTTGGTTTTGCTGTCTATCTTTACTCCTGGGCAACCTCCTGAAGTTAAATATGACTTTGCCTCTTTCATAGCCAATAAGATCCATGACCAGTTCATGAGGCTAGATGATGAGAAAGTTTTTTAAATATTCCTCAGTTATTTATCATCTCATTATCTTTTATCAATCAGAGAAGTTCCCTTTCCCTGTTAAAAAGCTTGATGCCAAGGGAAACCCTAGGTCAGTTATATTTTGGTCTCCCATAATTCATTCTTTCTATGATTCTCCCTATTCCTATACTGAGTTCATCGATCTTTTTGTATATCCTGCAACTACCTTGTTGACAGGAATTCCTCCTCCAAGGCTCAGTAATGAAATCAAGAAGACCTTGCAGCTTTCAAGGACATATAAAGTTGGAGATTGGTATTTATATCAAAACCATTCAGTCATCAGAATCTATAGATGTGAATTGCATCCATTCAAGTTGCCAAGATATGTGCCCATGATACTTTTTGCCTTGGAATATTTCAGGCAAATGAATAATTCAGATGTGATTCATTTTTGTGGTGTGAAAAAGAAAGCCCAACTCAGGATTAAAAGTCAATTAGGTCCCTACATATGCAACTCTAGGGATGCTGAGCGAGAAGCAGAAATTATACTACAAAACCATTGCAAATTCCAAAGAAGTTTTCGTTGGGTTCCTTATGATCCATTTGGTTTTATCTGTGAAAAGAGAATAAAGAACAAATCATCCCCTTACATACACCACAAGATTCCTGAAATAGAACAATATGCCAACCAAGATGAATGGGTGGAAGAAACACTAGTTGAAGAAGAAAGTGAAGAAGACAAAATGAACAAAATTATGAAAGATCTTGAGAAGAAGTATGACCTAGAATCTTATGGTCAAGTGCAGGTACCTCACATTGGCACTTCTTCAGCAGCAAATCTACAGCAGAGATTACAGGAAGGCAGTTCATCAATTGCAACAGAGTCAAAAGGTAAAGGAAAGGAACCTGAAATACAGGTCATTGAAACTTTAGTCATGGCAGAGAAACCTCAAACCTCCAGAGCGCCTGATCAAACACAAGTTTCTCCCACTCAAGTAAACCATCCTGAAGTTTCAGAATTACAAACTCCATCCAATATAGAAATGGGCAAGAAAAGGCAGGTTCCAGATACTACTCCTCCCAAAGAATCCTCAGAGCTACATCAAACCAAAAGGCAGAAACTCAATACACCCCAGGAAGTGGAAATAATAGATGAGATGTTTGATGATGGAAGAGAAGATAGTCAACTAACTGGGTCTGTTAGTATGACACACACAGATCAGAAAGGAAAAGCTTTGCAAAAGCAATTGAGTACTGAAGTATCTTCTTTTAGGCCACCAAAAACAGATACAGGGGATATAAAAAGAACCTTCATTAATATAAAGGCAAAGAATGATCCATTGAGAATGAAAGTATATGATCAATATCTGAAAATGGCTCCACATAATCAGGAAAGGTTAATGTCAACATTTGACATGTCACAAGGCAAAATGATAATGAGCCACTTCAAGTCCAAGGTGCCAAAACCTATGACAGCAACTAATTATATTAGAACAAATTTTGAGGTCCTGGCAAAGGACATTCATCCTTTGGACCAGATAGAGCTGCATAAACAAACTGGGGAAATGGTCTATTCCACTCTTATTGATAAGGCCATGGCAGCTCTAAGGCTACAAGATTCTTTAAATAACACAAGCACCCAATTGCAAATTGAGAAGGCCTCTTCTCAGGCCAAAGATAACAGAATAAAGTCTCTGGAAGACATAATCATCAGCTTGGGTCACAACCCCAAAGATATCAAAATCATTGAGGCACTAATTAAGAAGAAAGATGATGACATAGCTGCACTGAGAAAGCAGCTGAAATTGCCAGCCTCAAGGCATCCCCAGACCCAAGAAGTTTTGAAGGGGAATTCATAAGAAGAGATAATGGAGTTGCTCTTAAAGATGACTGAGCGACTGGGTGAAACAGAGAAAGGATTGGAACAAGCTTTACAGGAAAAGGAAGCTATCATGCAGGCATCCACCACAGAAGCTACTACAACTACAGGTACCACAACAACAAATCAACAAACAGTGCCAACGCAGGTAAACACTTCCGGTTTAAGTTCTGATGAATTGACAAAACAAATGGAAAGTTTACAATTAAGATTCACAGAGCTTCAAGCCACGAAATTGCAGTTAGAAAATTTGGAGCAGAAATATGATACATCTAAGAAGACAGTTGCTGATAATACCAGGGAAATTAAAAGGTTGGAAAGATTAGTTAAGGCTTTAGAAAAAGATCTTTAATTAGAAAAGCCTTTGAAGGAAATAAATGAAATTCTTTGGGGTAATATAATTGAGTTAATAAAAAGTATTTGGCCCTCTGTTCAAGCAATTTTTGAACAAAATGACTTGATTAAAGTAGCTCAAGAAGAAATAAACAGAACAAGAGATGAATTAAGAGGTAGACTTGAGCAGGCCAATCAACTTATTCAATTTTTGAACACCCGAACTAAGCAACAACTTGCAGTATTAGGAATTGAGGACAGGACCGACACCATTTTGGAGATAAAAAAAGTTTTCATCAAAAGAACTTTTATGCAGAATTTGGAAAGGAAGTGCTCAGATATTTTGGCTGATATTAATACTTTCAGAGGAAAATTTCAGGTTTTGTTGGACAGTGGGTTACCCAGTCCTATGCTCTCAGAGGACCAGATAATGGACCTGGAAACCTATGTTAAGAAAATAGATATCCATGCTCAAAATACAACTGCTTGTTCTATCAGTTTGCCAGAAGCAACATTGCCAACAGGGAGAAATCTCTGATAGGTTGAAGAATTTATTTCATCTTGAACATGAAATAAAGTATTTGTTCCCTGATCAGCCCACTTTTTATAAACTCACAGAGGATGATGAAACGTTGAGGAAACTTAAAAGAACCGTAATAGAAAAAGATCAATGGTGGAATGACTTATTGGAAATTTTATGAAATTTATCTTCAGGTTGAGAATTTTATCTTTTTACTATCATGTAAAGGATAAATAGTAAGAAAAGGTTAAAGAGTATCAGTCGAATAGGATAAAGAGTATCCGTAAAGACAAAGAGTATCAAACAAGCAAAGAAATTACTCCAAGGGACAACATCGAGCCCTATTTCAGCACTTACCTCCAGCACATCAGCAAAATGAGGAAACAACACACCAGCAATTACATTTTATTCTATCTACGAGACCATCTGTCTCCTTTTTTTATTGTAACTTATTTATTAGTCACCCTAAATTGAGGGCTAGGTTAGTGTGAGATTTTTTCAATTATTTCTTGTATAAATAAACCCTCAAAGAGAGTATTGAGGGTGGATTCTATTACTTGGCTGTGACATTGAAGTTTTTTTGGAATAAAATCGTTTTGGAGAAATTTATTTGTGGCTTACTGGATGACAATTTGAAGCTCAGGACTTTTTGCAGGATTCATGTGTCGGACTACAGTTCAATAAGTCTTTCTACCCTATGTCTTAAGTTTTATATCCGTTTATAATATCATTGTGTCCATTTCTGAATAGTTAGCATAAAGGATTGAATCAGAATTTACTTAATTGTACTCTGATTTCAGATGTGATTATTCTTGATGTTTTCCTCTAAATTGGTTATAAGCACGAATTCTTAAATTCTCTTGCTTTGCTAATTTAAACATTCTTGATTACTATAATAAAGAATTCTTCATTGCTCTTTGTTTGTATTCATTTCATTTCTTTCTTTTTGAACATGGTGAAAGATTCTTAGCTGCCTTTCATCCCTTCAAAATCATCCCATCCACTTTAAATTTTAAGGATTGTTCTCTATCTGGCTATCTTGCCCTGCAAAGCCATCTTGTGTGTAAAATAGAAATCCAGTAAAGCCATCCTTTGACTCCATAGCCCAATGGACTGAAAATCTTCAACCTTGCCCCTAGTTTGCGGATTCCACCATTTTCAAACAAATTCTTGGACTTATAACTAGCCTAAAACCTTCTAAGAACAAAGATAAATCATAAAGAGAGAACCCTCTCTGGATGCAGATTGGCTAGATTCTGCATCTGAAGGTTGGTTTGTGGTTACCTCGGGTATAATTTCCTTTTCCACAACTTCAAGGAAAACCTGAGTGATAACATAATACATGAAAAAGATAATGGTTTAAAACAACATAAATATTTGAAATTTTGCAAGAATTGTCTGCCACACTTTGAATATGAATTTTGAATTCAAGTGCATGATGATGTATAGGATCAAGTGTCATTTTGAATACCAAATTTTTCACAAGAAACTTCTCAACATGCTACCCTGCAGTAAGGATTAAATGACAATATTGCATCAACTATTTCCATAATAAAAGTGCACCTCGGCCATAAGACTAAACAACTACAAATGTTGTAGATCTAAAAAGACCACACAATCAAATGTATTCCACAAGGCCAATACTGTATGAAAAATGAAAAGGAGTTTGCAACCAAAAATACCTTAGGCAACTAATTCAATTAGATACACCAAACCATCAGCAAAAAGGAAAACCAGCCTACTTGGCCCCAATATTTTCAACTGGGTCCTCTAATTCAACCAATAAAAAGGCCAAAACCATAGCATTGAGATACATTTCATTACATTGTCAATAAAAATAAAATTTGACTCAACCATAACCCTTTCCTTTTATTGTTGTGAAAAGCTTTATGCATTACTCTAATGTGGCTAGTCCATAGGCCAAGTAGACCATTGGGTAACAAATATGTTTCCTTTCAACTTTGAGTTTTCAAATTATGCCTACCAAATCTAAGACATTTAAGAGGAGGAAATAATACAACGTTAAAAAGAAATCCAGAGCACACATCTACAAATTACCTCCTTAGCTACTGTCACACCATCATTAACTATTTTCGGAGAACCGTGCTTGCTCTCCAAGGCAACATTTTGCCCTTCGCCCCAAGGGTGACTCCAACAAGATCAGCAAGTTTGTTCACACCGCCTGCAAGACAAATTGACAATGCTTTCAGTAAGTATGCAATTGAATGCCAAACCATATGCCAAAACAACCCTCCATGAAAAATTAAAATAACACATTAAAATCGAATATAAGTGGACAAGGAAAGATCCATCGCAGTGAAGTTTCACGTGCAGGTGACCTTCCTTTAAACATAATTTTTTCTCTGACCTTCAATTTTTTTGTCACTGAGCCATCCTTGTTGAAGTACAAATCCTTTTCCATAGCTCTTGTATTAACTACCTTCTCTCTGTCGTGTAATCTTAGAGTCCCTCTTCTGCTTGAGCGATTAAAAGAAATGGGTGAAAAAACTGAAAGAGAAGACAATTGTCTGCCATAATTATCAAACATTGCACCCAACTTCTTCCCCTTTCCATTGTTACCCAATGAGGTAGATGTGGAAATCGTTGTCATACTGCCCAAAGCAGAGGCCATCTTCTCTTATGTTGAATATATAATTAGAATATCTTCATATTAGTATGAACCTTAAAAAACATGACTCCCATTGCTAAAAACCACTTTTAAGTTGTAACAGGAAAACTAAACAACTATCGCAACTTTTGGCAACTTCTGGAGCATTAAGAGAGAAACAACCAAAGAGAAATACAACCAAAATCCTCATTTTAATGAGACCGGACTATATATTTGCATTAAGATAATAGAAATAAATCACTACTATATTAAGGCCAGCACAAAACAATCTTTAACCAGTGTCTCTCGCGGCCTTTAAGTTGCCATGCTAGAGGTTACATATTTTTAATTTAAATTCTTGACCTCTCGTGCCCATCTATGAATGCATCCAATGGGATATCTACATCAAATGCTACTTTATATCCCCAAAAACAAATTCCCTACTACTAGAGCACCAGTATTGATGGATCACCCCACACCATCCCACCCACTAGAAACGGTGAAAAAGGAAACTCGAGAAAACTTCTGAAATATCTCAAGATGACTATATGGGTGGTTCTTATGAATCAACCAACCATTCAGAACATGCTCATGAATCCAAACCATGAGTATTATGTGACAATATTCAAGCAGACACTGAATCTGATTTCTGAAGCTATGTTAGAGAAACCCTAAACTCTCACTGAAAATAGGTGAAATGTGGCACCACTCAGGGATTGACATGTGCCAATTGGTACAAGTGGTAGAAAATTAGCATGCTCAAACAACGAGGTGATGTAGGAATGACATGAGGGAGAAAATATCAGAAAAGCCCCAAATCTGGAGAACTAAAGCTCATCACCAACCTGAGATTGACAACTTTACATGATGTAACTTATGAAATCGTAAATGGAGAAATCATAGTAACAATAAAGTAACCTATGTAACAATAAAGTCGGATTCATCCCGGGAGTGGTAATGGGAGAAATCATAGTGAACAACAGGAAACATGCAGAGTTGCTTACAATCAAATAGATGAAAAAACACATACAAAAAACCTAGATAATAATCATGAACAAGCTTAATATTGAATTATGAACTGTAAAGGAACTTACAAAATGTGACATTACGAACCCGGTCAAGCGCACAAGAAAAAATATCCTGGACATGACCCTGGTTGACAAGTTATATTGCTCATGATGCAAGAGGATTTGTACCTGCACTGCCAAGTCAATCAAAATCCATCATTATCTATACAATAAATACAAGTAATTGATGTAGTATTTTTTACTCTTAGATGCATTCTTATGATAATGTTAGAACATATGTTGAAAATGTCAAAACATACCTGAATAAGCTCCTCTTCGTTTCAAGAACAATTTATTGGAGTTGCATGAACTTGGAACAAGCCTCCTATGATCTGAAAGAGTAGCAACTAAGTCAACAGTGAATTTTTTGTTGCTACACTGGATCGAGGGAGGTTTGTTCCAAGATTAAATCACTCCAATAAATTATTCTCTACTAAACAGGGCCAACCATGTGAAGGTGGAAGCTCTTATGGCCCCTCCCCCCCCCCTCATATCACTCTCAATTCCCCAATACCCAATCTATATTTCATTTTTTACTTTCATGAGCATAAAAAAAAATATTCAATAACTAATAAAAAAACAATTCAACAAAAAGTACGCAAGGAAACATTGCAATTAATGCTTCACATAAAAATAGTATGATAAATGAGTTTTTTATATAACGCAAAAAACGTTCCAAGTATGGTAACGTTTGTCTTATAATAATACAATATTTTACATTATCAAAATTTCTTTTTCTTCTTCATATTTCTAAAGCTCCTAATTACATCATCAATATCATCATGCTCTGCTCCTGTTTCGTGCCTTTCGACCCGCACTGCTGACCTAGCTGCGTAGTCATGATGTCTGGTCTCATCCAGTGACGGGGCATCGCCTACAAAAACAGATAATATTAAATTTTAATTGTCAGTTTTTAAATATCATTGAACTAGTTCGGTAATATTAATAAAAAAAATTTCAATGAGATTATTTACCTGGTGCACCAGTTGTCGCTGCTGACCTAGTTGCGTAGTCACGATGTCTGGTCTCATCCAGTGACGGGGCATCGCCTACAAAAACAGATAATATTAAATTTTAATTGTCAGTTTTTAAATATCATTGAACTAGTTCGGTAATATTAATAATAATAAAAATTGCAATGAGATTATTTACCTGGTGCACCAGTTGTCGCCGCTGACCTAGTTGCGTAGTCACGATGTCTGGTCTCATCCAGTGATGGGGCATCACCTACAAAAACAGATAATATTAAATTTTAATTGTCAGTTTTTAAATATCATTGAACTAGTTCGGTAATATTAATAAAAAAAATTGTAATGAGATTATTTACCTGGTGCACCAGTTGTCGCCGCTGACCTAGTTGCGTAGTCACGATGTCTGGTCTCATCCAGTGACAGGGCATCGCCTACAAAAACAGATAATATTAAATTTTAATTGTCAGTTTTTAAATATCATTGAACTAGTTCGATAATATTAATAAACAAAATTGTAATGAGATTATTTACCTGGTGCACCAGTTGTCGCCGCTGACCTAGTTGCGTAGTCACGATGTCTGGTCTCATCCAGTGACGGGGCATCGCCTACAAAAACAGATAATATTAAATTTTAATTGTCGGTTTTTAAATATCATTGAACTAGTTCGGTAATATTAATAAAAAAAATTGCAATGAGATTATTTACCTGGTGCACCAGTTGTCGCCGTTGGGACTGTTGCCCTGTCTTCCTCTCTGGTGGTAAGATCCTCAAGGGAAACATTCTCTGTCATTTAAACAAAAAAAATTATAAGGACAACCATCAAGGTATAATTAGAAAAAATTATAAGTGGAAATTAATTATCGTCACGGCCCTCACTGATAGTAGCATTGTCGGCCTGGTCCCTACTACAATGATCAGGTTGCACGTGAGGATCATCTACATTTGGCTCTAAAACTGGGTTATTTGCGTCGTCGGTAGTGTTGCTCCCCTGATTTAAACAAAATTGTTAGACATTAAATTTATGGATGAAAACAAACATATTGAAAGGTTAATGTTTTACCTTATCAGGCATTCTGGATCTTGGGACCTGCCCTAAGCTTATGCGACGTTCAACTATGGCTTGATAGCCGAAATGGAAAGCGATATTTTTATCTTCCTCTGTAGTTTCTGTTCCGAAGTCATCACCCTACATTACATATGATTGTGTATTTTTAATCATATTTGATAGGATTACAAAAACGTTGGAAGGCGATACAATTAATTATAAGATGTTTAGCTACTTAATTACAATTTTTGCAGCTAATTTCAAGTAGCCGCCCTGGCCTAGCTTGTGATGGCCCTTTTTTTCAATCCTAGCTTTGGTTGCCTTTGAGGTGTCAGGCAACCTAGCATCAAAATATTGAAGTTAGATATGACGTAGCACACTTTTATTTTAGACATAGAGAAAATTAAAGCTATTGAATTAAAGTTGTAATTTACCTTGCAGGTCTAGTTGGCATTTTTCCTTCTTTATTTTCCCTTTTCTCTTTTCCGTCATGGATGAGCGCTCTCCACTCACTCTCTGGAACTATGAGAGGACGCTCATATCTAGGGTTAAATTGCAATTGCGTCCTATAGGTGTCCCTGGTATATTTCAAATATTTTCCGGCTACCCGAGCCACTGCTGTTTTGTCAAATGTGCTGACCCCAAAAAGGGCTTCTAGATAATCTAGAAGTTCTTTTTTCAGGTTGGAACTCTGGGAATTCCACCCTGTGCGTATGGTTGGGCTAAAAATTACCAACACATGGCTTTCCAGATACCTATAGAACTCATTGTTTCCTACATAGAAAAAAAAAGATATTATCATTAATTTAAAAATAAAAATCATGATAAATATGTTTTAGATAAAGTACATGAAATAGTTAAAATATTAAAATTTACCTGGGAGTTGTACATGATTTATAGGGACACCTTCATCGTTCATCAACAACGTGCCATTAATGGTCCCTGTTGAGCTGACACGTGTAGCTCTAGGAAACACAATAATGTAGTTGGCCATATCAGCCTCATCATTGCCAACACGTTCAGCGGTTGGTTGGGTGTCTGTTTGGGCAGGGTGTGTTTCTTGGCTGGCACCTAAAGGAGTAGAAGGTGTACGAGAGGCTTGTTGGGAAATCTCTTGCCCTTGTGTCCCACTACCACCAACACCGGATTCAACAAGTGCCAGAAAACGCTACATACAAAAGAACTTTTTGTTAGTTTAGTCAATGTAAAAATTAAAAATCAAACTATCACAATTCATCTCATGCAGAACAAAAAAAATATCCTTTTGACTTTTTATTATTACCTGCTATGTTTCTAGCTAGCTCATAAGTTGTTTTATCCTCTCTTATGTTTCGGGTGTTTGAGGCGCGTCTATCAAAGTATTAAATTCCGACCTTGCATCTCTTGCCTTTTTTCGCAACAAGAACACTGGAGATAGGGATGAAGAAAGCTCTTCCTCAAAGAGGGAATCATCAAGCATACCATGGCTAGGTGTCTGCATATTTGAACAAAATTAATATTATTTCAATTATGTAAATAACTAAAATACCTGAAGATAGAGCAATGCTGGCACTTTACATGTTCTTCCGCTGGCCTCTTTCCACGATCATCCCATCTCAGGGTTGTTCCTGCACTGCTCTGATCAGTCTGCCACATTGTAATTAAAAGTATAAATGTAAAAACTTGAAAACAATATCTAACTTGAAAAAACAAAATGAAAACTAAAATAATTTCTAATAAGACACCGAACGACAGAGTTAGAGTTTCAAATATGCCTTGCATTGAATTCAGTCCTGGAAACATGTCATTGCACATTAAGGCACCCAAACAAGAGACGAGTTGACAATGAAGAACTTATTGAATATATTGTTGGAGCAACTTCTAGTAAACTTGTTGTGAAGACCTTGAGGACATTTTTGGAGCAACATTGTTGAAGCTGATGGTATAGCATTGTTGGAGACTATCTTGAAGGGCCTTGAAGTGAAGCTTTTGGAGCAACTATTGAAAAATCCTTAGAGCATTTAAGTAAGGCACTTTCTATCTTCCATCACCTTTTTCCTTTCAATATCTTTTAAACGATTTTGTTGATATTTAATGTTTGAAATCACGTTATAATTCCTTGATTATATGTGTCTAGGGACTTTCCCTTTGAAATTACCCAAAAATACCCTGGCAATTTTATCTTCAGGATGCATGTCTGACCCTATTGTTCAATATTTTGATTGATAGTGGTAAACATAGAGAGTTAGGGGCTCTTGACTTGGTTTGGTTGGGCCATTAGATCCCTAACATCTACTAGGTAGAACCCCCCTTGAGTTGGAGGAGAGCTAGACCAAAGTGAAAAGAGGTTGGTGAGGTGACAATGGGGCTATTGAATTACACATGGTATCACACTTTAGCTTTAGGACTTTATCTTGAGAAGTGCGAGATTTTGCTATATCATTTCTCAAATTGTTTACAACACTATTGTTAAGAACTAATAAGAAGTGATGTTGAGGGGTTTTTGGGTATAAGAAACAATACCATTTAAAAACTAGGGTTCTCAGTCCTTGGCATTCCTTCACCCGGGCCTAGGGGCACACTAGAATAATTTCACACTAAACCATGCAAACTTAAAAGTAACTTAACAGATCCATAAAGTAATAATAATCATAATTCCTAATTTCCTATTGTACGATATGATGCAAATTATTCAAACATGAAGCAATGAAGACATGCAATGTCTGAATTTCAAGATTGATGAACCAATACAAGGAGTTAGAAACTACAACTTTGATTCAATACTCTGTGTCCTAACTCCAGGAAGGAATCTAGTTTGTAGTACATAACATGCATCGTGTATTATCAATTCTTAATTGACAACAACTAAAGGTCATCTACCTCATCAATTCCTTCCCATTTTGTGTTTTTATGTTATATTACTTATAAAAGTGTCAAATTTCTCTCAAAGTAAGCAACCACTGAATAAAATAAAAAATAGTTGAGATATGATTGAGAAATGGTCATTTATTTCTTGAAAGGATCTTCACAGTTTCTTTGGTTGTTTTTCATCTCAAGAAACAAGAAATGACCTAAGAAACTATCATGATGTAATATAAGAAACAACACGGTGCAATGGCCATTTTCAAAGCCAAATGATGTCCATTGAGGACATGGCCTTTATTTGGTTCTTGTTTCATAGGAGTTTTGGGTAGAAATGGAACTTTGTTGTACCATTTCCAGTAGTAAAAAGGGAAAACCTTCTTTTTCCATGGGAAATAATTTACCTTTCCTTTTTCAAGATAATCTAAATCACAAAAATATGAACTATACTGCACACATTCTTGGATAATGTGAAAGTGGAAAAGGAATACCCTACACAAGTGATGCACACATGTACATTTGAACACTAATAGATTTATGTAGTTGAAATGCAATGCTTGTTTTCATTTAAATGTAGGGTTTTTAAAGCAGGGAGAAATAATGGCTGCCAAATTAATAAGCGTTTCTTTGGGAAAAATTTAAATCTTGCATTGGGTGATGAAGATAATAGAGGGTATTGAATCTTGATTCTTGACATCTAGAGAGAACCCTACAGCCTAACACAATCCAATGGAATTGACCAAAAAAACCCAAATAGAGCCAACCCTACTATAGGAGGAAGGGCCTGCAGTAAGAACTTACCATTTTGCAAGAGCTTCTAGGCGAATGTCACCGCAAGAGCCGAGGCTGACGTGTGGCGAATGCTATCGCAAGAGCCGAGGGTGAATGTTGTTTTGTAAGAGTCAGTGGCAGAGCCGAGGGCGAATGTCGTTCTCAAGAGCTCAGTGGTGAATGCCGAGGGCGAATGCTATTCTTAAAGAGCCGAGGGTGAATTTTGTTGGTGAATTCTGCTTTGCAAAGAGCGAGGGCGAATGCGCGCGTGATATCGTAGACATTAATTTAGCACACATACATTTGAACACTAATATATTTTTTGTAGTTGAAATGCAATGCTTGTTTTCATTTAAATGTAGGGTTTTTAAAGCAGGGAGAAATAATGGCTGCCAAATTAATAAGCGTTTCTTTGGGAAAAATTTAAATCTTGTATTGGGTGATGAATATAATAGAGGGTATTGAGTCTTGATTCTTGACATCTAGAGAGAACCCTATGGCCTAACACAATCCAATGGAATTGACCAAAAAAACCCAAATAGAGTCAACCCTACTATAGGAGGAAGGGCCTGCAGTAAGAAGTTACCATTTTGCAAGAGCTGAGGGCGAGTGCTGTTCTGCAAGAGCTGAGGGCGAACGCTGAGGGCGAATGTTGAGGGAAAATGTTGTTCTGCAAGAGCTAAGGGCGAATGCTGAAGGCGAATGCTATTCTGCAAGAGCGGAGGGCAAATGCGTGCGTGATATCAGACGTTAATGTAGCTATTGCGATGGATACGAAACAATAAAATCATTTTTATGTAGCACACATATAAGTTTCACATTTTTATTTAGCGCGCATATAAGTGTCGTTATACCGACGGCGGAAAAGGCGTCGCTATTGCGACGAAGGCCTCCAAAAGTCGCAATTGCGACACTTAGACATTGTGTCGCACTTGCGACGTTTGGAGGCAGTTGTCGCAATAGCGACGCTTTGGGCCATAGTGTCGCAATTGCAACGTCTTCCTCTAAACGTCACAATTGCGACACTTTTCTAAGTGTCGGTATTGCGACACTTTTTTATAAACATCGGTATAGCGACGGTTTCGGGCAGGATGGAAAAAATTTGGGGAAATTTCCAACATTTGGTCAAAAGCGTCGGAACAAAGTGTCAGAATTTCTGCCAAATGTAGTAGTGAAGTCAAGTTTCTTTGGTCTTGAGTGATGATAATATGTATGTTACATGTTGGACACTTTCCTGTTAACTAACGGACCCAAATTATGGGATATTGGGATTTTTCTATTTCTTAAATATCTAAATGAAGTTATGTTTAAATATGTGTATATGACTTTATATCAGAATAAACAAAAACACCAAATTTTTTTGCTTCAAGTAGAATATTAGGAAATTATCAAAAGAAATTAATGATAAAATTCTCACAAAACCAAGAATTTTGGGGCTCAAATGATGGAAAATGTCTCTATCACTTGTTGGAAATTTTCTTGTCAAAGGAATACCTCAACACTTTCGAGTATTATAAAATTGGAGTATTATTGATTTATGAAAACTCCCAATATGGTTCTATCTTGGTGGGAAAACTTCACTTTGCGGTTAAGTTTCTATCATTTGGGGTCATTAACTAATGAAACCAGGATATCACTGATTTTTGAGATAGTGCAGAGAAGTTGAACGTCAATATGCCAAGGGATGTTAGTCCTCAAGTGTTATACCTAAGCACCTTATGATCAAGAGTTGTGATTGGGGGATTCTGACTACGGGGATGTTGAAAAATACAAGGGCCTTAATATTTTGATAAAATGTCGATAAGGCGATATATCGATGGATTTTAGCCCTCTGGTTATACAAATTAAGTGCCCTTATGATGAGGGTTGCAAATAGGGGATTTTTTATACTAGAATAAAAAAAATTCAATGAAGCTACACCTTTTGATAAAATGCTAATATGGTGTGTAACACGCTCCTCCCACACTTAACCAAGTTCATTGGTCCACGAGAGTAAATATGTGACAAAGAGTTACTATGATATGAATCAACCTCATAAGTATAGTTCGGAAGTGGAATCGACAAAATGAAACTTTAATGACCTTCCTTAGGGGCTACAACACCCACAAGGGTTAAACAACCCCTCTAGGTGCCAAAAGCCTAAGTCAAAATTCTTTTTCAATGACTTGAAATCCCAGTTGCATGCACAAGCCTGCATCCATGTCACTATAGGCCTCCAGTCACATGCATAAGCTTGCAAGGGAGCGACTACAATATTTTTCTCCCAGTTCTATGCCTGCGACCGCGAGATCCGAGCCACTTTTTTAGGGCTAGTCTTCAGACCATTGCCCAAAACTTGATGAGACTTTCTAGAGCAATAAATGACACAAAGACAAAGAATGTAACACAAAACTTACTCAAGAACTTGATCTAGCCATGCCTAACCATGCCAAACATTTTGTCAAACACATGGAGAACATGTAATCTACAGGTCATGAATGAATATTTAAACATAAGGGTCTGATACTTATATGAAAATCATCAATAAGGTCTGATTCCCTCTCATAATAACTGCCATAACATTTTTTAGATCATGCATTCGATATCCAATCATTTAGAAATAAAAACATGATAAGATCCATAACTAGAATCTGTCATGAAACCATGTTTATAACCAACATATAACCAAAATAATAACAATAATATAATAACCATCAAAGCCACATCATAACAAGTACATACACTCATATATCACAATAGAAAATACCACGTGATTAACATATGAAATTACCAACCAAGTCAGGGACTTCCATGTACCACCCGACCATAGATTGGGCTAAAACAAATCTCTCTTTCAACCAATCACCCCCGCACCATATTCTAAGCATGAATGTGGGATATCATGGAATAACCAAAACAAAACCAAACTAGGGCTTCCATAGGAAAAACCACCTCAACCCTCAACTAGTGATTCCATATCATGATCAGACATCAGTAACCATCACCATATCGGTCTCTACCTAAGTTTTTTAGGGCTCCAGAGAATTTGTTCCAACCTGGCTCCAAGAAGAGTTACTCAACCCACATCTATTGTAGGGCTCTAGAGGGTTTTTCTAACCAAAGCTCGAGGAATAGTAACTCAACCCACCAAGGGCTCCAAAGTGTTTTTCCAACCAAGGCTCCAAGAACTAGTAACTCAACCCAAAACCATAAGGAAAATGAGCACCAAACAGAAAAAAAAGGGAAAACCCACAACACCATGGTAATCCAGGAAATGGAAAGGCTAGGAAAAACCATTGTCAATACAGGAAATCCCCATGCCAATGAAAACTCATAACCAATAAACCACATACATGTACCATGCATGCAAAAACTAGCCAGTAAACCATACATGTAACTTTGTACTTGCAAATAAATCCAACTATAGTAGTTGATCCCTCTATCCCCTTGCGCTTTCTTGCTTTCCTTTGCCTTCTTTCTCCAAATCCAATATGCTCCAAGAATGCTCCAAGATTTATCTAAGTGTGCAAGAGAGTGAGGGAGAGAGAGAGAATAGAAGAGAGCTCCATGCTAAAACTGACAAAAGACTAAACTGACCAAAATCCCAACAAACAAAAGCCATGAACTAATCCTCGGAAGCCTTTTTATCATTGAGGTCTCTAATTTCTTCATTTTTTTCATTTTTCCTTCAATTTCCTCATGCAAATATGTGACCTTTCACCTTCATTTTCTCCTATTTCATAAATTAATGTGAATTAATGGCTCTTCACCTTTGCCAATTTCCATAGCCATAATAAACTCAAAGTGACACCCACTAGGATGTTTTTCCCACCATTCAACTTGGAATATGTGTCCCATGACCTTGGTCTTATATCTTTTTACATGGAAATTCAACTAGGGGTTGTTATAGAACCCTCCCCCTTGTGGGAGCACCTTCCTCGGTGTTCAATGAAACTTATGACCAACAAACCATTGAAAATAAAGTATAATTCCCATGGAGCTTTACAACACAACTTGTTGCAATATTTAAAATGACCACTACTAAAAAATTGACAATCATACATTTTACTAGAGCTTTATAACACAACTCATTAAGATATTCACAATAACAACCACATATATTCTTATTCACATTTGCTTCAACCAACAAATAAACATATTGTCTATGGAGATTTATAACCACAAATCAACACAATATTTACAATAATATACACAATGCACATTTTCTTTAACCAACAAATAAAAGGATACAATTCCTACATCTGCGACAAGGAAATATAGAGGTTCTCACCTCCACCCTCAAAAGTGGTATCGGGATTCACCTCCTTCCCAAGAAGTCCAGAATCCACTGCCAAAGTCAAACCTGCATCCAATTTCTAGTGCTACGATCCTACACCACTCGTTATCTCAGTGAATAGTTACAGACTCGTTTTTATAGGGCACACTCCCAATGTGCTTTTGATTCCATATAGAAATGTTAAGTACTAAAAAAAATACATCCCCGAACTTCCCTTTTCTACTACACAGTCCCTCGGGAAATATGGTCACCCCCTTCCATGCAGTCACTCACCTTCCAAGTTCCCTAACATCCCCTTCCTAGGTGATCCATCCCTTGGCAAGGTTTCCTCACATCGGAAGATAAAAAAACCAAGGCATATCCTTGCCTCAAAACCATCATACTGGTCATAGCATGCTCATGGTAATCAATGGACACTATTTGGTACTAGTGTCCCACAATGTCCCTGCTCCTAAATGCTTTACTAGCATACTACTACATGTTCCAATTCCTTTCACTATTGCTGCTGACATTCTTCCAGTCAATTTTAACTACCCAACTAGGGAATTTTCCATGCTTTCATGTACCAATCACATAATTTCCATTAGACTTAAGAAAATTTTAAATAAATTCACATCATACCTCAATTTTAGCTCATCAATAAGGTACACCTATAATTTTATTTACTTCCTATCACAACAAATCAAACTAGCTCTTTGATCAAATCATCATGTAATAACATATCACATCTGGTTAGCTCAAAACACAACCATCATAAATCAAAATCATAAATCACATGTAACCATAATAAATCAGAGTCATAGATCATATGCATAATAAAACTAAAATAAAATATTGATACTTATCCTTCAATTAGTCCTTTACTTCTACCTTTGTCCTTGTCCTTTCCGTACACATATCGGATCAGTTGCCACACTTGAAAAGCACCCAATACCTTCTCTTATTTTCAATAACGTACACATACATACAATAAGTACATGATACCACATGTACACAACACTTCTTGCACAACGTGTACACAACACCGCATGCACAACTTGTACACAACACCACATGTGCACAACACCACCTGCACAACATGTACACAACACTGCATGTACACAACACCACTTGCATGATGTGTAGAAAACACCACATGTACACAAAAATACATGCACGCATGTACACAACACCACATGCACACCATGTACACAACACCCTATGTACGACATGTACACAACACCACATGCACACATCACCACATGTACAATCATGCACACAACACCACATGTACATAGCACCATATGTACAACATGCACACCACACCATATTTACAGAACACCACATATGAAACATGAAAAAGTCACCATATGTACACAGTTCTGCATATCCAACATGTGCACAACACCATATGTACACAAAACCTCATATCCAACATGTGCACATCACCATATGTACACAACACCCCATATCCAAATTGCACACAACACCATCTATACATAGCACTACATAAACAAAATTTACACAACACCATATGTACATAACACTGCATTTGTACAACATCATAGGTACAACATGTACAACACATACACAATAGTAGTACTGTGCATTCATAAACCACACTGTCTCTACCAAGCAACCTTGCTTCCAATGTCTTTCCACTATCCATGCTTGTTACAACATGTTGCAAATCACTCTGCTTTCATTCAGCTAATGTATCCCTCAACATTACCTATCATAGCAAAAAAATAGGCATAATATAAACAAATAATATCAATTAATACCCACATGATACTAACCTCATTGTCTTTCAGAGATACTCTTCCCACTCTATTCCTCATAAAACCAAGAACCTCTTCATTCCATTCACCTGCATAAGCAATCATTCCTCCACAAGAATGATCCCTCACAACCCTGTCAGACAATGACATACATACATATATACATATACAAATTAGCATAAGAAAATCATGATCCCTGATGACCTTGTTGGGAAACCACGCGCGCACACACACACACACACATATCTATATACCCTAGCATAAAAAAATCATGATTTTTGACAACCCTGTCAGACAATGACATACATACATACATGTATACATATATAGAAATCAACATAATCATGAACACAACATAATTACTTGATATCATAAGGTCAAGGTTAAGAGAACTCCCTTTATCCATGCAACACATGCACACATTGAGAACAATAGTTCCCAACATAGCCAAGGCATATGATTCCTCAAATCCATTTACTTTACCTTTCATGTTACCTTTCTCATGATTTTCATGCCATCATCCATTTATCCCAATGGACCGAATCAATCCAACTGACAGTCATACCCTTGCCTTCAACTGACATTTTCTCATGCACCAGGATCCATCCAGGTCTTACATTACTTGTTGGGTTCCATTCGGCTCTCACCAAGCTCCATTAACTAATATGAATGGGAAAATTAGTGTTTGTTGTGCTAAATTTAAATTCAGAATATAAACATAGTGCTTGAGGTTTATGAGGTAAATTGCAAGTTAACCATGCGTTTTAATGTGAATTTCTTGAGAAAATTAACATAAAAAAAACACTTAAAAAAAACATCTAACAGACATAAACATCACCATAAACAATAACACAAAAATGCATGATGAAAGAGTTCACCCCGCCTGGGCTACGTCTCCTTGGTCCAACTTCCAATAACTTGGCCCTCTTCTGTTATGCTCAAAAGTGTGATTACATATGTTTACAATGCTCAAACAGCTCTGAAACCTATTCCAACGGCCCCAAAATACCCAAATTTGCATGTGTAGCCTCTTTCTGCCTCAAATTTGGTCAAAAATTAAATTAGTTATGGCTTCCCCAAGTTTTGGCACTAACCGCACCATAAAGTCCACCAAATCCAACACCAAATCTATATTTTCGCCCTGAAATTCGCTAACTGAGCTCAAAATTGCCCAATTTATGGGCGAAATTGTCAGCTCTTTAATTTTTCCAATAAGGATTAAAGTCTGAATTTATTTTTTTAAATAAAAACCTCGTGGTTTTTTCGCTAACCATCGGACTGGTGGTCACATATCGCAGTCAACATTTAAATGTTATGGTTAATGGGGCGACTAGTAGGCCGATGGTCCCAATGGTCTCGTGGTGTCCCATGGTGCCGTCAATGACATTTGTTATTGCACGGTTATGGTTAGTGGGGGGGCTCCCACCCATGGTCCCATCGTCGATAGTGACCAGGGCTGGGGCTAGACACCGACCCACTCCCCCATTGTGCAAAAAATATTGAAACAAAACTATGCGGAGACCATAATATATTACGTCTCAAGGTGATAGAAAAATGGTAAAGAGTCTTGCTCGTTGGCTTGAAGGTCGCGATTTCAACCCCTGTCCACTCCGCTCGGTCCTTTACCCAATTTTGGTGGCCCTCGAGCTACCACATGGCGACCCCTGGCTGGGCCACATGGCAGCCTGTGATTGGCCGCCCAAACAACCAATTAAAAATTCACCATTCAACCCAATAAAAACATGCCACTTGACACAATATCATACACCAGAGGAGATCCATTGACCAAGTCAACCTACCACTGTGCATGCCCAATTAGCAGTACAGACTGCTGATTGAGTTGTCCTGCATTTAAAAAACAAAATTGTATATTTGACAAAGCGGAAAAAACATGTTTATGGGAGCATACAGTGTCGATTTTCCGTGAAACGAGTTGCGTTGGATTCAAAATGATGAGATATACGTGGTCGTTTAGGTTACGCAACAATCCAACAACTTTCATTTTTTAGCATAATTTTGAGCACCTGATCACTCCTCCCAAATATAAGATTTTGGACCCCAAAATAAATTTCATTACTGAACATGTGGATGAGGGTACAACCCCCTCACCCTTCCAGTCTCAATCCACTGGAATTTTCTTGAATTCAAAAATTTGAGATTTTCGTGAAAAATGATCCTTTTCCTTAATTCTAGAGACCTTGTCTTGCTGTTGTAGATACCATCTTGTTGCAATTTCCCAGAATTTTCAGAACAAAAAACTGTCCTTGAAGAAACAAACACATTCCTTCCTTGGTATTCAATCTAAGGAAACCTTAATAACTTGAAAACTTTCTCCCCTAGAACATCGTCGACATGGCGATTTTTAGCTTGTCTTGCCTTGTACTTGCGTTGACTTTTGACCAAGTGTTTTCGCCATTGCCATGTACCATTTTGAAATCCAAAATAAGTACTTGTGGAACCTATGCCTTCTTTTTCATCTTTCTTTGGCGTTTGTTCTTTGATTTTTGCACCATTCAACGCCGACACCTTGTTTCCATCATTGCTCAATAATGATGTGGGCTGCTGTAAATATTTCACATCTTGTTTACCTCTTTTCAAAGGCAACATGTTAGAGCCCTGAAAAATATTATTACAACCATTATCAGCTTCAATGAAATCATCTTTTTCATTTGATGCATCTTCTTGAAATTTCTCATTCAAAACATAATTATGCTTGAACATTAACAAAGCCAAATTTTGACTTGCATTCACTATTTTCTTCATTTGTCCTGCATGCATAAGAGACAGACTCATATTTTTCTTATGCACTCTGACTATGTACTCAATTAAATTTTTGAGCAAGTGGTACTTATTCTCATGGCGATGAAATACTCCCCTCGTATCATAAAGATAAGGACTTCCCAAAACAATACCTGAAATCTCAAGCGGAACTACATCAAGTTCAACTTTGTCAAGAAAGTTTGAATTGATTGCAAATGTTAGGATGCACTTCCTTGATACCTACAATTTTGCATTCTTGCATATCCAACCTAAAGGATAAGGTCTTAGATGTGCAACAATTTCTAGATTTAACCTCATAACTAATTCTTTAGAAATCACATTGGCTTGAGAACCACTATCAAATAATGTGTCTATTTTGGTATGCTTTGAAACAACTCTAATATGAAAGATTTCAATTCTTGTATCATCATATTGAGTTCTATTAGAATAAATTGAAGAAATAGTGCTTGCTATGTTCTTACCTTTAAAACCTGTTGCTGTAATCTTGGTTTCATCTCCTGAATCTGAACCTAAGTCATGTTCAATGATTGCAATTTTTTTCTCCTTCTCTTTTGTTTTAAGGTTGTTGGGCTTCAACTCTGGATGGAGTTGCCAACAATGGTCCTCATCATGGCCATTTTTAAAACAATGTTTACATGTGAGTTTCTCTTTTTCTAATTTAATAGAACCATTTTTCTTTCCTTCTCCATTAAACATACCCTTTCCTTTTCCTTCATACTCAAGGGAACTATCAATTTTCTCATATGCACTATGTTTCCCTCTTTCTTCTAGATGTGTGGCTTGAACACAAATCTCATCTAATTTTGTGGGATTAAAAATGAGAATAGTATGTCTAAGATATTTTTTCAAACCCCCAATATACTTTAACAAAATGTCTTGAGAAGATAAATTGACACCCAAAACTAGTGCTCTTCTCCTAAAATCTTGTGTATAATTTTGAACACTTTGTCCCTTTACTTTCTAAAATTCTGCCAGTCCATAATATATTTCTATATATAAGTTAGATGGTAAAATTGCCTTTTAATTGCAACAATAAAATCATACTAAGAGATTGAAATGTTACCATGGTTTTTCATCTCTTCTTGTGTCTTGGCTTCCCACCATATTGCTGCACCCTCCATTTTCAAGGAAGCTATCTGAATCTTTGTGCCATCATCTTGAAGGTTTTGAATCTTGAAATAGACCTCCAATTGATGAACCCAATTTTCAAGATTCTCTGCATTCACTTCACCATTGTACATAGGCAACTCAAATTTAATATCAAGTTTTAACAAGGGTTCTTTACCAATTCCTTTTGAGATATGTTGATGAGTATGAGTAAGGGTTGTAGTAGTGGAAGATGATGAAGATGAAGGTGAAGATGGTGGTGGAGCAGACGGTGTTTTATCACCATTTCCATTACCTCCTCCTCCTGGAGAACCCTCTCCTCTTTGAGGCCTGGAGCTTTCACCTTGCAACCTTATATTCATCTCTTAATAGAGGACCTTCACCATCTCTGTCGTGTCAAATAAATCCTTCCTAAAATCATTCTTATCCTATATCATGTTGTCATGTTATCCTTCATGATACATGCTTATTGAAGCTTTCAGTGCAACTAGAGGTGAATCTTATGGTGGAGATTGTGGCAAGTTTTCCCTCCTTCGGGCCTTGCTCCAAGTTCTCGCACCCACAAGCTTGCCTTCTCCTCTCTTGAGCTTTAACCTTGTAAGAATTTAAACACTTGCAAAACAATTAAATCCTCTTTGCACAAGTAAAAATAGTGATATGATACCAACTTGATCTGAATGGGAAAATTAGTGTTTGTTGTGCTAAGTTCCAATTCAGAATATAAACAAAGTGCTTGAGGATTGAGTTAAATTGCAAGTTAACCATGAGTTTTTATGTGAATTTCTTGAGCAAATTAACATAAAAAAACACTGAACAACAACATATAACAGACATAAACATCACCATAAACAGTAGCACAACAACACATGATGAAGGATTTCACCGCACCTGGGCTACGTCTCATTGGTCCAACTTGAAATGGCTTGGACCTCTTAAATAATGCTCAAAAGTGAGATTACATATGTTTACAATGCTCAAACAACTCTGAAACCTATTCCAATGGCTCCAAAATGCCCAAAAATTCCTTTGTAGCCTCTTTATGCCTTGAATTTGGATAAAAACTGAGTTAGTTATGGCTTCCCTAAGTTTTGGCACTAACCGCACCACAAACTCCACCAAATCCTGCATTGAACCTACATTTTCGCCTTGAAATTCGCTAACTGAGCACCAAATTGCCCAATTTCTGGGCGAAATTGTCAGTGCTTTAATTTTTCCAATAAGTCCTAAAGTTTTAATTTATTTTTGAAAATAAAAACCCTGTGATTTTTTTGCTAACCGTCGAATTGGTGGTCACATATGGCAGTCAACATATAAATGTTATGGTTAGTTAGGTGGCTAGCAGCCGATGGTCTCGACGGTCTCGTGGTGTCACATGGTGTAGTCGACGACATTTTTTTTTGCACAGTTACAATTAGTGGGGGGGGGGGCATGGGGCTAGCCTCCCGCCCATGGTCCTGCCCCCGATGGTGACCAGGGCTGGGGCTAGGCCCCGACCCCCTCCCCCATTGCACAAGAAATATTGAAACAAAACTATGCGAAGACCATAATATATTAAGTTTCATGGTGATGGCGTAGTGGTAAAGACTATTTCTCGTTGGCTTGGAGGTCGCGGGTTGTACAAACATTTAATTTTTTATATATTACATATTTAAAAAAGGTGGTGTACAACATGAAAGCAAGAGAGAGAGAGTCTTTACCAATGCATCAAATGCAAGCAATCAAATATGAGTAGAAATAAAAATCTACACTGAAATCAATGCATCTAGTGATAGCAATCAAATAGGGTTAGGAATCAACATCTAAACTGAAACCACTAAATCTAATGAAAATAATTAATTATAATTAAAAATCAAAATCTACACATAAATCAATGTATCTAATGCAAGAAATCAAATAGGATTAGAAATCAACATCTGTACACTGAAATCTCTCCCTCTGTCTCACTCCCTCTCAAGTCCTCTCTCTCTTCCTTTATATCTCTCCCTTTCTCTTCCACCTCCCCTTGTATCTGCCCCTCATCTCTCTCTCTCTCTCTCTCTCTCTCTCTCTCTCTCTCTCTCTCTCTATTGACTATCTCCCTCCCTCTCTCATTCTCTCTCCCTCTTCTCTCCATCTCTCCTTCTTTGTCTCTCTATATCACCCCAGAACATACACACACTCTCTTTCCATCTCTCCCTTTTCACTCCCTCTCTCTCTCCACCTTTATCTCTCTATATTTCTTGAACTTCTTCCCTCCCTATATTTTCCTCCAACTCCATCTCTCGAGTTCCCTCTCTTTCTCCTCTACTCTCTCCTCCTCTCAATATTTTTGTCCCCCTTTCTCTCTTACCATTCTATCCCTCTCTCTATCTCCTCTCCTTCTCTCTTTATTCACTCCTCCTCTTCTCTCTCCCTCACTTTATCTCCATCTCTCCCTTGTCACTCCCTATATGTCTCCACCTCTATCACTCTAGGTATTTGTTCTTCCCTCTCATATATATTTGGAGCTAATATACATTCTAATATATTAATTACGCTATAGGCATGGTCTATATTGGAATTGGGCTTGAGGAATTTTGATTTTAAAATAAATGAATGGACAAGATTTGATTTCAAGAGAATATTCTTCATCTAATACATCATCCAACACATAATATGAAAATTATTAGGACAAGTTTTCAGTTTCAAATGAAAGAATAACATATTTAATTTAAAAAATATTTATATCACCACTTGTCACATTGGAATCAAATGGTTTGATTTGGTTAATAGTGAGTCACAAAAACCGTAGAGGAAATCCATACCACTTATTTACTACATATTTAAAAAAGATACCATGAACAAATCATTGAAAAAGTTTGCAAAATTTAGCATCTAGCTTTAACCAACCTCCACCTCTCATTTGAATGCGTCAACTCTCTTACGTGGCTGATGATTATATATTTATATTTATGTATCCCATAAAAAGTTGATTATTGACATTGAAATTTTAATTATATTTATGTTAGTATTAAAATTTTAAATTATATATATATATATATATATATATATATATATATATATATATATATATATATATATATATATATATATATATATATATATTCTTTTCTAAATAAGTCTATTTCTATTTATATAACATAAAAATACATGGTGACCACAGCCTCAGCTAAGTGAGCCTGAGAGCTGGGTATGATTGTCAAAAAATACATAATTCTAGACTGCCCTAGGAGGGGGAACCAGTCCCTTAGATAATTTTCTTGCTGCCCTCACAGGGGAAACTGGCATTAAGTTCAGAAAATGGACCCATGAAAACAACATTTTTCACTCTCAGCAAAGGAGATATTAACAAAAACAAAAAAAACGACCCATGAAACCTGGGCTTCAGATCCATGTTCCAGCAGAGGTTATCTTGTTTACTTGTCATTTGCAGGAGAGGGAGGCTCCTCCTCAATGCGACATCTGTATTTGTCGCTGCTGCCATCTTCATCTTCAGTTGTTGCACAACTGGCTTTACTAGCTACCTCATTCATTGATTCCTTTTCCTTACCAGCACTTTCCATCCCCAGCGGCGCGCTCTTTTCCTTGGAATCATATTTATACTCTTTACCAACTGCTTCCTCCCGAAGGGTGACTGTGATGAAAGTATTGAATATAGGTTGGTCCATGGTGCAAGAAAAATGGAAATCAGCTCTATGGGAGGTTTGGCGGAGAGAAATTTGGGTGGGTGGAGTGGAGACAGGGGTAGCAAAATGCCGAGTGACTGTTTGCGAAGGAGATGCAACATCATGAGACTGGGAGCCATGGATAGGATGCGCCTACCCAGCAAGTCTGGATCTTCCCCGTTTGCTCCAGGTGTCAGGGTAATGGCCACGAGAGAAGTCCTCAGAGGAAGAATAAAAAATGGAGGTGGATCGAGAGTGAATTGCTTTGCCCCGGCTGCTGCTGCGTCAGCTTCTCATCCTCTGTCTAAGGCAAGGCATCCTGACAATGGAGCTCGGGTGATAGTGGCTATGCTCAGGATGGGAATTACAATGCTTAGATAGAAATGGCAAGGCTTGCGTTGCATGGGGCTGAGAATTCTTGCAACAGAGTGCGCTCTGTGTATAGTGAAATTCCGACGAAGTTTCAATGCAACTAAGCAACAAGCATCGTTTTCCTGTGTGCGTTCAAGCACTTGGCTCGGCACAAGTAGGAGGACAGAGGCACCTCTGTGGAGAGGGAGACCAACAGTCAGGGAGGGCATGAACATAATTTCGGTGTAGCGGAGCCATTATAAACCAAAGTAGCGGAAAATTCTAGCGGTGGAATGAGTTAATGTCACAAGTGCTATGTGGGCTGGCAGCATTAAATGGAATATTAATGCGCCTATGGGTGGCCATATGGCCACACCACGTGCTCGATGTCGGTAACCTCATAGGGACGAATGTCCCATCCACCTTAAACATCATCCACATCCGGAAATTTTTAAATTAAATATTAAGAACATGTGTTTTTTTTATTTAAATTCAATAGATGATGTAAGTATATTTATAAACATTTTAAGGATTAAATTATTTTATAGAAATATATTTCAAAATTTTTAAAATACTTTGAATATATATATATATATATATATATATATATGTTGTACAACCATTTATTTTTTTATATAATACATATTTAAAATATGTGTTGTACATTCACTTGTGTTATCATTCCAATAATCCCTACGCTTGTTATGTTTTGTTTTAAAAATATTAGAGGTAACCACAAACCTACTTTTAAGCTTAGGATATAGCCTTTCCTAATGCTCAGAGAGGGCTCTCTCTTTATGATTTAACTTTGTTGTTTTTAGTTGATTTTAGGCTAGTTATGTGAGATTGATTGGTTTTGGTTTGGTGGTGGAATTACTGATTCAGATGGATAGATGCAGGTCTATTTTCCATTGGGCTATAGAGTCAATGTATCAAGAAACATAGAAGAATCAAGTTTCTAAAGGAAGTGTTCACAGGGTAAGGTAGCTGAGTAAATTCAGATCTTTAGGCTGGAAGGTGAAATGGTTTCAATCAGGATCAAGGAGCAATTAAGGGTTCCTAAAACTGGAGAATGATGGTGTTGGGAAAAATACTGAGAGGGGGGGGTGAATCAGTATTTATTGCATATTCAAAAATTTTTACTTTGTCACTCTCTAAAACCCATACGCTACTTTCCTTTAGTAAACTCGCGTATACACGCGGATATCCTTCATACAACTCGTGTATTAGCAGAGATCTAAATATGCAGATATTTATTAACTTAGTTCTTTGCAATATTCATTCATCTAATGTTAAGTTATCAGTAAACATGTGCAGGAACAATAGAATAAACCATCACACAAAGCATCGCACATGAACACAAGGATTTTTATGTGGAAACCCAAGTCGGGAGAAAACCACCGCTGCAGTTGCTCAGCCTTCAATATTTTATTATAGAGAAAACATCTTACAACATATGTGCTGGTGCAGACTCCTACCAGCACGCAGGCACCCACCTGCGCTCGTTTACCAGCCTCTCCTGGAAGGGAGCTCCAACCCCCTGACTCATTTACCAGCCTCTCCTGGAAGGGAGCTACGACTCCCTGATCTCGTTTACCAGCCTCTCCTGGAAGGGAGCTACAACCCCCTGACTGAAGGCTACAACCCTCAGCACCTCTATGGACCACGTTTCATCAATTTTCACACTGGATCCAAAGCTTCCTTTAGGACACAACTTGCAGGCCACGTTTCATCATATTTTCAGACTGGACCCACTCCATACTTTTAAGCACAATCAAACATGAAACTGATACATATAACTCACTGTCAGATATCAGTAAACCAACAGAACAGATCAGACATTTCTTACCACAGACTTCAACAAACCCTAGTTTGCATATGCGCTTTCCTTTCACTGATGTCGCGTATATACGGGCTTCCGTTCACATAAACCAACGTATACTTCTGTACATATTACAGATCTAATCTCATTGCGCATACGCGCTTTCTCTTCAGCGAAGCCGCATATATACGCGCTTCCTCTGCGACAAACAAGCGTATGGTTCTTCAGACATTTAGGTCATTGCAATTCTTCAGAACAGATACATCACATAGATTTTTACCCTTTACTTCAGACATATGTTCGCCTCATCTCAGATCTAATCATTCCATAAACGGATCTAGCAAATACAAGTACATTTCAGATCTAGATCCCCTTCTTCATCATTGGTGCATCATACATTCAGATCTATCATTCAACTGTAACCCTTTCCATTCAGATATCCTTCAGAGAGAAGTATTCATTCAAGCTCAGACATCTTGCACCCACACTCATGATTCGCACAATGAATTTCTTCTCTTTATATAGGTTTACCCTTTTTCAATACCATGAGCCAAAACCACATTACTTCTGATGGTATTCCTGGACGAGGTCATTTAGACGAATCATTACCCAATACAATGGGTCAATACCATGGTGGTTACCCCTAGTTTTGCACTTTTTGAGCGCTTTTTCCCATACGCAACTTGTCACGTACTTTAGCGCGTGCATACACGACTTCTACTAGACAAATCCGCGTATGCCTTGAGACATACTCTTTTCATCATAGATCTAGCACATGTTGAATTCGTTTCTTCATTACCTTCTGTACTCACTGTAGATACATCATATTTAGTTCATCAAGACATATTCTATCAAGCACAACTTCATCAAGTAAGTTGCCATCATCTTCATTAAGTGGGTTGCTATTCAAGGAAAACACTCAGCATCATAGTGCTAGAAAACATCATTTCATATCAGATTTACATCATTTACCAAGTCCATCAGGTCAAGAATAACTTCATCAGGTGGATTGCCATCAAGGACAACACATTTCCACAATCTCATGAGATTGATATTGCCAACAATCTCCCCCTTTGGACTTGATGGCAACCACGATGGTGTTTGGTTACCACAACAGATAGGTACATTAAGAATACAATGACACCATGTCACTCTCCCCCTTTGACATCAAGGACAAAGGGTGGATCAAAACCAACATACTCTCCCCCTTTTCTCCACATGTGGAAGAAGCGTTCTGCAGATCTGATATATATACTGACGTGACCAAGCTCCCCCTGAGTTCATACTGAATCTTCAAACATATTTTTCAATGAAGTACAAGACTCTATGAACTTCCTATCACCAAAGACTCATACTTACATCAAATATCCAACCAAGTGGATTTACATATAAGACTCAAGTACCCAACCAAGTGGGTTTACACATTTCAACTCATCTACCCAACCAAGTGGGTTTACACATTTGACTCAGCTACCCAACCAAGTGGGTTTACAAATTTGATAAGTCCTTACATGACTGAATATTACAATTTTACATCATGGGTCTCAACAAGACCTTTTCACCAAATTACAAAAATGACCATTTAAGACCAACGCCTAGAAAGTCCTCAAGAAAAAGAACATTTTTCAGAATCAACATAATGCCAATAATGAATTATACTCAGCAATGCTAATGCTCCCCCTGAATCTGTGCATCCAAGCATCCTTTTCATATGACTAAGGCTCCCCCTTAGTTTGTGCATCCTGAACACTTTCACCAACAAATCATCAAGGCATCTTTATCAAAACATTAGAAATATAATTATGAGAACTGGAACACCACCAGAGATACCAAACAGTATCAGAGATATCAAACAACACTGCAGCTGTGCTGAAGAGAGCTGACCCCAAACAGAAATTTGTCAGCAACCAGGCATATGCGGTTTTATGTGCATGAACTCGCGTATATACGCGACTGTGTTTCAGGAAACCCGCGTATCCAATACCATCTTCTATATTTTAACCAGATCTGATCCTCTTGTGAGAAAAAGACAGTGTTCAGCTTCTTTCTGGGATATTTGAATGCTTCCCTGGACTACAGATAGATAGAACAGTGTAGTTGTGTCTTCAAGCGTCATCCAACGGTTGTAGCATAAGCACATTAGTAACCAAGCCTTCAGATTCTTTGCAGCATCAATACAATCTTTCCAATCAACATCTTCAAATATGTGTCAAGCAATCATCCATGTGGTCCAATATCATCAAGATCTCCAAGATTTAACATGAAGTAACATATGTAGGCAAAATATCTCAACCATAGTAATAAACTCTGCATGATCTATTCTTATTTCTTAATCAAACGACATCCAACTCATCCATGTGTGAACACAAAAGATACTTATCAGCAACCAGGGCTCAAAATCTCATCATAATAAACCATGTACCAAGTCATCATCATTTGAGCATGAGTATCACAAAAAACAAAGAATAAGCAGTCATATTGCCAACAATGCAATCATTAGTATTCAACCTGCTGCTCCCCCTGAACCAGTGCTCCTTCTTAACTTGTGCAACCTGAATACGTTCATCATCAAGTCATCAACAACAATCTCTGCATGAACTGCCCTTGTCTCCGAATTATAAGACTTTCATCTCAACAATGAATACTCTTCATCAAAAAGCAAACATGACTCATCCACAATCTTCAACATAGGAAACCGTGTATCATATCATCATTATTTAGAACTGAGAAACTAAGCTGATATTGAGTCAATAATACAGTTATTAATAGTCAGACTGATGCTCCCCCTGAACCTCTGCTCCAGATCTTCAGCTATCATATAAATTCTCTTATCATCAATGCATACGCGACTGTGTCTGCTGGAACTCGCGTGTATACGCGACTTTTGTTAATATAACCCGCATATGGAAAGTGAATCATAGAAATTTTTCACATTCCTTCATCTCCCCCTGAACTTGTACTTCCTGTACCTGTCTTCTTCATATCAGATGCTCTGTCATAAATACATATAACCAGAATAATCAAATCAACCATGAGAGTCATCATACATTGCTTCCCCTGTGACGATACATTACTAAATCTCATAATGTATCCCACATCATTTCTGCAGTCAATAAGAAAAGTAAGCTTCAGAAGAGGATGACTACAGTAGGGTCAGAATTCCCTACGTTTCTGATCGGTCCTCCATCTTTTTCCAGATTTGTTTGAACTTTTTATTTGTGTGCTGGAATTTATCCAATTTCTCATATCTGTTCAACCTACATTCCTTTTCTACATGTCCATACTTGTTACACAAATAACATCTCATGTGTCCAGAGAAATAAGCATAAGAATCATAATGAGTATTTCTAATCTCCCTCCTTTTACAATCAGCTGCTTTATGTCCATGCTTGTTACATGAAAAATAATATCCCTTGAAGAAACCAGAGTACCTTTCTATGTAGGATCTGTTAGTTTGTGGCTGAAATGATCTGCTCCTGCAATTTGTTGCAACATGCCCATAAATATGACATTTAAAGCATTCAACATTATTGACTGATTTCCTTTGATATTTCATCATTGTTGGTTGACCTTTTGTCTCTTTCAACACTTCAGGTTTTGCATTGACATCCTCTGAATTTTTAGCACTTCCTTGAGAGCTAGATTCTCCTTTAACAGTTTCATGGAAACCAAGACCAAGTTTGATAGCAGGAGACCTTTGATTACTCAGAATATTGTCCAAAATATTAGTACTATCTTGAAACCTCAAAAGTTTAACTTTTTCTTCTAATTTACCTTTGATAATGTTTACCTCAACCTCCAAGGCTTGACATTGCTTTGTCATGCTTTCTTCTTTCCTTCTTCCATCTTCTACTTGATCCTTCAGATTTAGAATCTCTTCTTTCAACCAATTTTCGTTTTCTTCACATGTTTGTTGCAGCTCTTCATTCTTCTTATTTTATTTTTCCAGATCTTCTTTGAGAGAGATTATTTCTGCTTCAAGGCCTTCCTTTTCAAATGGTTGTAGAGGTTCCTCATTCTTCTTACTTGATGCTTCAAGATCTGCTTGAAGAGAGATGATTTCAGCTTCAAGTCCTTCATTCTTTTTGCTTGATTTTTCGAGATCTGCATTTAGATCGTTGATTTCTGCTTCTAGTCCTTTAATTCGATTGGATGCATAAGTATGAAACCTTTGATACTTGTCCACCCGTCCATTCAGCATTTCTATTTGTTCTTTCATTTGAGAGATCATCTCTTTGTAGATAGAATCTTTCTTATCAATTTCCTTTTGTTGTTCTTCAACTTTGATCTTGATAGCTTCTTCTAGATCCACCACTTTACTTTCACTATATTCACTATTGTTTGCACAAAGAAGAGTATTACAAGGACCCCAATCACTATCTGATTCATCTTCTTCAATTTCTGCTATACAAGTTTTCTGAGATATCTTCTTGTTTCGAGTAGCCTTCTTCTTTTGCTTCTTTGCCATGAGTACTTTCAGATCATGGTCAGAATCTTCTTCATCTTCACTGGACACTTCATCATCATCTTCATTTGCATAATAACTCTTCCTCTTCTCAAATTGTTTCCCTTTACCATGTTTTTCTCTATAAGGACATTTAGCAGCATAGTGACCAACTTTTCCACACTCAAAACATTTGAAGGGAACCTTACCTTTGAATCTTCCAGTACCTAGTTGGAGTTTTCTCACGAAATTCGCTTCTTGTTCTTCGGATATATAGCTGGATTCTTTGACAACTTCCTTTTCTTTTCCTTTTGCAGATATCTTAAAAGCAGCTTCTCTGATTTGGGAAGGACCTCCTTGTGTCATTTCAAAAGCAGTCAGAATACCATGTAATTGAACAATAGTGAGAGTTTGCAGATCTTGCCTTTCTTCAATAGCTGAAACTTTAGAGTCAAATGTTGAAGTCAAGGATCTTAAGACTTTTTCCACCAGAGTAGTATCGGTTATGGTTTCACCCAAATTTCTCATTCGATTCACAATATCATCTAGACGGAGAAAGAAACTGGCAACACTTTCATCACTATGCATCTTCAAATTTTCATATTCAATTCTAAGAGTTTGGAGTTTTGCACTTTTTACCTTTGTATCTCCTTCATAGCTCAGAATGATTTTGTCCCATATTTCTTTGGCTGAATGTAGCTGCATCACTTTAGCAAATTCTGATTCAGACATGCTTCCTAACAAGACATTCACTGCTTTGGCATTGATTTCATACTTCTTCCTTTCTGCTGCATCAGTAGGAATACTTGCAGGGTATTGATAACCTTCTTCCACAATTGCCCACACATCTGCACCAAGACTTTGCAGATATGCTTTTGTTCGTACCTTCCAGAAAATCAGATTGCTTCCATTGAATAGAGGTGGTTTTATAGACATTACTCCTTCTTGACTTCCCATTGCGACGGATCTCCTTCAAGCGATCAAGCTTCTGCAGAAGGACCACCCTCTGATACCAATTGTTGGGAAAAATACTGAGAGGGGGGTGAATCAAGAGCGCATCGCATATTCAAAACTTTGTACTTTTTCACCTCTAAAACCCATACGCTACTTTCCTTAGTAAACCCCGTATACATGCGGTATCCTTCATACAACTCGCATATTAAAGGGTGAGATCTAAATACAGATATTTATTAACTTAGTTCTTTGCACTATTCATTCATCTCGATGTTAAGTTAACAAAGAAATACGGTGGTAACAACATAATAAACCAGTCACAAAGTATCACATTAATGAACACCAGGATTTTTAGGTGGAAACCCAAGCTCAGAGAAAACCACCGTTGCGCTACCAACCTTCAATATTTTATTGGCAGAGAAAACATTCACAAACACATGTGGCCGGTGCAGCATCTGCACCAAGACAGCACCCACCTGTGCTCGTTTACCAGCCTCTCCTGGAAGGGAGCTCCAATCCCCTGACTCGTTTACCAGCCTCTCCTGGAAGGGAGCTACGACCCCCTGATCTCGTTTACCAACCTCACCTGGAAGGGAGCTACAACCCCCTGACTGAAGGCTACAACCCTCAGCACCTCTATGGACCACGTTTCATCAATTTTCACACTGGATCCAAAGCTTCCTTTAGGACACCACTTGCAGGCCACATTTCATCATATTTTCAGATTGGACCCACTCCATACTTTTAAGCACAGTCAACCATGAAACAGATACATATAACTCACTGACAGATATCAGTAAACCAGCAGAACAGATCAGACATTTCTTACCACAGACTTCAGCAAACCCTAGTTTGCATACGCGCTTTCCTTTCACCGATGTCGCGTATATACGCGCTTCCGTTCACATAAACCAGCGTATACTTCTGTACATATTACAGATCTAATTTCATTGCGCATACGCGCTTTCTCTTCAGCGAAGCCGCGTATATACATGCTTCCTCTGCGGCAAACAAGCGTATGGTTCTTCAGACATTTAGGTCATTGCAATTCTTCAGAACATATACATCACACAGATTTTTACCCTTTACTTCAGACAGATGTTCGCCTCATCTCAGATCTAATCATTCCATAAACAGATCTAGTAAATACAAGTACATTTCAGATCTAGATCCCCTTCTTCAACATTGGTGCATCATACATTCAGATCTATCATTCAACTGTAACCCTTTCCATTCAGATATCCTTCAGAGAGAAGTATTCATTCAAGCTCAGACATCTTGCACCCACACTCATGATTTGCACAATGAATTTCTTCTCTTTATATAGGTTTACCTTTTTTCAATACCATGAGCCAAAACCACATTACATCCGATGGTATTCCTGGACGGGGTCATTTAGACGAATCATTACCCAATACAATGGGTCAATACCATGGTGGTTACCCCTAGTTTTGCACTTTATGAGCGCTTTTGCCCATACGCGACTTGGAACGTTCTTTCCCGCGTGCATACGCGACTTCCCCTAGGCAAATCCGCGTATGCCTAGAGACATACTCTTTTCATCATAGATCTAGCACATACTGAATTCCTTTCTTCATTTCCTTCTGTACACACTGTAGATACATCATATTTAGTTCATCAAGACATATTCTATCAAGCACAACTTCATCAAGTAAGTTGCCATCATCTTCATTAAGTGGGTTGCTATTCAAGGACAACACTCAGCATCATAGTGCTAGCAAACATCATTTCATATCAGATTTACATCATTTACCAAGTCCATCAGGTCAAGAATAACTTCATCAGGTGGATTGCCATCAAGGACAACACATGTCCACAATCTCATGAGATTGATATTGCCAACAGATGGAAATGAAAGAGGTCAATCAAAACTAGGGAGCAATTAATAAATCCCTACTCTGGATATCAGAAGAAAACATCAAAATGAATAATTGTTTAAGAGAGATTGTAATTAAAAAAATTATGTAATAATATTCCACTTAGCACATTTAAATTCAGAAAACATACAAGTATGTGAAATACTTAAGAAAATAAAAATTGAACAATAGAAAGATACTTCACTGAAGTGGCCCAACACATGAATCTTTTAATGCAATGCTTTTATTACTCAATCCAATATTCTGACTTGAAAATGGTATAATAAACCCTCTGGTTCTTATATTAATACAGCTATAGAAATGTTTAGAAATCCACATTCAATAATTTGAATTATGAAGTATTTATACAAAAAATATTATAAAATATCCTAAAACTGATTTAGGAATTATTCAAGGAAAAATAAATGTCTTCATGCAAGAAGATAGTGACACCTAGGAGACTAAGTGCTAGTTGTCCCTCTTTTATTTGGATTTGCTATTTGCTTGTTGATATTTTGCTGCTTTCTCTCTTTTGTTGTTGTTGTACATTGGCTGTCTTCTTCATGTTGAGTGTCCTTTATGATTTCTTTATCTTTGACTCTGTTTTTCACTTTAAACTTTGTCTTTCATCTGATACTCTTTATCTTAATTGATCTGTTACTCTTTAATATTTTACTTTGACTGATTTTACCTGTGTCCTTTTTACTTTCACAGTAAATCATTCAAATTTTCCCAAGCCTCTGCATCTGGTAATTAATCTTTACCATTTTTCTGAAAATTTCATCAGCCTCTGTATATTTTGCAAATGTAGGCTTGTTGATAAATATATGTTTTACCTCATGCTGGAGGTAAAAGAGGTTTTCAAAACTCTGATAGAGCACTTTTCCTGTAGGCATTCCTTTCATGGAGGAATTTTTGGCTTGTTCCTTTTCCACTTCTCTTATTTTCTTATCATAATCCTCATGCTTCATCAATCTATCATTAATAACCAAAGGATTAGGCAGACCTTTCTGCCTCAAAACATCAAATTTCACCATGAATTTGGTTATAGCTAACTCCATGTTTTGACACTTGTCTTCAAGTTGTACCATCAAGTTCTTCTTGGAAACAACCTTTTTGACTTCTGGGATTGTTTCAAACCTGTCACTTATGCCAATTTCCTCCAATTATTGCTTGTTCTTAGAATTGAGAAATTTAATGATATCAGCTGCCTCTTATGGCTTTTTCCCAAGTTCTTCCTTGAATTTCTGAATGGCTTCACTTGTTGCCTTGATCAAATGCTTCTTCTCATAAATAACTTAAATGAATGGCCAAATGTCATTAATATAGTCAATGATATTGGCCCACAACTGCTGCTTTGCTTGGGCAAGTGGTTCTTTCAATGCTAATTATTTCTATAACTTCTGTACTTTCTCAGTCAATCTGTTTGACTTCTGTGTTTCATTCTTGTGCATGATTTGAACTAGATTCTTCTCATCCTCTAGAATTTTTATCTGTTCTTTAAGTATATTTATTTCAGTAGTCTGGATGGACATGTCTTGCATTGCTTTAACTAGTTTACCTACTTCATCACTAGAATGAGCTGCTACTGTAGATGATTCTGTAGCTAATGTAGTTGCTTCTCTAGTGGGAAGTGATGTAGCTACAAGAACTACTGTGGCCACTGAAGCTACTAAAGTAGAAGGAACTATTGTAATAACTGTAGCAATAGCAGTGACAGGGATTGCTTCCATGCTGGCCTTTTTCTCCTGCACGAACTTATCCATCTCATTCTCCATCTCTTTCAGTTGAGTTGTCAGTTGAATGATGAGATTCATCATTTCATCTTTTTGGCCTTCATTCTCCAGAACTTCTTTTTCTTGTGGATGTTCAGCAGGAGGAAATTTGAGTTGTTTTTTCAATGCAAAAATGTTTACATTCTTTGATTATTGACAAGTTCTTCTGCAACTTTGATGTTTTGGGGATCATATCCTACCTCTATGACCAGTTATTCCAATCATTTAATTCTATTTTCCTTGGCTTGTGAGGAAGCCTTTTCTACTTTCAATTGTCCTATGATTTTTTCTAAAGTATTTTGCAGTTTCTGGACACTCATGGCTTTATTGATCACGATAGAATATAACATTTCACCAGCTTGCTTATGAAATTCTATTTGGTCTATAGGATGAACTTATTTGGCTTGAACTTCATATGATGTTTTCTTATAGTCAGCTGATGACTTTGGATTCTTCACTATGGGGTGCAAGAATTTTATCTACATCTTCCTGGTCTTGTAATCAAATGCAGAAAGAAACCTGTTTTGGTCACTAGCTGTCTGCTTCCAATATTGGGCATAACTAATTGCTTTTAATGCCTCATTCTTGAGTTTGATTTCCCTGGACTTCTCCATGATATCATGATCTTTATCTGCTAGTTTACTAAATGAAGATACTTCAACACTATGCTGCTTTTGAATGATTTGAGTATTAGATGTTGAAGGCTGGTGAGTTTCCTCTGAAATTGCTGCAGGTGCATTTTTTGTAACCACTGTGTCTGTATCAATAATTTCAATAGTATCAACTTGTTCATTTACAGGGTTTAGCTTGGGCTTCTTCCTGTACATTATTTTAAATTTAGTCTCAGTAGTGGTTTGAGCTAAATATGATCCTTCTTATTTGACTCTCTTGGAGTTCCTATCTTGTGGGGCTGGAGTTTGCAAGATGAAACTAGTATCACCTTGCTTCTCTGCCTCTTTCAAAGTATTCTCCAACCACTCTGACTGGTTGGAGTACTTTTCTATATTTGGTTTGGACTCATGAACAAAAGGAGTTAATTTAAATTTGATTCTTAACTTGCTGATAGCTCCTAAAGGACCATAATTCCATTTGAAACTTTCACTAAACTTGAATTCTTGTAAGTACTTTCTGCCTATTGACCAGCAATCCTATTATTGTAGATGAAGGGACCAATCTGGTTTTTGATATTAAACCATGTTTTCTTCTTGGCTGATAGGAAATTCACCTCATCAGAGTTTAGGATCTGCCTGATATATTCAAGAGAAAATAACCTCATTGGGAGGTATTTTGGCAACTTATATGGAGTGAGTTGACATCCATATACCCTAATCTCAGTGTGGTTCTGGTATAAATACCAGTCTCCTATCCTACTGTGTTATGATAATTGTAAGACCTTTTTTATCTCATCACTAACTCTTGGTTCACTGCTACAACTTAGCATATTAACAATTGGATGAATAAATGAATCAATGAACTGGTTGTGGGTAAAAACTGTGGAATCTTTCCTAATTAAGGAAGTCCAGAAGACAACTGATTATGGATTGCCCTCAGTGTCTAGTTTTTAAAGGCTCGCTGCAAACCTTTCAAATTGGAAGTATAAGAACATGTGAAACAACACTGATGAATACTTTCAGACTCCTTCCTCAGGTAGTTTAACTAGTTTCTCAAGAATAGCATCTGATAAGTACTGAACAAATTTAAATGTGAAGGATGGAGGCTGTCCTGGACAGAAAATGGACAGAAAACCTAGGATTGAAGCATCTACATACTCATATGTAAAATAGCCTAGAATGCAAGACAACATTGTGATAATACGTCTTGTTCTTTCTGAGAAAATTGAGGCTGAATAGGGAGGGTTGCTCTTTGGGGTTTCAATTGATGAAGGAAAGAAGGCTTGGAAAATATGAAACCTTTTTAGAAAGTCAAGTTTTAGATATAACACAGTAAGGATTTCAATTGACAGAGGGGCTTCATCAGGTTTGGGTTGAATTTGAAGAATTTGGTTTATTGATTTAGCAAGAATGGTGAACAAGATCTCCTTGATGTGGCTTATTAGGGCTCTTTCATTTGGCAGATAGTTAACTTGACAAAGCTTAATGATCTCTGGGAACTGGAAAGTCTGTGGGAAGATATATTTGGGAAAATTTGATTCCCAAATATGAATGTCATCAGCTTGGTCCATGAATTTATCATGGCTCCAACAGTGGAGCTCAAGGAGGTTGAAATCAATGACAGGGTCACTGATTTTGAAGTCTTTGTCTGCAAGGGGGGTATGTTCAACATCAATAATAGGAGGTTACAGGGGATTGATTGTCACAATGCCTTGGGAAGCCATAGATTTTTTTATTTTTATCAATTAATTACTCTCTGGGTTAAGAAATAGGCTCAGGCCCTCAGGAATACTGTGAAAAGATGATTTGGGTTTGCAAAATGGGTTTGGAATGCAACAATGGCTTTTCTATTGGTCTGTAAAGCTTCAATTGATTAAATGATTACTTTATTTTTAGCTTAATTACATGCCTTGATACTTAGGAATACCTGGAAAAATGAAGCTTTTGGTATGCAAAAAGGTTCTGGATACAATAGTTTCTTTCTGGAAATGAAGTATGCTTCAATGGTCTTTATATTACTTCAAACCAAATCTGCACAGGCTTTTAGTTACGAAAGGATTTAATTCTAGTCGAATTTGGCTTTAAAAATAGGTCAGCAGCGTTGTTTTAGCTCGAAAACAGGTCGACAGAGGCTTCCTTTGTGCAAATATGAACATAATGGTGAAAATATTGTAAAGGTCAGTCTTTATGTTTTTAACCAACAGTGATTAAACTTTGGGCACGGGGTTATATTCAAATGAGTGGTTTCATTGCAATGGGCAGAAAACAACCTAGTGGTCTTTGCATTGCAAAAAAATGGTATACGGTTTTTGGCTTGGGAGTGCGATGAGCTGTGGTGTTGCCACGTAGCAAAGGATCGGGGTTGCGAAACTGCTCATTCGCAACCCTCCCATAGTGTTAACAGTCAGGAAATCAGGGGTGCGAAAACTACCATTGGCCATCGAATTTGATGAATCTTGATCTGACAAATGGGCGAATGGGAAGGTGAGTCAGGGATTTTGAAAAGGTAGGGCCCAGGGATAAGTAATGTGATGGGTTAACATAACATAGTATGTATGTGGGGTCGAGAACTATAATATAAAGGGGTTTGATGTATAATCAATGGGGTTAGAGGAAAGTGGGACCTAGGATTATTATAATGGAAAGTGGGTTAATATGAAGGGTTGGGTTAAACTATTAATGGGATGGTTTAGCTTATAATACATAGTGCTTAATGGAATATGTATGCGGGAGTAAATATCTGCGGGGTATAAAATACAATAAGAATTAGTGTTCAAACTAATATCGAGAAAGGATTGTACAATGGGGCTCAGCATATCATTTTAACTATTTAGACTTAGGATAAGGGGATTTTAGTGTGTTTAAATGGAAAAAAGGGAAATTAGTAAAGGAGAGAATGAATTTTCAAAGGGAAATGTGATTTTAACTAGGGAAAGAGTGTGAAATAAAGGGAAAGGGTTAAAATGAGGGGAAATGAATATTTTACAAGGGAAAATGCCTTTTAAGAGTGGAATTAGGGTTTTTAACAAAGGGAAGGAGATTTTGGGATATTAGTGATATGAAATTACCAACTTGATGCTTTCCATGCCTTGTAAAAACTGCTTCTGCCTACCCATCATTTACCCTAAAAAATTTCTTCATTTATTTGGGTGCATTTGAGCTTGCCGACCCATTTTATTTTTCTTTTATAAGAAAACTATCTAAATCTAACCTTATGACTTCCAACGGCTCAAATTAAATTGTTGAGCTCATTATTATTCTCTACCTAAATAGTGATCTGCCAAGATTAAACAGTTTGGCTAGATCTTTATTCTCTAACTATCAACATGAAATTTAAAGCATGAAAGAATCAAGATTAAGTTGTTTGATCATCATGGATTTGTCGCAATTTTGACAAGCTGCACACAATCTTATTTCGCAAAGTAAAGTAAAAAGTAGTGGCATTTGAATTTGCATCACTTTCAGGATCTATTTTTATCTCTTTTTTTAGTGGGGTTCATACTTTATCTTTTATTTTTATTTTTTTCTTTTAGTCCTTTGATTTTTATTTTAGGACTTACCCTCTTTACATTTTTTAATATGGGAAAACAATTTTCAGAAAGAAAATTATGTACAATATTACAAGACTAATCATAGTCAATTCAAAATTATGAATCTTATTATTATAGGACCCTAATAGTTTCTTCACATGGGGATGGTATTTCTTGGTGAAATGTCAAGAAATTTAAGATCAGTAGCCTTGAAACTTTGACTGTGCCTGCTTTGGAACTATTTTCTGAGCTCCCCTTTATTGATACTTATGATGTTATACCTTTCAAAGCTTAGGGCCTTCTCTCCGGGCTTCAACTTTGTAAGAAAAAACATCCAGTCCAATCTAAACTTTGCAATGTTATGTACAATGAGAAAAGTAAACAAACAAACTAATATTAATCTGGGGAAAAGTAATGCTTCAGCATCCTACCATTTACTGGTCCTCCTGGTAGATCTTATCCATCTAAATCCTTCAAGAAAAATGCATTATTACCTCTGTAACCATAAATGATGTGTGGGCCTTTCCAAAGAAAATCAAATTTACCATGTTTCCCTTTATAATATCTTCTAGAATCCCATTTGAGAACTTTATCACCTATGTAAAAATCATCTTCTTCTTTTTTCCTGTCAAAAATATTTTTGATTTTGTCTTGGATAACTTGTGATTTGACTTAGACTTCTTCCCTAGTTTGCTGCAAATGTATTGTCTGATTTATCCTTCTCTGGATATCATTGGATTCTACCTGCAACTCTTGGATCATATTAATCATTGGTACTCCTAAAGAGGATGGAAAAACAACATCCATCCCATATAATAGTTGATAGGGAGATGTACCAATGAAATTCTTTGTAGTTATTCTGTCTTCCCATAAGGCATTGACCAACCTTTTGTTCCATGTCTTCTTTTTGTCTTCTAACAGTTTATTGATGATATTAACTAGGCTTTTGTTTGAGGATTTTGCAAGTCCATTACCTTGAGGATAATAGGCAGTGGAATGGCCAAGTTTGATGTGGTATTTGTTACAGAATTCAATCATTTTCTTAGATTTGAAAGTAGTTGCATTATCAGTAATGAGATTTTGTGGGCATCCAAACCCAGACAATATATTGTTTTCAAGGAATGAGATAATGACATAATTAGTGGCTTGTCTAGAAGGAATGGCTTCTATCCACTTGGTGAAATAATCAATGGCTGTCAAAATCCATTTATGTTGGGCTGAGGAGGGTGGGTGAATCTCACCAATGAAGTCTAAACCCCATTGTTGAAATGGCATTTTTGTGGAGATGGGTTTAAGGGGTAAAGTTAATAGTTTTTCCTTCCCTTCAAAGATATGGCATTTGTGACAGGAGGTCACATACTTTCTAACATCTACAAAAAGAGTGGGCCAGTAAAAACTTTCCCTCAAGATTTTATCAACAGTTGATTTCTAGTAAAGGTGTCCTCCATAGTCACCCGCATGAAAATCTTGCATAAATTTATTAGCTTCATATTTCAATAGATAGTTTAATAAAATGCTACCATGATCTTTCCAAAACACAACATTATCTATGATACAATATTTAATTTCTTTTAAATTTAAGAATCTACCTTTAGTTCTAGACAAACCTGGATGAGCTTGTAAGTTTAGTAAAACAAATATGATATCTGCATGCCAAGGTGAATCTTAAAACGATTCACTAATATATGGAGTTTCCATCTCTTCTTGATCATCTAATTGAGAAATAAAATTTATACCTAAGGCTTGAAAGTTTGATTCAGCCATGAGTTTGGCTAAACCTTGGCCTTTAATGAGTTTGGTGGGCTTAATTTCAATATCATATTCCAAAATAGTGGCTATCCATTTGCCTCTCTTACCATCGAGCCCATTCTAAGTCAAAATGTCATTTACTACTGAATTTAGAACATATGCAATAATGTGTGAGTACAAAATGTACACTGAGAAATATTTAATAGCCTTTACTAAAGCAAGTGCTTGTTTTTTCATTATATTGTACTTTAGTGTTGCATCTCTTAAGGATTTGCTGAAAAAAGTAATGGGTTGTTCATAACCCTGATCATTCTTTTGCAACAAGACTGTTGCAATGGTATGTTATAAAGAAATAGAAAAAAATATAAAATATTTTTGGAAATTAGGACTTATTAGGACAGGTGTTCTTGTAAGGGCTTGTTTGATTGATTCAAAATATTTTTTGGCCTCTACTGTCCATTTAAGTGTTGAATATCTTTTTAACATGTTATTCAATTCTCTAATTAATTCTACTAAATTAGAAATGAATCTTCTGAGAAAATTAATTTTACCTAAGAATGCCTGTAATTCCTTGATGTTTCTAGGATGACTTATGTTTAAAATGGCTTCTATTATTGTTAGATCTATCCTAATTCCCTCTTTTGAAATTATGTATCCTAAAATTTTACCTTCTTCAAGTCCAAAGAGTGTCTTTTTGGGATTCAAAGAAATACCAAATTTTCTGAATTTAATGAACACTTGTCTCAAATGATCTAGATGTTCATTGTCTATTTTGGAGAATATTGTTATATCATCTAGATAAAGGACAAGAAAATCATGAATCTTCTTGGAAAAATCTATGTCCATAGCTCTCTAGAATGTAGCTCTTGCATTCATCAATCCAAAATGCATTTTCAAAATACATGAAAGTACCCCAAGGAGTAGTAAATGTTATCTTTGCTTGGTCTTCTGGTTGAATTAAGATTTGATTATATCCAGAGAATCCATCAAGCAATGAAATCCTGGATGATCCTATTACCCTCTGTAAAATATGGTCCATTTTGGGGAGAGGATAGTTATATTTTAGTGACACTTTATTCAAGTTTCGAAAATCAACACAAAGTCTGATTTTCCCTGTTGTATTCCTAGTGGGAACTAAGTTTGAGACCCAATCAGAATATCTGATACGTGCTATGATTTGTGCCTCATACATCCCTTTTACTTCTTTTTCAATCAATGGCATAAGAACTAGATTTATTCTCCTAAGCTTATGTTTAAATGGTTTCTGATCTTCTTTGATGGGTATTTTATGTTGAATGATGTTGGTGTCATAAGATTTAAGGTCTTCATAACTCCAAGAAAAGACATCTTGAAATTATTTAAACAGACTTATTTATTTTAGCTTTTCATCTTGAGGTAATGCTTTGGAAAGTTTAATAGGCTTAGGTTTCTATTATGTTCCTATGTTACATTCTTCTATGTCTGATATTAATGGTTCCATTTTTGGTTTTCTAGCTACATCATTTGAATCAAACAAATCTTCTAATGGGGCTAATCCCTTAGGAAAAAAGTTATTTTTAAGGTTTAAAATCTTAGAATCATCATTTTCTATTTCTTCTATTTCTATAATTTCTAATTTATCTATTTCTACTTTAGTAAATTTAGTTGGTTCAGTGAAATCTAAATTATCTACATCTATCTCACTATCTATTGTATCATCTACTGTACAATCAATATCTATGTTACAGTTTTGGAATTCTTTCTTAGCATTCATAAAATTATAGATTTGGGCATATTGTGAAAAAATACGCCAATATTTCAAATTATCTGGTATAGTAGGCCTGTGTCTTACCTCTGCAGTGTATTGGTGATTTGGCTGAAAAGGAAATTTGCAGGTACTAGCAAAAGTAGCCAAACTGTGAGCTTGTATGTTATGTTTCCTTGGAATCACAGCAAAGTCAGTTTCAATAAGTTCCTTAATCAAATCTAGAACAATTTCTCTATATTGGTTAAGTATAGAATTATTCACAGGATACTCTCCTTTAATTTGTTTTATGATTAATTCTGAATCTCCCGTGATAGATACTCTCTTGGCTCCTAAGTTTCTTACAGTTTGCAGTACTAAGATTAAAGCTTCATACTCTGCCATGTTATTTGTGCATTTAAAGTTTAATCTAAAAGCATGACCCTCTGAATGATTTTTTTCCATGTTATATATCCAAACTCCTGTTTCTGCTCCTAATCTATTTACTAAACCATCAAAGTCTAAGTGCCACATAGATTCATGAAATATATTGTCACTGTCAACTTCTTTATGTTTCCGTTTTACAACTGTGGTTTTATCTTTTCCAGTGTCTGAATTACATAAAATGAAAGAATCCATATCAGAATGCAGAGAATAAATAGGATAATTTTGGGTTTTCTTGCACTATTAACCATGTATTTCATTAATTTTTTTCTGTAAAGTTTTTTGGGTTGACCAAATACTGAAATTGTGGCATAAGACATGTCTAACTGTAGAGAACCCTGCAATTTTTCTCCCCATGAGCGAGATAATAGCATTCCATAATTTTGAGGGATATTAGCACCTACAATATCCATGAAAATACTCTTACCTGGGTATTGGACTAGAGTGACACACAAGTATTTTATCAGGCCAAGACATTTAACTTTGCTAGAATCAAAAGAGAAAAGATCTTTGTATGGTCTGGTGATATCTAGATTCAATGTTTCCATGATTTCCTTTGTGTTAGTGTCCCGTGATTTGGCAGATTGGTATACCAAATGACAGGGTAACATGGAACCAAGATTTGGAGTCCGAGGACCTAGCCTTCCTGGACTCAGAGAGGGATATCTCTATTGGGTGCAAAATATGTGTTCTTTTTGCTCTAGGGTTTTGATTTTAGGCTAGTTGTTAAGTGTATGGTTTGTTGATTGTTTTGGTTGGGTAAGATGGTCAAGTGGAATTGATGGAGTGAGAGTCTATCAAAGCCATTGGGCTATGGATTCAAATGAAGTCAAGTGTGTCTAAATGATGAAACAGAGTGTGTTGCAGGGCCAATTTAGCAAGGTTAATGGATCATTAAGGTGATGTATGAAGGTGTAGTGAACATTAAGTTTGGGAAAAAACTAAGAGGTCTTGAATACATGTAGTTAAAAGCTACAACTCATGAGGTAGGGCAAAACATTAAGCTCAATGAACAATACTTAAACAGATAAACATCCAAGATAAACATTCCAGTGAAACATAAAGAGCATAAGAGATTCCAACTTTAGAAATTCACCTTCAGATTTTGGGAAAACATATAAGATAAAACAAATAACTCAATTTATGAAGAGGGAACTCCTAAACATCATATTTCAAGCTATTGGGAACTATGAAACAAGTTGATAAGCATGGACAAAGGGCAAGATCGAACGAGACCTCTTTGACTTAACCTAGCAATCAATATTCCACATAAAGGTTTCAAGATAGGGTTTTGAAAACTTCAAATAAGCAGGGCATACCATGAATCATACTTGTAAGCTAGCATACTAACCATACATGAAACAAAAACAAGTTTTGGTGGACCTAAGGAGAAATCAATAATTCCTTAAGATGGCCAAAAGAGGAAAACATCAAAGCTATAGCAAATAGGAGGACTGATGTGTCTTAAAGAACATGTCTCAACCTATACTTTTCTGATTTATAGCAGCCAAGAAGAATGAAACAAAAATGAGAACAAGAAAAAATTAACAAGTTAAGAAGACATCACCATTCACCAAGCTATGGAATCCTGCAAACAAGCTTCTCCATCATCAAGCCAACCAAGCCATTCATCCATTTCACAAAACCAATTTCTTCTCCAAGATAATAAAACAATGCATATTGATATTCAAGCTCATCAAATGCCAACCAAATACATAGGGGCCTCATGCTCTATTTATAGAGAAAAGGAGGACTAAAACCCTAAATGTGGTAGAAAAATGTCAAATATAACCATAAATGTCATTTATGGCCAAGAAACCATGCAAGGCCCAAGGCACATAATATCCTAAGAAATAAATTCCAAAATAACTATTTTCACCTAATTATAGATTAATTTGCCTCAAAAAACTCAAAAATATCTATTTTCAATAAATGAGTGTGTTTTGTTGACTTTTGGTCCAAAACACACTAGGCAGCCTCTGTGTGCAATGCCACTTCAGCAGAAAATAGGGTCTCTTGTAGCTGAGTTTTGGACCCCTTCCCGACACCAGACTTGGCTCCGTGACGGCTCGTTGGAAAACATTATGAGTATACTTTCAAAAAATTCTTGATTTGTGCTGAGTGGATGCCATTTAACTATTCAAAAAATTTTTTCCCAACAGTGCTATGTGCGCAGCACCTGGTCTGAAAATGAGGCAGAAAGGTCAAAATTTTGATGTTTTTTGACCTTTTGGGGGGTCAAAAATGCTCCATATGATCTGAAAATTGGTGAGAATACTACTGGTGATGTGAGGAATCCAAAAATGAAAAGTTTGTGAGTTGAGGATGCACCAATTTTGTGCGTAGCGCCTAGGGTGCTGCGCACAGAGGGGTCAAAATTTCAAAAAGACAAAATTTGCTCAAAATTTGCTCAAATTTGGTGGACAACTTCTTCAAGGGTTTTGAGAAGCCTGTGGAAAATCCTGAGCCATGTCTCCTAGTTTTTCTTGGTCTTTACCTTCTTTTAGTGCTCAAATTTTAATGAAAAGGGTATCTTTATTTATCATTAGGAGGATGACTAATGTTATGACTATCCTCTTGGCTACCTTATCTTTTACCTATTGTTCTATCATGGTCATCCTCTATATAAATGCCTCCTTCTTCAAATTATGTCATTACCATTACTGCTAAATCTCCCATCACTTTGTGCATCATTATCTTTCCCATTGGGAGAGCTGTGAGCCTTACTGCTGCCTTCAACACTTTCATCATTGTCACCCTTCTTGCTATCTTCAGTACTATTACCTTGGTCTTGGAGTTGTTCATCAGCCTCTGCATCTGCTATAATTTGGCGTTGTCCTTCATTGATGTCCTCTTCTGTGGCATTATTTTATCATTGTTTCCTTTATCAAATCCTATTTGTGCCTTGCTGGTTTCCTCTTCTTGATCTGCCATTTATTTATTTTCACCTTCTTCTTCTTTATGTTCAATATTTTCATCCATATTGTCACTACTTGCACTTTGACTAGGCTTATTTTTATGTTTATGCACATTTCCCTCTTGACTATCATGTTTATTGTCTTTGCTGACTGTCACCCCCATCATTTTTTTCATCATCTTCTTGGCTTTCATCTTTTCTCATCAGTAATACCTCTTTTTGTACTTGGGAGTGATTAATTTGTATCATCAGCATCCATGTCTTCATCCAAGTGCTCACTGATTTTTGTATCTTAGAACAGAGTGGTTTTTAGATTGGTGAAATATTTAGGCCTAGGGAGGACAAAAGTGTGTGATGTGAGGGAAAATTTTTAGCAAAAGAGGGCAAAATGAAGTAGGTCTAGGGAAGTTTCAGAGTTCAGAAGGAGGGTCACTGTTTACTGAGTGTCTTGACACAAATGACAACTCTTCACTTGGTATTTCCTTGCCCTAGAGGGTCAAAGGCTTGATTGGCATGAAGGTTAGGGTTTAGCCAAGTTTTTTAGGTTTTTTAACTTATCCTTTGATTATGCATGCACAAGAAAATCTTGGAGGGGAAAAAAGAAGGGCCACCAACCTTGTCTAACCCTTTGCAGGAGCTTTGAGGCAAGAAATTTTCTTTTGGGCACTTTTGGGCAATTTTTACCTAAAACTGTTTATGCGCAGCGCCACCTGAATGCCCATTCAAGTCGAGCCCTCCTGTGCGTAGCACCGGGTCGGGTTGGGCTGGTAGGCCTATATGCAGTGCCTGAGGCCTTCAATGGGAAATTTGGGTGGTGAAACAGGCTGTCGGGCCCCGTCGGAGCGCAGCGCTAGTGTGCAAAGGAGGGAAATGGGGCCGTTCTGAGCCTGTGCGCAACGCCTTCATAGGTGCGTAGCACCGCCCTCCTGGTGCGCAGCGTAGTGTAAATTAACGCTGCGGCCGCTCCCTCTATACGCAGCGCCAACGGCCAGGTGTGTAACGCCTCAGTCAGTGTGCAACACTTGAATTTTTTACCAAACTTTGCATAGAAAACCGTAAAAAACTTCTTTAACGAATCTTCTTCTCCTTCAAAAGCCAAGATGAGTTGGGAGGAAAAAAAGAAAAGCCTTCATACCCCTTTGAAAATAATTTTGTGACAAAACTCACTTCCCTAAAGTTTATTTCTCTTCCCCATTTTTCTCTGTTTTTTTAGTCTTTTATCCTATAGGTAGCAGGGTCTCAAAAAATGGTTTTTTGCCTTGCTGGAACATTCTGATGTCACCGCTCAGACTGACAAACTTCTCGAAGAAGATAAAACTTTGCCTCTTATATATATTTGGAAAAATGAACCCTTTCATGATTTTTAACACTAATACACAACAAACTTGTAATTATTTTGACATGTTTTCTTTTGACTGGCATTCTGTCATGTTTTCTCTGTGAAGCAGTGAGAAAAACCTCCTGGTGGGAAAAACCCTAGTACTAAACATCAACAACCTCTTTAGCCTTCATGTGTGCCATCATTGTGAGAGAGATGAGGTTTTTTTTTCCTTACTAATCTTCCTGTAGGTAACCATTTGTGACAGTCCTGCAGAAGTGTCACTCATGGCCAATCTATCTCTTGCAGAATATACTTTTGGTAAGGAAACCTTTGTTGGGGTTTTACTGCCCTGCTTTAAACCAGTGGTATATTTGTTCCTTAGACCACTTTGACAATGATGTATGTCTAGTGAGGGAGGTGAGCTATTTAAACCATTTTTTTGTCTTTCCTAGCTACTTCTGTTTTTGCAGGTGCCTACACAACTTCTGCCTTTTGATCAATGTCTCTTTTGGAGTTGGACAACTCATTGTATCAACAATGAACCTATGCTTGTCATAGTTGCCTGCTTGGGAAAATTTTCCTCATGCTTGCCTCCTTTGACCATTTGAAAATGCCTCTGACTGTTCTTTTGAGAGATCAAAACCTTGCACTGGTATTTCTGGCTCTTTTGCTGATACTCTTTATCATCTTTCTTCCTTTGGTGTAGTGGAGTATTGGTGTTTATGTCTGCTTCCTTTGATCCCTTTAAGACCTCTAATTTTACCTTTTTATGAGGTGGAATTAGTGCCTCTTTGCCAAACCTTAGAGGGCAGCTTGAAATCCTTTGAAGCCATCTGCTGTTATGAAGGAGGCTCTTTGTCATCATTTGACTTGTTTGACATTCTTCTCAAACTCCTAGGTTTTAGGGCTACTTAGAAAAAAGTAATAGTGTTGTCTTCTAAGTTCTCAAAAACTTATCAAAATTCATTTATCATTCCTAAAATTCTTCAATGTGCACTTGATGGAGTTGAGGTCACCTTTGCCCTTGTAGACCTAGTATTGATTCCTTGTTTGGCCAAAACAGTCAAATACCCCGATTTTCCAAAAAATAGGCCTTGATACCTTCTCTTTACTGTTGATAGTCCATTTGTGATGATTTTCCTATTACCTTACCTTTTGCTAGGTTTATGGCCATTTGATTCTTTTGCAAAAATGTAAGCAAGGGGCAGTTTTCCCCTTGCTAGATTTGTGCTTTAGGCAAAAAAGGTTTTCTTGAATGACCTCTTTGATAAATTTTGGACAAAAACACCTGTCCTTTTCTTCTTTGAATGTGTTTTCTTTATGCAGGAAAAACAGAGTTTGTAGGTTACCAAATCCATCCTATGACTTTGTGAAACCGTAGGTGACCTAGTGGAGAGTTTTCTTGGAACTGGCTTTTGGACTGAGACCTAGGATTTGGGATCATCGAGTGTAAGATAGAGTTTATGAAAAACTAATGTATTGAATATCAAAAATCCAATGTACTTGATTTATCTAAAGGGCCCACATAGATAGTTTAAGACCATCAGTGTTCGGAAGTATTTTGGGAGACATAACAAAGTTGTTTGATTGGTGGGCTTAGGTAGCAGTGGGGGGTTTCTAGGCAAAACAAAACAGAGGATTTGGGCCAAAGGTGAAATCATATACACAATATGAGTGACATGGGCTCGTAATGGGTTTTCTGAGACTGGTAAGCAAAGATAGACATTATGAAATGATGAAATAATGAAAAATTATCTTGAGGATAATGAAGGCAATGAGATTTCTAGAACTCACAATGTTTATGAACCTTGTTTCTAGAAATCTTGGGATAACCATTTATTCATCAAAAAAGGAAAAAATTACTAATGACTAACACTTTGGCATCAATTTGTGTGATGCTGCTGAATCTAGCATAGCATTGTGTAAGATTTGATCATGAATACTCAGGCTAATGTAGAATGGAGGAACACCACCTTATTGATGTTTTCCATTTACCTCAGGGCCAAACAATAATTCTGGTTTATCATCATTTAGATTAACATAGTCTTTTCCTTCACTATTTTTTAGTGCTTCAGTGATATGTGATTTGTATAAATCATGTTTTACCAATTTTGTTAAAGGAATTGGTATTTTCAATTTGGATATCTCAGTTTGGATGTTGAATGATACTTGAGTTTTTCCTAATTGAGTGATTTCTTCTTTACCAATTGCAGTTTGAGCGTTTTTATCTTCTTTATCTACAGTTGGTTTTTCAGTTTGTGTTTCCACTGTTTTGCTATTTTCAATCTTCTTTTGTGGAACAGTTTGAGTTGCAGTTGTAACTTTGGTAACAACTGATTTTTGAATATTAGCAGATGTTTTAGGATCAGTTGTTGTTTTAATAACAACCTATTTTTTAGGATCAACTGTTGTTTTAGCAACAACAGATGTTTGAGGATTAGTTAATATTTTAACAACAGTATCTGTAATGTCTACAATTTTTGGACTAGAAATTTTCTGAGTTGAATTGGAATTTTCTTGAGTTGAACTATATTTTTGATGAGTTTCCTTAGGGAGAATTTGTAGTACCTTGGTTGCAGGAGCATCTACTGTTTTCTTGGTCTAGTTTTGGGCAGTTTTCTTAGTAGGAGCTTTTATGATTTTCTTACTCCTAAGGTTATATTGCTTGTGAACTTCATTAATGGAAAATTCATAACCTTGTTTATGTTGGGTTTGTGTTATATTCTTTCCACGACTATTCATGCATGGGGGGGTAACAGGGGGTATTATAGCCCACCCTGTATGTTGCGTTGGGCGCAATGTACGAGGGGGTCGCAGGGGGGGTGGTAGCCCCCCCTTTCAGGGTTCGGGGCAGCACCCTGAAAAAAAAAAATTTGGCCCTTATTTTCGGTGGGAAAACCTACCCATGGTTTTTTGCATGGGTTTGCACATGGTTTTGGGGCATGATGGTTTTCGGCCCCTGGTATTTTGTAGATCCGGTCAAGGGAGCTAAGGTTATGTTCTAAACCAGGGTTAATGGATTGGGATTTATGTATGCTTCGACATGTATATATATGTGTTGTAACACTAAAAGGAATATAATGAAAAATCAAGCTGGTCGTCCCAATTTGGGATCCAGGGGAAAATATTTGTGTTTATCTATTTTATGTTTTATGTTCTTTCTAGTATTTATTTTCTGTCTTTAAGATTCGTTTGTAGATAATTTATGTATAGGGTTAAAACCTACATTTGGTATCAGAGAAGTTTCAGCTTCAAGGGGATGCATTTGCTGCTGAGGAGTTTTTTGCTCGGGCCTGAGGTAGACCCTGTTTAGTGGGAGATCTGCGAGATCGATTCTTGTGGTGAAAGAAGATGGAGAGTGGCGGGAAGATAGAGATCAAGAAATTTAATGGTCAGAGTTTTGAGTTGTGGAAGCTCAAGATGAAGATCTGCTGGTGGATAAAGATCAGTGGATCGCGGTAGATCCGAGTACTAAACCAAAGACAATGTCAGATGAAGATTGGAAGAAATTGGATCGGAAGTCAAAGAGAACAATACGGTTGTGTGTCTCAGATTCAGTATTGTTGAATGTATCTGGGGAAGCTATGACGAATACCTTGTGGGAAAAGCTAGGGACTTTGTACCAATCTAAATCTCTGGTGAATAAATTGTTCCTGCGGAAAAATCTGCATAACCTGAGGATGAAGGATGGAGACTCGGTGACAGAGCATCTGAATGCCTTCAATACTGTGGTAAGTCAGCTGTCATCTATTGATATTAAAATATCAAATGAAGATAAGTGCATTAGTTTTTTGTGTTCTCTACCAGACTCGTGGTACATTCTGGTTATTGCAATAGGTAGCAATGCAACTACCTTGAATTTTGATGATATTGTCTCAGCCTTGCTGTAAGAGGAAATGAGACGGAGAAATATGGAGGGTCAGAATGGAGATGCCTTATCTGTACGAGGAAGGTCCCAAAATAGAAACAAGAATAAGGTTTCGAGTGGGAGATCTAAATCTATAGGGAGATCTAAAGCTCTTGGAAAGTTTGTAAAGGTGTGCTGGAAATGCGGAAAGGAAGGGAACTACAAAAAGGACTACAAATCTAAGGCTCCTGAGAAAGGAGAGGGATATGATGATGCTCCTTCTGTAGAGGAAAAAACCACCTCGGATGAAGGTGGGGATGTGTATTTGGCTTCTTCTTCAAATAAAAATGTAGATCATGAATCATGGTTGATTGACTCGAGTGCGTCTTTTCACTTCACTCCCCATAGGGAGTGGTTCTGCGAGTATGAGAAATATGATGGCGGTGATGTCTTCCTAGGGGGTGATAGGAAGGCCAAAATCGTTGAACGTGGAAAATTCAAGCTGAACCTGCAAGGTGGAACAATTAGAACACTTCCTGGTGTTTTGCACATTCCTGCATTGGCCAGAAATCTGATTTCTGTAAGCAAGATGGATGATGCAGGTGTAAAAATAGTGTTTGAGAAAGATACCTGTAAGATGGTTCAGGGAGCACTGGTATTAATGTGGGGAGTTTGGATTGGAACTCTCTACAAGCTTTAGGGTAGCACTGTTATTGCTGGGTGCAACAGTTCTCTTGTTCCCAAAAGTGGAGCGGAAAGCCTAGCGGTATCTGGAGAAAAGACCATGCTATGGCATCAAAGGCTTGGACATATTGGAGATAAGGGCCTTCGGATACTACATGGAAATGGTATGGTAGAAGGTATGTCTAATAGCTCTCTGGATTCCGGTTTCTGTGAACATTGTGTATATGGGAAGCAGAATCGGGTGAGTTTTCCTTCTGGTGCTAAGAGGGTGAAAAAGATATTAGAGCTTGTGCACATTGATGTGTTTGGACCTGTGTCAGTTCCATGACTAGGTAAGTTTGTGTACTATGTTTCATTCATAAATGACTTCTCAAGGAATACATGGATACATTTCTTGAGGAAAAAATCTGAAGTCTTTGACAGATTTAAAGAATTTAAGGCTCTGGTGGAAAACCAGACAGAGAAGAAGATAAAGATGTTGAGGACAGATAATGGTGGGGAGTTTTGCAAGAAGGAATTTGAAGAGTTCTATAATAAGTGTGGTATAGCACGAAAAAATACTACTCCATACGCCGCTCAGCAAAATGGAGCTGCAGAAAGAATGAATTGAACATTGATGGAAAAGGCAAGAAGCATGCTCAATGGTACTGGGTTAGGACAAGAATTCTGGGTAGAGACAGTGGAGATTGCATGTTACTTGGTTAACATATCACCTTCATCAGCGTTGGAGGATAAGACTCCACATGAGGTATGGACTGGTAAGAAACCCTCTCTTTCACATCTGAGGGTATTTGGATGTGATGCATATGTACATGTTCGAAAGGAGAAAAGGGCCAAGTTGGATAATAAATCTGAAAGGTGCATCTTTATTGGGTATAAGGATGGTTTAAAGGGTTACAAGCTTTGGAACTCGAAAACAAGGAAGGTTGTGTACAGTCGAGATGTGGTGTTTAGAGAGGTGAAAGATGTTGTTAAACATGAATTCCTACCAAAGGAACCTAAGAAGATAGAGTTTGAGCTAAAGGAGGATGAATCAGACTCTACAACAAAAGAAGACTCAGAAGAGGAAGAGCCACAAACTCCAGTTGTGAGAAGATCAATTCAGGAAAGAAGACAACCAGAAAGGTATAGTCCATCTACTTTCTGTTAAATTTTTTCTTTAACTATATAACTAATGATGATCCCAAAACTGTCAGGGAGGTAGTAGATTCAGAGGATGGAAAACTCTGGAAGGTGGCCATGGTTGATGAAATGGAATTCTTGCATAAAAATGAGGCATGGGATCTGGTGGAGTTGTCGGCTGGAAGGAAGCCCATCGAGAGAAAATGGGTGTTTAAGAAGAATATGAATGTAGAAGGAAAGGTGGAGAAATACAAAGATCAGTTGGTAGAAAAAGGTTATTCCCAGGTGCCAGGAATTGATTTTGGTGATATTTTTTCTCCTGTTGCCAAAGTTACTTCTATTAGATTACTTTTATCTGCTGCTGCTGCATTTGATTTTGAGGTAGAACAGATGGATGTGAAGACAACATTTCTTCACGGGGATCTAGAAGAGGAGATCTACATGAAACAACCTGGAGGCTTTATGGTGAAGGGGTAGAAAGAGCTGGTATGCAGGTTAAAGAAGTCTCTGTATGGGTTAAAATAGTCACCAAGGATGTGGTATCATAAATTTGATACCTATATACGGGGACTTGGCTTCACCAGAAGCAAGGAGGATCACTGTATTTATTTTAAATTAATTTGTGACCGTGTTATTTATTTGGTTTTGTATATGGATGATATGTTGTTTATTGGAAATGACAAATAAATTATCCAAAATTTGAAGACCCATCTGTTCTCCAAATTCGACATGAAGAATCTTGGTGCTGCAAACTATATTTTGGGCATGGAAATTAAGAGAGATCGGGCAAAGAGGAAGCTCTGGTTAAACCAAATGAAGAATTTCGAGACTATATTGCAGAGGTTCAATATGTAGGATAGTAAACCAGTGAATGTTCTGATTCCTGTAGGTACAAAGTTGTCTGTTGAACAGTGTCCCAAGACACAAGAAATAGAGGAGGATATGTCCCGTGTTCCTTATGAAAGTGCAGTGGGTAGCCTAATGTATGCAATGGTCTGTACTAGACTAGAAATTGCACATGCAATGGGAGTATTGAGAAGGTTTATGTCAAACCCAGGGAAGGAGCATTGGATAGCAGTGAAGCGGATTTTCAGATATTTGCGTGGCACTAGTGATTATGGCTTGTGCTACCAAGGAAGACCAGGATTGGAAAGAGTGTTGGACATTCATGGTTTTGTTGATGCAGACTGGGCTAGATATGTTACACTAAAATTTGTCACCATGACATTTTAGTACTCCCTTAGAAGTCCACAACATCAAAGTTCCTAAAGTCAAGCCTTGAAATTAAGAGAAAAGCTCATAAAAGTCTTAAAAACTCTTGTACCGCACTTTCTCTTAGTATTGCCTGCGGTGCCGCACTTTATTTCTCTAAATCATTCGGAGCTAAATGCACTTTCTATTTATTAAAGGTGCGGACCCCTGTAAAAGATAAGAAAAGTCGCAAGTAAAATCTAGAAGCTCAGTTTGAGTCATTTTTGGAAGCTTCTAGAAACATTCCTACGGTGGAAAGTCCGCTCTTTTCAGGTTCATGTATCCCATCCATTAAGGAGCTAACCCCTTGATGTAAGGAGCTAATCCCTTGAAGGAGGATTCTATCTCTTCTTTTTTGGAGCTGTAACCTCCTCTCTTCCACTATAAAAAGAGGCATAGGGCAGCCTCAAAGGGTTAGAATGGATGAGTTGAAGCGTTAGTATTGTTGGAGGTGAAATGTTGTTGGAACTTAGACCCTTTTAGCTGAGATTTTATGTGGGGAAGATTGCATACCTATATGTATCTTGGTTGGAAGAGTTCAAGGCTTGTCAGAGTAAAGGAAACGCCTGTTCTGGACCCTAGGAAGGCCTGTATGACATCAAGGCAGAAACGGTTGTAAGGCTCTTCTTATTTAAGTTAATACGAATGAATATTGTTTTCTCAATGGGCTATTTAATTGATTATCTCATTTCATGAATTCCTTGATCATCTTGATAGATTTTTGATGCATAAATTAATTTATTATACAGGTGCTTTTGATATTTTCTTGTGTTCATGACTGCATATTCTTCAAGACGATTTTCTTCAAGCCACTGGAAAGAAGATCAACACTGGACTACAAGTAGGTTTCTAAACCATGTTATAACTAATTCCATGTCAAACAATATCTAGAGAAAATGGTTTTTATTTGTCCGTTTGTTGCTAGCTATCCGTAGGACACTTGGGAGGTCTATTTTGTTCGCAAGAATGACTTATCTGTCCAACAAAATGGCGACTCCACTGGGGAATGGATCTTGAACTTTGATTTCTTTTATTTTTGACTTGTGAATTTATTTTTTCTAATTTTTATTGATTTATACTAGCTTGGGTAGTTTATCCCTGTAGAATCCATGAGAAATGATTGAGAGATTTTTATTTTTATTTTTAGTTTTCTTGTGTCCACTCTTTTCTTTTATAGACAGTGCGGGCAGTTCTGCAATTTTCCTGTACCCACAGTGTGGGACCACACTGGTTTGCACTGAATCCTGCGGACCCTGTGAAATTTTTTGAAAAATCTTAAAATCCTTTTTTCTGGATTAGTTTGTTAGATTCTCAGTGAATACATAGACTTGTATCTTCTGTCAGAAAGCCTTGGTTATGAGTTTATTTCAGCATTTTTAATTTTGAATGATTTTCTGAAATATCTGCATGTTATAATGATTTTGGCTTTGTCTTTATCCCGCTAAAAGATTATAAACCTTGGTATACTTTTATATCAATGGAATTTGCTTGCTTTCTTGTTGAGTCTGACATCATAGAAGAAATTTTTTTATGAGATTTAGATCCCATTTTTCTCATTTGCAAATCTTTGAAAAACTTTTGTTAATAAGTTTGGAATTTCACTTAAAAAACAAAAATTGGATGTTTTTTGAGTTCTTTTTGATCCAAGCAAAGAATTTCTTAGTTATAATACAAGCTAAGCAAGGCATCCTCAAAATATTTGAAGTTTTAATTCAGATTTAGTCTTTAGAATTTTTTATCTCAAAATTAGTGTTTTTAGCTTTGAGTGTTATTTACAGAAATTGTAGTGTCTTTTGAAGAAAAAACTTGGTTTGTAGTTTCGATCTTGAATAAAAGGGATTTCTTATTGAGAAATAGATCATTTTGAGCTCTCAATGAAGGAAAGATTTGTTTTTTAAAATATTGCATTTCTCAACTCTTCCTTTAGATAGAATTCATTGAAAGAAAATGGATTGTTTCTCATAATAGATGCATTTTTAGTGTCTTTTGAGTCGGGTCACTACATATCATTAGTTCAATTTCGCACCTATTGTCCTAAGAAATAGCTTTTTAAAATCAACGCTTAAATTAAAATCAATCTGTTAATTTTTATATTTATAGGGCTCTTTTCACCAATATAGCCTAGGCTAGTGTCTTAGAGTAGGGAGTAATTAACTCTCCAAGACAATTAAAACAAACAAGTGGTTGATATTGCGGTAGGAAAAAAAATCCAATAGTTGCTTGTATGCTTTGGGAAGCTCCTCTTAAAGGAGTCAAGCACGAGGTCATATTTGAACCAATGGGATAATCAATTTTATCTCATTGGGAACGATAGAAGAGATGCACGTATTAACAATAGTAAACCTCGGATAGACCATTTTCGAGGAGCTTGGGGTCACTTGTCGGTATACCTTGGATTATGTTAAGAAGCCTTCAAGGGGATTGAGCTTTGTTACTCTGCCCTTGCGCGTATGTCGGATCGTAGACTATTCCCCCAGGTATATTAGTTCTTGTTGGTAACCATAGTGACAATAATCTTACGGTTTTTTCCTAAGGTGACGGTGGAGGAAATATCCCACTGTACCTGGAGCAGACATCGAATAGACTCACTTGGACTCTCCATAGGGTTATCTTCACTCGAGATGGTTTAAGTGGAGAAACTTGCACCGGTCTGTTTCATTAAGCAGGTTGTTGGGGTAACTGTTCCAACCGCCCTTTCTACTTAAATACTACGATGTTGGATTTCATCACCAACTAGTGGTTTTAGTGTGGGAAGTTACTGTTTGTGTGTGGTTTGATCTCCTAGATTTTTAGGTGTGTGATTCATTTGTTTGTTCCCTTAGCGATTCTAGGAGTTTTTCAATGAAATTTTATTTTATTCTGTGTGATTAATAATTTTTAATCGTGGCTGAATTACCAAGACAATCGCGTAGACTTCAGGGGAAGCCCCCTGAGTATACACCAAGCCAACTTGAAGGGTTGTGAGCTCTAGTATCACCTAGTGACAGTAGAATTAGATCAACAGAAACAAGAGATTCATCTATAGTTGTTCATCCTGATTATCAATCACAGACAACAAAGCATATTCAAGAGTCGATATCAGTTTCCGAAGTTACTGGTAGTATTTCTCCTTCCAGTGAATTAGCTGAAGAACCTGAAATTTCTAAACCTGATACTGAACCTGCTTTATTGGAACCATCTTCACGATTTGTTACTCCAAATTCTAGTGATCCTAGTTCACCTAGGGTAAGATATCGCATTACTGAAAATCTTTCTTCTGACCTCATATCTATTGAAGAACTTGTCAGTCCAGAAGAAGACGTAACTCTCCCTGAAACCCTACAGACTTTGAATATTAGGGAGCGTGAATCAATATTCTACAGTCCTTTTAGAAGTGGCGCTTGGTATTTATCATTGACGGATTTTTTATAAAACCCGGGTCTTAGTTTTTCACCACCCCGAATTCCTTTTCATCCTACACCAAGAGGTTATTATCCTTCATCAATTATGTATAAATTTGCTGAATAATGATTAATTATCCACCGAGACTATCCTGATCACATACAATTCGAATTTATATGCAACACATAATCTCTTCCACTCAGATCATCAAACATGCGGAAATAAAACAAGTGATAGCACATCAATTCATCATACACATTAACACAGTATGTATGGGGAAAGATTATAGCTGAAAACCCCGCAGCTATTGTGTATATTATAATGGAGAAAACATGTAACAACTCAGTACAATACTCCTCACAAGTACTCAGTACTTTCTCATGAAGTTACACACAAACTAGCTTGGTTTTGAACAGGTTACTGGTTCAAAACTCACCACTAATTGCCTTGCCTCTATTGCACAATCATGGCCTGTCTAAATAGAGATCTAAGGTTCGAATCTCCTTGGCTTGACAACGCAATCATCATGGGAAATTCCTCCAAGTGTGGTGCAAATCTCATGCACAACTGATGTCGCCACTGATAGCTAACTCCACCCTTTCATCTACCTCTTTCACTGGTCTCCACTGAACTGTTCATGCACTGTAGTGAACTGATGTGTTATTGAGTTGAATAATGAGTTACTAATTAATGAATTAAATAATATTTAATTCACTCCACTCATTACTAGTTTATTAGCTAGTTAAACTAATCTCAACTAGTTCAACTAAGTTAAACCGAACACAACTCCACCATCTGTCTCATTAACTCCACCAAACTTCTGCCACTGAAGTCCTAACTGAAGTCAACCATGCATGTGCTCACCAAACCCTTAGGAATAGCGTAATTCATCTTTCAGATGCATGATCCACTTCCAAGGCTCGAACTGAAGTGCTCCAAGAGAGTAAACTGAAGTTTATAGTCCAAATATTATTAAGGGTAAATAATATTTGACTTCCCTATTTTTAGGATAGGCAGTCTAAATATAGACTTCGACCTATAGGTCAAAAAAATAGAGGTCCATCTATTTTTACCAACATGACCAATACTCCAAGAATAACATACTGCAACCCCTGGACCATGCTCCATATGTCTAAAAATAGACATAGTCTAAAAATAGACTTTGCGCCATAATTTGCCTGCGGGCCCACTTAGTGAAGGCGACTTCATTTCACTAAGCTCCATCATCTTGTTGCATTTTCAACAAATTATGTCAGGTGAGTCATCTATGTTTTCACAATCACCGAAAACATTTTTATACATGGTCCTTTTGTTCCTTTAGGGTACCAGTCACTCTCTGGTACTTTCTCAGGAGCAACTCCTTGACCAACTGAACAAGTGTTATCAACTAGTACAAATGGAGCTAAAACTGAAATGTTGAATGCAGAGCAAATTTTTATGATGTCTGGTAATATTCCAAATCCTCAACCTCAAGGTAGTCAGTTACCGCTTGGGGGGCAACCTCAAAGTATTCAGTTACCACCTGGGGGGAAACCACAAGGTAGCCAGTTACCGCTTGAGGGGAAACCTCAAGGTAGTCAATTACCACCTGGGGGGCAACCTCAAGGTAATTTTTTACTAGGACAAACTGTAAGAAAATATTATTTACCTGGAGAACAACCTCAAGGACAGTACATACCTCAAGGTTATCAAACTCAAGGACAGTACATACCCCAAGGTCAACCCCAGACTTAGTATATTTCTCAGGGTCCTTATCAACCCCAGATTCAGTACATGCCTCAAGGTTATCAACCTTAGGGTCAGTACTCAACTCAAGGTTTCCAACCTCCTTCTGGTTAATCATTTTTACAAGGAGCTAGAAATTTACCACTTAATTATCAACCCTATGTTCAACCAGGCTATGGTCCTTCATATGCACAACCTTCTACAGGTCAATACCCCGAAATGAACATGGTGTGGAATCCATCTCAAATTCAACAAACTATGCAACCTAATGTGCAGTTACCTAATCAACATGGATATCCTTTAGTTTTTGGTCTAATCCAACAACCTGTCCAGCCTACTGTTCAAGTCCCTGCACCTGGTTCTGTTCAGCAACCCGGGCCTAGTACACCTCAGACTTCGCCTCAAACTGTTGCAGCTAATACAACTTTTGTTCAACCTACAACACATGTTTCTGGAGTATTTGTAGCTCCGGTTTCTTCTATCCTTGCATCAATGCAAATTCCTCAAGCCTCTGTGCCACAGTTAGGACCTACAATTCAAACTATAGTCCAGATGCCTACAGGACAAGATGGTACCATTATGATTGTCTCTAGTCAACCACAGTTTACTTATCAACCATACCAGGGACAGTATTAATTTGGACAGGCTACACAAAATCCAGTATATCAGTATTAGCCGTACCCTAGGTATACTTATCAAGTACCTCAAAAACCCCAGTATGGTCTGGTTAATCCTGGCTACCGAGGAGGTTTCACGATTCAAAATGCACATCCAATTCTAGGGTATCCCGGATATCCTCCTCCTGGCACTGGTTTGATCACACAAGGTTATCAAGACCCTAGCCATTGGTTACCATTCATAGCAACTTTAGATTTACCGGATCTATCGCGCCTTATGAACAATCCCATTTTTTATCTTCCATATTGGCCACTGATGCCTAACAAGTTTCCCAGTGATATTCCGAATTTTGAAGGTAAGTCAAGAGAGGACCCATATAATCACATTATGACTTATCACCTTTGGTGCGCATCCAATTCACTAATTGATGATTCGATTCAATTGCGTCTTTTTTAGAGGACTCTCATTGGTCTAGCTGCCAAATGGTACATTGAGTTACCGTGTGACTCTTTTAATAATTTTAATGCACTAGCTACTGCTTTCTTAACCCATTTTCAGTTGCCTATCAGATACGGCAATGGCTTGAATTTCTAAATTCATTAAAACAATCTACGTCTACGTACATATTTGATCACATTCATGAGTGGAGACGTAGAAGATGTTTAGTGAAAGTCTTTATTTCAAATCAGATTTTGGCTGAATGGTTTATTAAATCATTATTGCCCAAAATTACTGAAGATGTGGCCAAAGGAGGCGTCGTTACGAAAGAGCATGTCATTGCTCAGGCTTAGTACCTTGACCTTGTATATACTTAGTTAGGTACTCTGTATGATAAAATCCCCAATTTACCAAGACCTGGTCAATTAACTGCAACTCCTTCTGGCTCTCATGTCGTTGATGGTGTAATTGGTTTTGTTAGCACTAGTAAAAGTAAGAAGAAGTCTTCCAAGACTACTTCTTCTATTATCACTTTACCTGATTCACCCAAAAGAGATTCTTCCCTAGAAACTTCCGCCGATATTCATGTTGTAGAGACATCTACAACCAAATCTAAAATTGGTGGTAAGAATAAAGGTAAGAATAAAAAAAAAATCTTCAAAAGATAAAAACGATAAAACTGAACCGACTGACGAAAAACACAAATCTCGATATCCTTGTCTCATCTGTGACCAGGATCATTTTAAAAAAGAGTGCCCGCATAGAGCCGAGGTATCAAAATTCGTTAAGGGTTCGCCTATACCTGCTGTCTTGAAGGATCCTTTTCTCGCTCAAGATAGTAACATGGTTGGATCCTCCTCCAATACGATTGAGGATATCTTGATGGTTGCAACACGATCGCAATATTATGGTAGTAAAAATACTGGTAAAGAAGCAGAAACATCCAATTCTGCATCGACTACATCTCCTTCAGTTTCTGATCCATTATAGATCGAGAAACAAAATCCTGACTTAGTGATTAAACAACCTGCAAAAGGTGTACTTCATAAATTAGCTTTCAATCCACATGCGAGAGCTGCTCAGAATTACAATATTGTTGAAGATTTGGCAATTTCCCCTTCAACAATGTCGACTTTGGAAGTATTGCAATCATGCCCAGCCTAAAGAAAATTACTTTTGTCAGCCTTAGGAGCTATAGATCTCCAGAATTCTAACCTCATGATCTTCGATTTAGAGAATTTTACACCCCACCGACCCCATCAAATGGATTTTCAGATTTCAGTAATAGTAAAAAACAAACGTTTCTTTCGTACTGTTGTTGATGAAGGGGCTTGTACGTGTATTATTTCGTTAAAATGTTGGAAATCACTTGGTTCTCCGACTATTAACCAATCACCAACTATTCTCAAAGCTTTTGACGGAAGAGGTTTTCAGCCATATGGTATCTTACAATATTTACCAATAGAGGTTGAAGGAAAAATGGTTAATCTAGATGTGGAAGTGGTTTATGCCCCTCTGGATTACAATCTTCTCCTGGGTCGCAATTGGTCTTATGCCATGACTGCTGTTGTATCATCGATCTTTTGTCTCATCATGTTTCCTCATAAAGGAAATATCGTTAAAATATATTAGCTCTCAAATTATTCATCTAACTCAACCTCTACTGATAGTATCCAAAATATCAGAAAATCGACTATCCCTTATAAGGATGTCAGAGTACGTTTGCTTAAAGATTCATCTTTACTGGGAACTTTTTCCCTGCCTGCTCCCAACGTACAACTTCCTATTGCTAATATCAATATGATTTCGTCAAGTACTATGTCCTTTGATGATCCTTGGATAGTACCTTCAGAATCAGAATTGGATTCTTTCGATGGCCTGATGCCTTCGAGTCCTTTTGAGTTAGCATATCAAAATGTACAGTCATTTTCTGATACTCCTTCAACTGAATTTGATCCAGTGAATGTGATCAATCAGGAGTCATTTTCAATATCAAGCTTAGCTTCGACACCAATTCCGGATCCTGCTCAAGTATTCAATACTGATGAACATATTCGTGAATTCCTGTCGGTAGTTGAGTTACCATTGGAAGATCTTCATCATAGGTCTTCGTTTATACCTGATCTCGATCATTTTGAGAATGATTTTCCTCCATTTTTACCACTGATTATGTCAAAGAACCCCAGAATCCTCTCTCACATATCGGTTATGAATTGAATTTAGAAAATATTTCTATAACGGTTTCTCTTGACATTTCAGTAAAACCTGGAATTGTTGAAAACATTCACATAGGTGCTTCTTGTACACCTGATGAAATCCAAGCATATAAAGCCCTATTTCATGAATTCCACGACATTTTTTCCTGGTCATATGAAGAAATGCCAGGAATCAATCCGTCGATTGTTGTTCATGAAATTAAGACATACCTGGATGTTAAACCCGTTAGACAGAGATTACGTCAGATACATTCGAGAAAATTTGTCGCTATCAAAGAAGAAGTTGAAAAATTACTTCGTGCAGGTTTTATTTATCTGATCCCATTAACGGACTGGGTATCTAATATTGTTCCGCTCAATAAAAAACAAGGAACAATACGAGTATGTACCAATTATAGGGATATAAATCGAGCTTGTCCAAAAGACAATTATCCAACCCCTTACATCGATCAAATCATTGACGATTGTGCTGGAAGTGAAATGTTCTCGTTCATGGATGGATTTTCTCGCTAGAATAAAATAAACATACTCCCTGCAGATCAACCTAAAACAACTTTCATTTGTCCATGGGAAAATTTTGCTTATCGCAAATTACCTTTTGGCCTTAATAATGCTGGCACCACTTTTTAAAGGGCCATGTCTTATGCATTTCATGACATTAAGCACATTGTGCAACCCTACCTCGATGACTTGCCTGCTCATTCTTCACGTAGAGCAGATCATATTACTCATTTATGAGCCACCTTTATACGATGTAGGCATTATAAGATTCATCTGAATCCTCACAAATGTGTTTTCTGCATACAATCTGGATGATTGCTGGGATTTATTGTCTCAAATGCAGGCATTCGTGTCGACCCGTCGAAGGTTGAGGCAATCATCAATTTACCTCCTCCTTCTACTCTTCGCCAACTCCAAAATTTTCAAGGGAAAGCAAACTTTTTACGTCGATTCATTCCTAACTACGTCGAGTCAACAAAAGGTTTCACTAGGTTGTTGAAAAAAAATATTCCTTTCTTTTGGGATGAGGTCGCTGATACATCTTTTGATGCTCTGAAAAATGCATTAACCCATGCACCATTAATGCATCCTCCCAACTACAACCAAGATTATTGTTTGTACCTCGCCGCTTCCGATTCCATGATAGGGATGGTTCTAGTTCAGGAAGATGAATTCCATGGTGAACATGTGATTTACTATCTTAGTCAAAATTTGCATCCGACTGAGATCAAATATTCACATGTGGAGAAATTGGCCTTGGCAGTTGTTCAAGTTGTCCAACGTTTTTGTCACTACATACTTTTACGCAAAACGACAGTGATCTCTGATTGTAACCCTATGATGTACATTTTGACCAAACAATTGCTAGGGGGAAAACAATCTAAATGGATTGTTATCCTGCATGAGTTTGATTTGGAGTTTGAAAAATCCAAATCCAAGAGATCGTTGATATTTGCTGAACTTATGTGTGATTTCCCACGTACTGATATAGAAACTGTGGCAGAACAACCAATCGCAGATGAATCTTTGTTTCTTATTAGTATCATTTATAATTGGTATGGAGATATCATTGTTTATCTTCAGACCCAATTTTTTCGGCCTGAGCTTTCATAGTCGCAACGACGAAAAATACGTTTCCAGTCTCAACAATATCATATTGTTGGTGACTCAGTTTTTCGACGTTGTCTAACCCATGAAGAAGCCAAAAAAGTTTTAAATGACTGTCACTCTGGAGCATGTGGTGGTCATATGTCTAGGTACGCCACAGCCCAAAAGATATTGTGCGCATGTTATTTCTGGTCGTCCTTGTTTAAAGATTGTATTTATGCGGTCCGAAAATGTCATAATTGTAAAATATTTGATCGAAAAATGCGTGCACCACCTGGTCCTCTTCACCCTATAATTGTTGTCGGTCCTTTTGAAAAATGGGGCATTTACTTCATTGCATGTAACCCTCACTTGGCTGGGGGGCATGGGTATATTATTCTAGCAGTAGATTATTTTACCAAATGGGTTGAGGCGATGCCTACATTTGCGGCAGATGGAAAAACTACAGCTACTTTCGTATTCAATCATGTGATTGCTCGTTTTGGTGTACCCCAAGCGATAATTATTGATCACGAGAGCCATTTTTGAAATATCATGATGACCAAGTTAATATACCAACTTGGCCTGCGCCATGATAGTTCTACACCATATTATCCGCAGTCTAATGGTTTAGTTGAAGCAATTAATAAATTTTTAGTCACCATGATGAAACGAATAATTGGAATTCATAAGTTAAATTGGCATACCATGCTCTTTTCAACACTTTGGGCATATTGAACCTCAGCAAAAACATCGATAGGCTTTACCCCTTTTCAACTAGTTTATGGTTTAGAAGCGGTATTACCCATTGAATGCGAGATACTGTCACTCCAACTAGCCATAGAATTACTACCAGACACTTCTGAAGAGGAGAAACATTTTTATACTTGGCTCAATTAGATGATAATCGACGCACTGCTACATTAGCTATCGAGACTCATGCGAAAAGAATGAAAGCTCAGTATGATAGAAGTGTTACCCCTCGTAATTTTTTAGAAGGAGACTTAGTTTTGATTTATGATCAAGCCAACGATAAGCTAGGGGATGGGAAATTTGAACCCATGTGGCATGGTCCTTATATTGTCAAGTGACAGCTTGCAAAAGGGGCCTATGAATTGAGTGATTTTAACGGGGTATCTTTAGGTAAACCCATAAATGGACTTTATCTGAAGAAATATTACACTTGATTTTTTGTGTGGAGATCTTCTCTGTATATTAGTTACTTTCTAGCTGGTGTGATATAGATTAGAAACGTGTGCCTAGCTTAAGTGTGCTCTTACTACTATTCCTGCTTATCTAGATACTTTTGATATCACATATGACGATATCCTTTCAAACGTATATTGGTTTTGCTGATGGCGCTTGTCGTAGTACATGAAACATCTCTTCCGCAGCTTGGGTTATTTATTCACCCACTGATGAGTTAGTATCAATGCATGGGGTAAACCTCGGTTAAACAACGGACAACTTTGCTGAATATAGTGCAGTTATTGAGTTATTTTTGGAATCCATTTCATTTGGAATTCAGAGTTTGATCGTTAGGTTAGATTCTGAACTCGTTGTATTACAATTAAACCGAGTATATGCCATTAGAAACCCAGTATTATTAAGATTATTTTTAAGGGTTCTTCTATTGGAACGATAGTTCGATTATATTGAGTATCAACACATTCCAAGAAATTTAAACACATTAGCAGATGCAATAGCTTCTAGTGTTCTAAACAGACATTTGCAATAACAAAGTAATAAATCAACATTCCATAACATAATTGAACAGGTAACTGGAAATAATAGTATATCATAGTATAGATGTAGTGTTCAAAAAATAGTACATCGTCTTTGATCATAGGTTCAAAACGCCTTATGATCAGAAAAAAGTGATACAAAAAATGAGTCTACAAGTCAATCATCCACTATTCGTGGTGATGATCATGATAATACACTACTTCTCATGCCACCCTAGTCAAAAAATTCCCTGAATGGTCCAGGAAAACCAATGACATATCTCTGTAGATGGAGTAGGATGTCATCTATGGTAGTCTCAGGAATATCCATAGTGAGCCACTCCAAATGGTGTTCTAAATCAGTTAGGATCTCTGCAGTTTGATCATGTGGTGGTGATGGTGCTGCTGCTGCATCTCTTTGCCTCCGGTCAAAGGGGTGGAGAATGGTTGGTCGACTTGGACCCACATCTGCATTTGAAATTTTTGTTATCAGTTTTGGATGATTTAAAAACAAAATAAAAATTAGAAATTAGAATGTGTCAAAAAGATTTTTTACTTGACTCATCCCACTGAGCTCCTGGAGGAAGGGGCATATCTCGGTCGCTGCGGAAATCCATGCCTGCATAAGGAAAATCATCTATCACAAAAATTTGGCGTTCCAGCCAACGAAAATAAGTCGAGGGGAATCGAACAATCTCCCCACCCTCACTGTGGCGGGCCATCAAAGCAACCCATCGAACCATCTGAGGCTCTAGAGGTCTACCAGCATCAATAGGAATTTGTTGTGGGGCTAACATAGGGATCCTCTCTAGAGCAAAGTTGACTACGATAGATCCATATCTGAAGTTGTTTAACTTCCCATTATTTGCACTGGTAAGTTGGCCTTTCACATTTGCCAACACTTCCTCACACTAGTTGAATATGGTGCCTTGGAAACAATCTACTGCAATCCGCATCTGAGATCCAGTATCTACATGCAAAACTGCACTTCCGCACAACTTGAAAACAGTAAAAGAAATCGCTTTTAACTCGGGATGGATGATAGTTTTAATGTCAATCCGTTTGTCTTTGGGATTGGCTTCATCATTACAAAAATATAACTGCAGGCTGGCAATAGATTGGCCACCTAGCCTAGCCCCAAATAGAGATAATGGTTCGCCTCTCCTAGACAAACCAGTCAAAAAATATATGTCCTCTAGCTCAATTTCGAGCTGGTGACCTCCAATCACGAAACACTAGTCCTGAACGTCCCATTTTATTACCAGCCAAGTAAGAATATCTACTTGAGCTCTCATGCCACTAATAGCCCAAAATTTGAATAGCACGCATGCTCTTAAAGCTTGCAAAGTAGGTTGATGAATCATTACTGCTTCATCTACTTCTTCATGCTCCCGTTCTCACCAAATGAGCATTGTGAATATCCTACAATGAGTAAAATGAAGGATTGGAATCATTTTGAAACAAAAATTTTGGGTAATTTAGGAGGAAAATGTGTTTTTAAATTCTTTATGGCACCCCTGCACTTTACGTTCAGGGACAGTGTGTAGCTCTGCATGGGCTCTGTGTTAAAAGTGTGGGGCCTCGACATTTTCCTTTGTGTGTCGGGGTCCGCAAGTATGTAGTGTCCTTCTTGTGGACCCCCGAGGGTGAATTTTTGAACCTATTTTCCTCCCAAAAATGAAATTTTGACCCTAATTTAAAAAATTGAATGGATGAAAAGCAAGAGAAAGAAGTTGTGGATTACCCAGAGCAGACAGTTTTCGATTCCGAAGGTCGGTTTGTCCAAAATCTTCTCCAAAGCGTTTTTTTGCCAAAAGCTCTAAAATCTTCACTCCAAACTCAAACGATGAAAATGAACTTGAAAAACTCCTTTTTATAAGTTTTTTCGAATAAATGAAATTTAAATTTGTTTTTTTTCACTTTTAAAAGATGGTTTTTCAAAATATTTTTATTGTTGAAACATGTATGTTTGATTTTTTGACTTTTTTGTGCAGACTACTGGATTTTTCAGGCGAAATGATCATTTTTGACGAAGAGTATAATTTTATCACTTTTTTGGGCTCTTTAAAATTTACGAAAAAGTAAAACCATGGAGTCCTCTTTTAAGCCCTTTTCAGACTCTCTAAAAATGAAAAGATTGCTGAGTACTTGACTATTCGAACTCATTAAAGGAAATGAACAGTCATCCCTTCAGTATAAGTTTACCCCTTTTCCAGATTGAAATGGAATATTTACAAAAAATGTATACGTTGAATAATCATGGTCAATAGAGTTCTCTTTTGCATTATTTTATCCTTTTTCTGGCTTGAGAGACTAAATTTACGAAAAAGTACACCCATGGAGTTTTCTTAAGTTTTTTCTTCCGACTCCCTAAAAATGAAAAACACTGAGTTTCTCCTATACTGGACTCGTTAAAATTTAATAGTAAAGGACCTGTCGATTTCAAACAGGAACGGACCACTCCTTCTTAGGGTTCAATTTTAAACTAAGTTGGACTCATCTGAAGGATGAGATTATAAAGAAGAAAATGTTATCCTTCTCAAGCTTGTAAAAAATAAAGAGGTACTTGCCAGAAATGGTGGGGGAAAAGAGAGGAAATAGATTCATTTGTTACACTTTGATTTGTAAAAGCATTACACCACTCTTGAACACGACACTTTTTGTCACACTTCCACCTGGGTTGGGAAATCCTTTACCTATAAGTTAATCAAACCACATTGAATATCTTTAGCCAGTTTCTGTATATTAGCTTAGGGCAACTGTCACCAAACCATCTACAGTGTCGTTATGTGTTCAAGAGGATAGTCAAACAAACCATTCATTTGCAAACATTTGTCTCCATTCACGTTGACCATCCCTGAGTCAGTCCTTGCAAAAAATTTCTTCAAAACTTGATCTATGGTTTCGTGTCATGAGCTTGCTTACGACAGATCACTTTCTATCGACGACAGCTCATCATCTAGGAATTTGATCTATAATTTGTCAGTACCTTGGAATCTGCATGCCTTAATGGCATATTTCTCGCCTTCGAAGACAGGTTGCATCATTGACCTTCGATCGAACGATTCCATGAAATGTTAGACTTCAGATCACTTATTCACATTTCATGGATTGTACTGAGTACTTTGAGAACCATTGTAATTATTGGTGGTTTCTCTCACACTTGTTAACAGTTCACATCATTGCTGGTAATCAAGTGGTTTCTACCATGTTCGACTTCAACACATTTAATCACATGGATAAAATCATACTAGTTAGGGAAGCAGAAATCAAGACCCTGGATCTAGTTTCCACCATCCAGGCTGCGAGGAGTTTTATTATTCATTATGAAGTAGACTATTCATTACAGATGGCTACGCCCATGCTGTGTCTACACTATTGATGTGATATTAAAATCATTTTTGTATCAGAACAAGTTTAGTGAGTTTTGATCTGAGTATGGGAATGCCTACCTCAGCGATGATATATATGTTTTGCATTGAATGTTTTACAGGGTTTCGACTGGGGTGTCCACAGGCTAATCCTTGAAATGATAAAGCACATCACTCTTCGAATACTCTCAGACTTCGCACTTTAGGGGGAAATTTGTTACACTGAAATTTTTACCATGACATTTTTTTACTCCCTTAGAAGTCCACAACATCAAAGTTCCTAAATTCAAGCCTTGAAATTAAGAGAAAAGCTCATAAAAGTCTTAAAAACTCTTGTACTGCACTTTCTCTTAATATTGCCTATGGTGCCGCACTTTATTGCTCTAAATCATGCGAAGCTAAATGCACTTTCTGATTATTAAAGGTGCGGAACCCCATAAAAGATAAGAAAATGCGCAAGTAAAATCTAGAAGCTCAGTTTGAGTCATTTTTGGAAGCTTCTAGAAACATTCCTACAGTGGAAAGTCCGCTCTTTTCAGATTAATGTATCCCATCCATTAAGGAGCTAACCCCTTGATGTAAGGAGCTAATCCCTTTGAATGAGGATTCTATCCCTTCTTGTTTGGAGCTGTAACCTCCTCTCTTCCACTATAAAAAGAGGCATAGGGCAGCCTCAAAGGGTTAGAATGGATGAGTTGAAGCTTTAGTATTGTTGGAGGTGAAATGTTGTTGGAACTTAGACCCTTTTAGCTGAGATTTTATATGAGGAATATTACATACCTGTATGTATATCGGTTGGAAGAGTTCAAGGCTTGTTAGAGTAAAGGAAACGTCTGTTCCAAACCCCAGGAAGGCCTGTATGACATCAAGGCGGACACGGTTGTAAGGCTCTTCTTATTTAAGTTAATACGAATGAATATTGTTTTCTCAATGGGATATTTAATTGATTATCTCATTTCATGAATTCCTTGATCATCTTGATAGATGTTTGATGCATAAATTGATTTATTATACAGGTGATTTTGATATTTTCTTGTGTTCATGACTGCAGATTCTTGACGACGATTTTATTCAAGCCATTGGAAAGAAGATCAGCGCTGGACTACAAGTAGGTTTCTAAACCCTGTTATAATTAATTCCATGTCAAACAATATCTAGAGAAAATGGTTTTTATTTGTCCGTTTGTTGCTAGCTGTCTGTAGGACACTTGGGAGGTCTGTTTTGTCCGCAAGAACGACTTATCTGTCCAATAGGAGATATGGACCAAAGAAGATCTACAAGTGGGTATGTGTTTAGCCTATTTGGAGGTGCAGTTAGTTGGATGAGTAAAAGACATTTTGTAGTGGCTCTTTCAACTACAGAGGCAGAATACATGGCAACCACTCATGCAAGCAAGGAAGCAATTTGGTTGTAGAGATTGTGTTCAAGTATGGGGTTGGTGCAGCAAGCTATAAGGATAGACTGTGATATCCAAAGTGAAATTTTCTTGGCTAAGAGCCCTGCTTATCATTCAAAGACAAAGCACATTGATGTTCAATATCACTTTGTGAGATATATGGTTTAGGCTAAAAGGGTGTTGTTGGTAAAGGTGGACACTTTGAAGAATTTTGCAGATGCATTGACAAAGTCTGGAGCACTCAGAAGTTCTCTTGGTGTAGAGAAACAATGGGTGTTGCAAAGCTGGGCTAATGACTTAGCTCTCTTGTGGCCCCATGCGGAAAGAAAAAAACAAGTGGGAGAATGTTGGGTTTGTGTTATATTATTTCCACGACTAATCATGCGCGGGGGGGTAATAGGGGGTTGATAGCCCCTCCTGTATGTTGCATTGGGCGCAATGTATGGGGGGGTCATAGGGGGGGTGGTAGCCCCCCCTGTCGGGGTTCGAGGTAGCGCCCTAGGAAATTTTTTTTGGTCCTTATTTTCGGTGGGCAGGCCTACCCATGGTTTTGTGCATGGGTTTGCACATGGTTTTGGGGCATGATGGTTTTAGACCCCTAGTATTTTGTAGATCCGGTCAAGGAAACTATGGTTATGTTCGAATCCAGGGTTAATGGATTGGGGTTTATGTATGCTTCGACATGTATATATATGTGTTGTAACACTAAAAGGAATATAATGAAAAATCAAGATGGTCGTCCCGATTTGGGATCCATGGGAAAATATCTGTGTTTATCTGTTTTATGTTTTATGCTCTCGCTACTATTTATTTTCTGTCCTTAAGATTCGTTTTTAAATAATTTATGTACAGGGTTAAAACCTACAATTTATAATCAAAAGACTCTCCAGATTCTAACTGTAATTGTTGTAAAATGTATAATTCCTATTCTTCTTGGGTAAGAAAAGTAGTATTATCATCATTTATTCCCATTAAGTTAATCTACGTGTCTTCATATTCTTCATTTTGGTGAGAAATTTCAGCATAGTTCTCTTGGAAAGGTGGTCTTATTTGTTGATCAGGTGCTGATTCTCTAGTTTTACCAGTGTTGGTATTCTTCCTAAAATTGGGTTTTCAGATTTGAGGACCTTGTTGTTGATTATAACTCTGGTTTTCTTTCCATATTTTCTAATCTATCCATCATTTTTTCCATAGTTTTTTCTAAGCTATCTATCTTACTATCTGATGTAGATGGTTCATCCTTTATTGTTACTCTTCTTTCATTTCTCATTCTAGCTCTTTTAGCTAACAAATTTGCTTCTACACTAACTGCATTTCTTTGCATTTGTTCTAAATTTGTTTTTGGGTTTCTTTCTCTCAATTGGTATGACATATTAGTATCAAAACCATCAGGAAATTTGATTAAAGATAGATCTGGTGGAGTTTTGATGTTTGCTGGAATAGCATTGTAAATAATATTAAACCTAGTACAATAGTCCTGAACAGGTTCATTAGGAGCTCTTCTAATGTTTTCATATTCAGAAAATATTTGTAAAGGATTCTTCTTTTTCTCCCATCTATTGATAAACAATCTATGGAAAGCTTCTAAATCAACAATATGATTGGCAGGTAAAGCTTTAAATGATTTCTTTACATCTCCAGCTAAAGTTTGGGCAAACATTCTCATTTGAACATCGACTTCTTCAATTTCATGCAATTCAAAATAATAAGTCATTTTATTAACATGTTGTTGTGCAGTGTATTGACCAGTACCACCAAATTGAAATATTTTACTTTGGTAATCTTGGGGCATGGCATGTAATTGAGCTGGCAAAACCAATGGTGCATATCTGACTGCCATGGATAAGACTCTAGCTTGGCTGGGAGGTAAATTTGTGGTGCTTGGTGATGAGGTTGAAGTACTTGCATATGAGATTGGGACACTAGAATATGTACTTGGAAAGGATGTTGAAGTACTAGAAAATGTAGCAGAAGTGCTAGAAGGTGAACTTGAAGTGTTTGGAGATGGAAATAAAACTCTAGGTTGAAGAGGAAGCTTAGGAATGAATGATTCAGTGGAATGAAGTGTAGTGGAAATAGTAGATGAGGTGGTACTAAATAAAGATGAATTTATAGATTCTGAATGAATGGTAGAAGGCTTAGGGGTATAAGAAGATAAAGCAGTTAATTCAACAGAATGTTGAAAATAGGCTTCATCAATATCCTTAATCAAAGTTGCAGTTAAAGCCTCAAGTTTATCAAAAAGTTCTAAAGCTTTTTTATCTAAATCAAGTGAAACAGTCTCCTTTGTTTCAATAAATTGAATGAAATTAGGATCAATTACACTATCATAGATTGAACTTTAATATATAGTTATAAACAAAGAGTGTTCAAAAGATAAATCAAATTCAATATCTTGTATACTTGATAATTCTTTGGGGAGTGAATTTTCTTTGATTAAATGACTAGTACTCCCTAGAATTTCTACTTTTTTGTTTTTCTTTAAAATTCTGTCAGGATCATCCACAATTACAATAGGTTGTGGATTAGGATGAGACCTGGTATAGTATATTCTTCTAGAAGCCAGAATTTTAATTTTTAATGAAATATCTTAACAACCCTAAAACAACCTTAAGGTGAAAAGATGAGGAAAAGTGTTTCTTTTAAGGTTTATTTTAAACTAAGGACTGATTCTCCCTAGCGGATTCACCAGTATGTTAAAAATTCAATAATTCCTAGGGTTGTTATGTTTTTTTTAAGAATATTATAGGTAACCACAAACCTACTTTTAAGCTTAGGATCTAGCCTTTTCTAATGCTCAGAGAGGGCTCTTTCTTTATGATTTAACTTTGTTGTTTTTAGTTGATTTTAGGCTAGTTATGTGAGATTGATTGGTTTTGGTTTTGATTTGGTTTGGTGGTGGAATTACTAATTCATATGGATAGATGCAGGTATGTTTTCCATTGGCCTATGGAGTTAATGTATCAAGCAACAGAGCAGAATCAAGTTTCTAAAGGAAGTGTTCACAGGGCAAGGTGGTTGAGTAAATTAAGACCTTTAGGCTGGAAGGTGAAATGGTTTAAATCAAGATCAAGGATCAATTAAGGGTTACTCAAACCAGATAATCATGGAAATGAAAGAGGTCAATCGAAACTAGGGAGAAATTAAGAATTCCCTACTCTGGATATCAGAAGAAAACATCAAAATGAATAATTGTTCAAGACAGAGGAGGGAAATGGTGCTTCTTTAAAGGCTTGTTAAGTTCTATATAATCAACACAAATCATTCACTTCCCATTATTCCTAGGGACTATGACAAGAGGGGATAACCACTCACTGTCAAAAGTGGGGTATATAAGCCCTACATCCAATTTTTTTGCAATTCTTCTTTTACAATTTCCTTAAGGGCGCGATTCATTCTCCTCTTTGGTTGGCGCATAGGTTTTCATCCTTCCTTGATTTATATATGATGAGTACAAATTGAGGGATGCACACCTTTCATTTCCTTATAGTCCCAAGAAAAAGCATCAAGATGTTGCCTCAAAACAATGCTTAATTTCTCTAGGCTTGCTCGGCTAAGAGAGGGGTTTATATTTAGAGTTTTGAATGGGATAATTTCCACAACCTTGGCATGATCTAGATAGGGTCAACAGAACACAGACCAGTCCATAGATTTCCCTCATATTTTTCCAAGGATTCTTACATTATTTCATCAATTGGCAAGGCAGTTGGAGCTTAATTCTATAAGAGATGGTTAATAAGGTCATCTTTGTTAGTTGCCTACTTGCTACAACAATTTCTAGTGTACATGCGAGGCAAAGGGATGTCTGATAAAATTCTTATTCTTCCCCGTGCCCTATCCACATGGGAAAGTAATGCTAAATAGAAGGTTGAGCAGGGGGATAAAACATGAGCTGGTTTGAGAGACACCCATTAATTATGGTCATGTTCCCAACCCTGCAATTAATCTAGGCATCAACAGTGGCCAACCAAGGTCTCCTTAGGATGAGGGGGTAGCCATTAAACTTTATTTTGGGCTGAAGGACAAGTAAATTTGTGGGATACTCCCAGGAATCGATGGATACCATCACATCCTCAATAACTCCTTCAAGAGATATTGTGGAATTGTCTGCAAGTTGCAATATTGTGGTGTTTTTCCTCAAAGCTCCTTGGAGGTTGAGCTTGAGCATGGTTTCTATTGGGTGTGTGTTATATTCCTTCCATGAATAGTCCCATGCATTGTACGTTGCGTTGGGCGCAACGCCTCGGGAAATTTATTTTTATGTAGACCCAAGGATGGGGGGCAAACCCAAAGATGGTGGAGAGACGTATCCATGGTTTTGTGTAGGGTTTTGAACATGGTTTTGGGCATGATGGTTTTCTTCCCATGGTATTTGGTAGATCTGGTTGAAGGAACTACGATTATGTTCTAATCCAGGGTTTGTGGATTGGGGTTTATGAATGCTTCGACATGTATACATATGTATTGTAAAATTGAGAGGAATATAATGAAAAATAAATCTGGTAGTACCAATTTTGTGGTCTAGGGGAAATTCTCTGTGTATATATGTTTTATGTTTTATGTTCTCACCATTTTTTATTTTTCTATTTTAATAATTCGTTTGCAGGTAATTTATGTACAGGGTTAAAACCTACAGTTTATTTGGTCATAACATTGATTGCAGCCCCAAGTTCAATCAAGGTATTAGGGACCATAATGATATTAAGGTGCACATCCACCACTGGGCTACCAAGATCCAAGTACTTTGGGGAGTTCACCCTCCCAAGCATTAGATCAGACAATTGCACAAAAGATTTGATAGTGGGGGTATCTATTCTTCTTCTCCCGTGCCTTTTAAAATATTATTCCTTGATAAGCTTGTTGTCTATGGGGACATATTTGATTTCTTGGAGAAGGGGTATTTTAACACACAATTTGTTCAATTCTCCCAGAAGTTCAACCCGTTTTGAGGTGTGTTGTTCAAAGGTTGGACCAACCTTTCAGGATAGGGAGGTGCATTGGCTTAGGGGGTACTATCTTCCTTCTCTTATTCAAGTTCTTTAGGTGGAAATGGTGGGTGAGCATCTAGAATTACCTTCCCAGACTGATGTTGGGTGAGCATTTTATGTTGGATTTCCACAACATAATTAGGATAAGATGTCTCCCCACTGTAAACATATTGTGCCTGCTTATTGTTCAGGTTAAAATTGGGTCAGGAAGGCATTTGAGGTTGTTTAGGTGGGTTGTGGTGAGGGGGTTGTGTTTGAGGTTGAGGAGGAGACATTAAGGCAGTAGGTTGGGCTTCCTGAGGTATCGATCCTTATGAGGAGTTGAACCATTGAGGAGCTTGATATTGATATGGATGGAAAGGTGGGTTGACAAGATGAAGGGGATACTGAGGAGCATAGGACCAAGGAGAGGACATGGACAAATATGAATGATTTGGAGGGTACGAAGGCTGGAAAGGTTCATTTTGGTTTGAATTGTAAGAAGGATACTTTGCACCTGGCATGCCTTGTTGATAAGGCCAAGAACCTTGGGGCCTTCTCTAGTTGATGAAACAGAGCTACTCTAGGTCATTCACATCCCCTTGGTGCACAACCTTTAGGCGTAGAAGAGAGGGGAATTTATTTTTTGCATGGTTCTCCTCATCGATAGAGAAAACCTCTATGGTGTTAATGGGGCACTCATTTTTGGGATGCCTCTTAGTGCATCTAGGGAAAAATATGGCTAGTTCCCTTTCTACTTTCTCTTGCTTCATTTTGATCTACATAGTATCCATCTGCAAGGAAAATATATCCAAATCTTCACTCCACAAATCTTCCAACATACTCCCTATCTCATGTTTGATATTTTATGCAGAGGGAGATGGGTTGAATAGGACTTGATTGGACCTACATTTTTTCCTAGCAACCCTAGAATGATTCTTGAATACTTTCCTCTCGAAAACATATTGAGGGTCTCCATTACATCCTCCATATTCCATCGGATTTTTTATTTTTGTGTAGCATCGTATGTTCTCTAGCTCTGAAAATTTGTGGAGGGGCTAGAACACATGAGATCCCCAAGACCTAGAAATCATTTGGAGAAATTCCACCCAGAGCTTAAGTTATTCAAATAATTAATTATTTAATGGAGACCCTAAGTCAAACTTAGGGAAATTAAATAATTAAAATGAATTAATTTAAACATGTGGGTGAGAATTTTATAAGTGACAAGGATCAGCATTTTCTAATATTAGTTTTTGATTAGAGATTAGATCACGACTATTGATTCGTCAACTAGAAAAGTATTAAAGGAAGGCTTTGGGGTCAGTTGGAGTATACACACAAAGTGGCAACACTTGAGCTAAGTCAAAATTATAGGGTGCAGTTTGTTGAGAATTTCAGAGTGAGCTTGCAGTGCAGTGAGGGGATGTTTGGCAGCGAGATTTCAAATCCAAGGCTGAGAATACAATTGCAGAGAGGTAGATCTACCCAGAAGAGACAACATAACCATTGATAAGGTGATGCAGGCACAACTGGCTCACACAGAGCTGACATAGATGCTAACGCAGGCCTAGAGGGGTGACGTATTCCAAGAGGAGGTGATGTAGATCTAGAAGCTGCAACGCTGGGGTTTCTGTGGGGTAGATTGGGCTCGGATTCAACATATAGCAGAGGGGTGACTAAGCCACTAGGAAGGGTGGCATAGTCTTAACGCAAAGCTTGCTGGGGACTATGTAGGCACCTATGGGGTTCTTCATTCTGACACTGGATCAACCATAATATCTGTCTCCAAATAGAGGTACTTATGTGATCATAATTGGATCAGGACCTAAGTGATAGCTCAAAATTGAAAGTGTTCAAAAGTGTGTTGACCCTGAGCGATCGGATAGATCTCGTCTTCTTGATTCCGACGTCACGAACGGTCCGAAAAACCGACATCGTATGAAGAATTTATCGCGTTTTGAAAAGCCCAGTAAACGGCAAATTTCAACAGCTGACCAGGGTTGACTGGGCATTGGTACAATAAAAAAAAAAGGAATATTCCCTTGAAATATTCCTTTTGGGCTAATTATATGTTGACAAGTGTTGCAGTTTCATTTGGTACGGAGTTTGAAGGAGCCAATCAAGAGGTGCCACATGGCTAGCCCTGAGGCTGCCATGTGGCCCTTGAACTGCCTTGTAAAATTTTGGGTGAAGGATAATAGGGCTCGACCCCACAACCTCCAGTAGGGCACGCGCACCATTTACTGCTCTCTATACACATTATGACTTAACCTTAAGGGTCACAGGTTTAATTTATCATTTGTTGCAATGGTGCATGGGGGTTGGGGACCGCCAACGGTCCCAACCCGTCAGAGGTCCCGCAGCAGTGTTCACATGGCAAACATTTAACTCCAACCATAGTTGTTGCAAACATTTGATAGTTTAAACATCCTGACAACAAACAATTTATAACCTTATCACATGGAAAAATTTGTTGTCGACACCTCTGCGATCAGTCTAACCTGTCGTTTAAACTGAAGTTTCGACTAACCAAAACCCACAGTTATATGCAGAGTTCTCCGATAGTAACAGTCAGTTCCATAGGTTTGGGGTGCGCATGTGGCCAACCAAATTGCTAGCATTTATTATAATGGTTAGTTCCGGCGTAGTTCTTGGAGGCGCGCTAATTCCTGGTGGAAATCACTATTTTGACTTCAGTTAAGTGGAGTCCTCCACTTTTAGTGGAGTTTTCTAGGTGTAACTGGGCAAAAGTGTAGGAGGCCCAATTTTTTACCATTCTGAGTGAATGAAGAGTCATTATTAGCTAACTGGATCATTTTGGAGCGATTGGTGAGGTTTGCAAAGCCAGCTGAGAACTTCTGAGTGTGATTTTTCTTCAAATAAGTTCCAAGGGCCACGAGGAGCCACCAGGATAATGAGGCCTAGCTAAGGCAGCCAAAGGCCATTCTCAACCAACCAATAGTCTATTATGACTATCTTGAATCTTTTGAATCCAATGGAATATTTTTCAGAAGCATTTGGAGACTTCTAAAGGCTGAGATGCTATAGAGAAGTTTTCAGTGAGCCTAGAGCCACAGGGTGCCACTAGGTTTTGGAGGCATAGCCAGAGCAGCTAGAGCCCAATTTCTGCAAGTGAATAGTCATTTCTGACTATTTTGGACATTTTGAATCTAATGGAGGGATTTTTAGAGCCATTTGAAGACTTCTAGAGCCAAAGAAGCCATAGGGAATTTTCAGGGAGCCTAGTGCCACCAGGGGTTGGAGGCATATATTCGGAAGCCAGAGCTCATTTTGTACAAATGAACAACCTATTTTAGATGACTGATATGTGTTGGAGATAGTAGAAAAGGTTTCAGGGACATAAAATGACTTCTAAGAGATTTTGTGCCACAGAGAAGCTCATGGAAGCTTAAGGACATCGACAGAAGAGGTCAAGCCCAAGGGAGCCTAGGTCCATTTCCAAAGAGTTAACAGTCAATTAGGGGTATGGTGGTAATTTAAACCCATTGGTACAGTTCAAAAAACCATTAGAGTTGAGTAGAAACTTGTAAAATAAATTTTCCATCTTAATCCCAAAGAGCCAAGTCAATTGACGAAGGCTCAAGGAGAGGTAGCCCAAGACATGCGGGTGAACTCCTTTATTAAATTTGTTGTTATGTGTTGATGATTAATTTGCTAAAATTTATGGTTTTTGTACATGATTTTATTCAACCTAAAAAAATATTTAAATCCTCACACATAAAGCATTGAAACAGTTAAAACACATACGCCTGATTCAAGTATGCAATTTTGCACATGCATGTATAAGCAAGATCTTAATTTGTTTTAATTGAGTGGGAGGTGCTTGCATAGCATAAAAATTTAGCCACCCATTTCAGATCATTATGCCAAGGAAATTATCTATTGGGTGAGCCACATTGATACCCTAGTTTGTATTGAGAAATATGCATAACAATAAAAACCCTTAAGAGATGTTGCATCGGTTTTCTTGCCTTGGGTTTTTCTGGGGACATTTGTTCGAAATTTTTTGTGTCATGTGTCAGCATGATTGCTTCAGCACTTGATCTGTATAATTGTGTAGGCTACAGTATTTACTTCGATTTTTTCATGAATAATTCGGAAAATATTTAATAAATTTAGATAAACAAGTAGTAGAAGTAAATCAAATTTTATGCAGTAATATTTTTGTTTAGAAGATTCATAAATTTTCACATGGTATAAAAGCATTTGTAGATCAGGAAGAGCTGAAGACATCAACAAAATACCGAATAAAATTTTGTGCAGAAAGGTAGTTGTCCCGAGTGACAGCACAGATCCAGAGAGAGGCAAGGAAGGATGACACAATCACCTGTGGAGCTCACGCAAAGCCTGTCTCAGCCAGGAGAGGTGATAATGTAGCTGCCCAAAGGTAGTGTAGTGTTTGTTGGGCCAATGCAAAAATTTTGAGCCTTTAGTTGCCGTGGCTGGAAGTGCATATCATTTTTCTTCAACAATTATTGGTGGGGCATTACTTCTGTTGGTGCATAACAATGTCTAGCAAGGCGTGGAAAAGTAAGGGGAAGTAGTTTCTCAGAAGAATTCTCACCAAGAAGTCTAGATCCAGTGTTGATCAACATAAAAGAGTGATTAGAGAGGGATGATTCAACATTATTTGGCGGAGGATTTTTGGGAGGGAAATTTTTTTTCAGAGGGAGTGGGTTCCTTAGAGAGTTTCTAGCACCAAGAAACTCAAATATGAGTTTGTTGTGGAAGCAACAAAAGAAGGAGAAGAGAACTAGTTCAACATCTTAAGTTGAGTAGAGATGGCCACAATCAAGATAGATTGCAAGAAGCATCCAACTTTGTCATCTGGAAGGCCAGAATCCTATTAGTACTGGACGAGCATCGTATCAAGCATCTCGCCAAGAGCGTAATTTTTGTTTCTATGGACACTGATCCACTCAATAAGTATGAAGAAGCTCAAGCAAATGCTAAGCGCTTGATCATGGACAAAGTCAAGGATCATGCTATCCCACACATTGCTGAGAAGGAAACAACACATGATATGTAGACTTATTTGACCACATTATATCAGGGGACTTATGTGCAGAGGAGGATGCTTCTTGAGAATCAGGTTTGATTATTCCAGATGCTGAAGGGAGAAGAGATCGACCCCTTCCTCATCAGATTAAAGGCAATCCATGATCAGCTAGTTGCCATGGGGGCCACACCTGATGAAGGTCTTATGGTGAGGACTTCTTTGAATGAAGTTTCCGATGAGTGGGAGAAATTTGTCCAAGGAATTTTGGGCAGAGTAGCACCTCCAAGTTGGGAAAACATGTGGGAAACTCTTTGAAAATAAGAGTTCAAGAGGATGACCAAGGTGGTCATGAGTAGCATAGGGATAAAGATCAAGAAGGAGGAGGAGGAAGATGCACCTCTTGCATCTAAGGGATAGCATGGGCAGCAGAGGCAGAAGAAGAAATACCTTTCAAAGGTCAGGTGATTTAGGTGTGGTGAACTAGAAAATTTCACCAGACAATGCCCTCAGAAGAAGAAGGGTGAAGACAAATCTAATTCAAAGGTTTCCATAACTAAGTACGATGATAGAGATGATGAAAATGTGGCCATGAGTGCTCATGTGCCTTGAGAGAGGAGGTGGGGTGACCTTGATCTGTAGTTATTTTGAACTGCAGCGTAGGGTAGGAACCTTGAGGTGCCCAAACTCTTGGATCAAATATGAGCTACGGGATCCCTTAATGATAGTAGCAGGATGAATTAAGTCAGTTGGTGTGAGGGATGATGGAGAAGCATTGGCAGAGCTAGGACGCTGAAGTCGTGAGCAGCGCAGAGTAGAGGCAACAACAATCTATAGGTTGATGGATTTGATGGATATCAATAGCGCAAAGGCAGTCCTTACTCAGTGCATAGTAGCAGCAATGCAGAGCTCTAGAGGGTCAATGCAGATTATCAGTAGAGTGCGATTTAGTATCGAGGTGCACCCAGACTGACTTGTATGTTAGGATTTTTGGGGGATATTTTTAGTTGCTTACTTCTCAGCAACTGAGTTGCAGTGTAGTAGTTAGCAGTGGCAGTGCTATGGCAACATGATGCAACATTTGAGAGGGAGTTGCAGTCAAGATGAGGAAGTGTCATTGGCAGTGGCATGGGCAGTAGTAAATATAGTAATAGCGCAGTAGATGGAGGGAAACAATTAAGCATCAACAGCGCAGAGGACTAATGTTGTGGATCAAGGTGATGCTTCAGGTTGAAGTGTTGCTAGAGCATATTCCCCGCTAAGAGGGAGTGTTGATTTTTGGGCAGCATAGGATGTGCTATAGCTCCAAAAATTTGCAGTGGGGCTAGAACACATGAGATCTCCAAGACCCAGAAACCATTTGGATAAATTCCACCTAGAGCTGAAGTTATTCAAATAATTAGTTATTTTAATGGAGACCCTAAGTCTAACTTAGGGAAATTAAATAATTAAAATGAATTAATTTAAACATGTGGGTGAGAATGTTCTAAGTGACGAGGATTGTTATGTAACCAGCTCCAAAAATAGAAGAAAAGAGATATCAACGCCTTAGAAATAAGCCACTTCGAGGGGGAAACCTCCAATACATTACATAAATGAACAATTCTTGGATGATACAATTTACAAAACCTCCTTTCTATATATAGGAGTCCATGGGGCAATAATGTAATCCTAGTGGGCCACAATGTAATCCTAGCCGACCTAACAATAATAATTTAAGGGCACAATAATAATAAAATGGGGGTTACAAGGGTACAATAATAACAATAAGGGGGTTACACTAACAACAATAAAGGACTATACTAGTAATATAGGGACCTAACATGCCCCTCTCCTTCAAAAAAGTGTTGTCCTCAACACTTGAGTAGCTCTGGGTGCTTCTGTATAAAATTCTCATCCTCCCATGTAGAATCTTCAGTGGGTAAGTTCTTCCACTTGATGAGATACTCTGAAATTGATCGATTCCATATTTGTCGAGTTCTTGTTTCCGTGACCGCTTCAGGTTCCAATATGATTTTTCCTTCCTCATCAAGTTCTGGCAATATTGTTTGAACTGGAAGATTTTCACCTATAACCTTCTTTAAGCATGAAACATGGAAAATTGGATGCACTTGTGAAGAAGCAGGAAGCTCCAATTTGTATGCCATAGTACCAATCTTTTGCAACACCTTGTAAGGACCATAGTACTTTGGTGATAATTTATTATCCTTCTTAGCTTGCTTGAGGGACATTTGTTTGTATCGTTGTAGCCATAAAAATACCCAATCTCCTACATCAAAACTTCTCTCGCTGCGATGTTGATCTGCCTGTTGTTTCATTCGATTTTGTGCCAAATTCAGGTTATCCTTTAAGAGTTGGAGAACTTATTTTTGATGCTCAATGTGATCTTCCACTGCTTGATCCTTCGAATTTTCCCTTAAAGATGATGTGATGGATGGTGGATGATATCCATAAAGTGCCATAAATGGGGTCATTTTTTCTTCCGTATGGAAAGAAGTATTATACCACCATTCAGTGAGAGGTAACCACTTGACCCATTGTGTTTGTTTATCATATACAAAAAATGAAGATATCCTTCCAAAAATTAATTTACTATCTCAGTTTGACCATCAGATTGAGTATGATAAGATGAGCTATGAGCTAATTGAGTACCCAAACAAGAAAATAACTTCGTCCAAAAATTTCCCGTAAAAATGGGATCTTTGTCGCTCACAATAACCCTTGGGCTTCCATGTAGATTTTGAATTGTGTCCATAAATGTAGCAGCAACTGTACTTGCTTTAAATGGATGAGATAATTCACAAAAGTGTGCATATTTGGTAAGTCTATCAACTACCACCATGATGACACTCTTTCCTTCGGACTTAGGTAAACCTGTGATAAAATCCATTGAAATCTCCTCCCAACGTTGACTTGGAATGGATAAAGGTTGTAGAAGTCCTGGGGTCTTAATTATCTCAAATTTGTTCTCCTGGAAAACCAAACATTCCTCCACAAACTTTTGAATATCAGTTTTAAGGCCATCCCAAAAAAAGTTCTTTCTTCACCCTATGGTAAGTTTTTTAAAATCCTGAGTGTCCTCCTAAAGGAGAAGTGTGCAATTCCAAAAGAATCTTTCGTTTTAGTTGGGAATTCTTACAAAGATATAAGAAATCTTTGTACCATAAGGAATAATTTTTCCAACTAAATGTATCAGATGTATTAGGATCTTGCTACAACATTTGAATGAGTGTCCATACATCTTTGTCCTTCTTCCATTCATATCTTGCTTCAGTTATCCAATCCAATTGGATAATAGAAATGGCACAAAGAAATGCTTCCACCTCTTCATTCTTTCTTGAGAGTGCATCTGCAACAACATTAAGCTTTCCTTTTTTGTAGATTATTTCAAAGTCATAACCCAACACCTTTGTGACCCATTTTTGCTGCTCTTCTGAAGATATTCTTTGTTCCAAAAAGTGTTTAAGACTATCATGATCAGTTTTTACCTTGAAGTGTCTTCCCATTAGGTAAGTTCGCCATTTCTTTAGTGCATGCAGTATTGCTAACATTTCCTTCTCATAAATAGGTTCCTGTAAATACTTTCCTTTGATTGGACGACTTTCAAAAGCAATGGGTCTTCCTTCCTGCATTAAAACTGCACCAATTCCATTTCCTGAGGCATCACATTCCACAATAAAGGTTTTTGTGAAGTCTGGCGTAGCTAAGACCGGTGCTAGGCACATTGCCTCTTTAAAATGTTCAAAGGCCTTAGTTGCTTCAGGAGTCCATGAAAATGCATCTTTCTTCAATAATGTTGTTAGAGGTGCTGCTATTCTCCCATAATTCTTAACAAACTTGAGATAATACCCTGTTAACCTGAGAAATCCTCGCAACTGCTTTATGGTTGTGGGGACTTTCCATTCCTTAATGGCTTTAATTTTGTTAGGGTCTACCTTAACACCCTCGTGAAATACAATATGACCCAGATATTCCACCTCTTGTACTCCAAAGAAACATTTGGATGTTTTTGCATATAATTGTTTCTCCTGCAATAGTTTGAGCACCCTATCAACATGTTCAACATGATCATTCCAAGACCTGCTGTAGATTAGTATATCATCAAAAAATACTAGCACAAATTTTCTAAGGAAGGGTTTGAAAATGGAATTCATCAACCCTTGAAATGTAGAAGGTGCATTGGTAAGACCAAAAGGCATGACCAAAAATTCATAATGACCCTCATGAGTTCAAAATGCTATTTTTGGAATATCTTCAGTCTTCATTCTAATTTGATGATATCCTGAACGAAGCTCCAACTTGGTAAAATAAATTGCTCCATGTAATTCATCCAATAATTCATCAATCACGGGAATAGGAAATTTATCTTTAATGGTGAGCTTATTGAGCTCGCTATAATCCGGACACATGCGCCATGATCCATTCTTCTTGTGTACCAATACTACAGGAGCAGAGAAAGAACTTTGAATAGGTTGAATTATACCCACCTCTAACATTTCTGCAATAATATGTTCAATTTCGCTCTTTTGGACATAAGTATATCTATAAGGCCTGATGTTTACTTCCTGGAATCAAATGAATAGCATGATCATGATCACGAATAGGTGGGAGTCCTTTGGGAGTTTAAAACACCTTGGAATGATTTTCCAAGACTTGTTGGAGATCTGCAGAAATATATGATTTTGATGTTGGAACTTCTAGTGAGCATAATTGTGCAATTACGCCTCATTTTTCTTTATTTAGAAGCTTTGTCATGACATTAGATCTTATTATCTTTCTCGGCTTCCCTGTAATACCCCGTAATTCGACTTACTTTCCTTCTAAAAAAAATTCAAGAAAATTTCTTGAAAATTAAAAGATACCGTCCCCAAATATTGTAACCATTGTACTCCTAGTACAACATCAGCACCTCCCATAGGAATGGAAAGCATTGGACTATTCAATACATATTACCCCCGTGGTTAGCTTTATATTATGGCATTTTCCAGAGCAATTTATAGTTCTCCATTTGCAACCATCACTTGACATTCTGATGCTAGGTATAGGAAACAATTTAATTCCTTGGCTACCTTACAATGAATAAAATTATGGGTGCTACCTGAATCAATCAACACTATTACCTTTTTCTTCTTGATATGTCCTTCTATCTTGAGATTTTGAGGAGTGGTGATTCTTGCCATTGCATTACATGATATGGTCGGACTCATTTATTCCTCTTCTACGGATGGCTCCTGGTGTATATCCTCTTCTTGTTCATTTTCTTCTTCCTCTTCACAATCTATGTAAAATAATTTCTTCTCGGCACACTTATGACCTTTAGTGTATTTGCTATCACAACTGTATCAAAGCCCTTTTGCTCTTTTTTCTTCCAATTGTTGTGGTGTCAACCTTGTAGGTTGTGGAAATATAGGCATAGCAACACTTCCTACTTTATAGAAGTGAGTGGTAGGCTTCCTTGTCGCCATAATTTTACATTCAATTTTTCTTGCCAACCTGAATGCCTTCTCCAATGAATCAGGTTCCAAAACACAAACTTCATGTTGGATGTTATCCTTTAAAGTGCCCATGAAGAGATCAATCCTGTGTTCCTCTGGAATATTAGTTACCCTTATATGCAATTTTTGGAAGTCCTCAATGTGCTCCCCCACTAAACCCTTTTGTTTGAGATTTATCAATTGGCTAAAGAAGGTGTTGCTCTTTGTATCCTCATAATGTGCTATCATTTCCTTCGTAAAAATTGACCAAGTGACAATTTTTTTACGGGAGCAAAGCCATCGATACCATAAAATGTATTTTTCTCTAAATGTAAAGTTTCAATGCGTACCTTTTGTGTGTTTTTCACATTATGGAGATCAAAATATTGTTCCATCTGTAGTATCCATGTTACAGGATCCTTTCCATCAAACTTCCTCATATCCATTTTGGAATATGGTGGTTCTTCCCGCCAACATTAGAGTTTATGAAATCACGATTAACATTTATTTTGTTCTCATCATGATTTTCCTCTACTATCTTTTCACCATTAGGAAACATTTCTTGTATCAACTTTGTCAAAATTTCCATGTCTGCTTTTAGATCATTCTTCATATTTTCCATTTTAGCTTCCATGTCATCCATCTTAGATTCCATGCCAGCTTCCATGCCATCTATCTTAGATTCCACGCCTTTCTTCAAACCATCCATATTATTCTTCACACCATCCATCTTCACTTCCACGCATTTCTTCAAAACTTCCATTTCATTTTTTGCTTCTCTTTGCGAGAGCGAAATTTGGTGCACTTGCTCTTGTAATTTTGATAGATCATGTTGCAATTCTTCATCTTCATGAGTCATAGTAGAGCCTTCTAAAGGCTTAATGGGTGTTGAATTACTTTTACGGGGCATTTTTTAGAACCCGATACTCATATATATTCTACAATATGCCCTTGGAATCTATTCAAATTGATTCTTCAAACAAGACTTATGCAATTCGGAAAAAAAAAATACACACATTTTTCTTGCTTTTGAGGAGCTCGATATTGAAATTGTATTAGCTCTGTCATTGAGGCTCTTCAATATCTAAAATTTAGCACTTAGGTAGCCCTCTGAATTCTATTTTGAATGACACAGATCTGACCTGATTTGGATTCTCCAAGACAAAGTTATGTTCAATCTCCCACAATGACCTAATTATGGACTGTTCAGTAGAGCAAACTTGTACGGCTTGCCCCGTGTCACTGTTTTTTCCTTCGGCTCTGAAATTTATAGCCAAGAAACTTAAAGTCCTTGTAATTTTGACTAATTTTTACGGCACTCCAATCCGATGCTCAGAGAGAGAGTTATGAAACTTTTCCCACGATCACCTATTTGAGATGAAAATCAGGAGCTTGAAAAAGCACTACCTTCCATAGATCATATCTCTGAAAATATTGCGAACCAAACTCTAAATTGTTTTTGACGAGTTTCTTTAGGATTTCCGCTTCGCACCCTAAAAATTTCAGATTCTGAACCTTCGTAGAAAAAAAGTTATAGTGAAAATACCACGATCACCTCTTTAGAGTAGCGAAACCCTAGAATCCAAAGCTCTGATACCAAATGTTGTGTAACCAGCTCCAAAAATAGAAGAAAAGAGATATAAACACCTTATAAATAATCCACTTCGAGGGGGCAACCTCCAATACATTACATAGATGAACAATTCTTGGATGATACAATTTACAAAACCTCCTTTCTATATATAGGAGTCCATGGGGCCATAATGTAATCCTAGTGGGGCCACAATGTAATCCTAGCCGACCTAACAATAATAATTTAATGGCACAATAATAACAATATGGGGGTTACAAGGGTACAATAGTAACAATAAGGGGGTTACACTAACAATAATAAGGGACTATACTAGTAATATTGGGACCTAACAAGGATTAAATATTTTCTAATCTTAGTCGTCTATTAGAGATTAGATCACGGTCGTTGATTATTCAACTGGAAAAGTATTAAAGGAAGGCTTGGGGTTAGTTGGAGTATACACACAGAGTGGAAACACTTGAGCTAAGTCGAAATTCGAGGGTGCAGTTTGCTGAGAATTTTGGAGTGAGCTTGCAGTGCAGTGAGGGGCATTTCGGCAATGATATTTCGAATCCAAGGCCAAGAATACCATTGTAAAGAGGCAGATCTACCCAAGAGAGACATCGTATCCCTTCAAAGGGTGACGCAGGCCCAGCTGGGTTCACGCAGAGCTGACGCAAGCCCAGAGGGGTGATGCAGTCCAACAGGAGGTGACACAGAGCTAGAGGCTACAATGTTGGGTTTCTATGGGGCAGATTGGGCTCAGATTCATCAGATAGTAGAGGGGTGATGCAACCACTAGGAAGGGTGACATTGTCTCAGCGTAGAGCTTGTTGGGGACTGCGTAGGCACTTGTGGGGTTCTTCATTATGATGTTGGATCAGCCATAATATCTATCTCTAGATAGAGGTATTTCTCATGAGGAAATTCTTTGTTGGGGGAGGCGCATTGGCACCCAAGTTTGTATTCAGAAATCTACACAATAATAAAAACCCTCAAGAGTTGTTGCACCGATTTTCCCACATTGGGTTTTTTCGGGGACATTCGTCCAAAAAAATTTGTGTCCTTTGTCTACATGATTTCTTATTCTTCAGTACTTGATTTGTATAATTTTGTAGGCTAAAGTGTATTTACTTTGATGTTTTCGTGAATAATTCAGAAAATAACTTGTAAAGTTAGATAAACAAGTAGAAGTAAATCACATTTTCTGCAATAGGATTCTGTTTAGAAGATTTAGAAATTTTCATAGGGAGAAGTACAAGCTTGAGTGATTCAATATCAAGGGTACTGTTAGCCCTCCAATAATTTAGTTGGAAGCTTTCATCATAGTCTTCTAATGACTCGTCAGGCCCTAGGGTCATTCTAAAAATTTCTTCTTTTGTCTCCTTAGACTTACAATAGTCCATGTACTTCTCATTAAAGGCTTACTGAATTTTTTCCGAGGTGGTGATACTGCCTCCAAGTAAAATCATAAACTAACACAAGGCTGCATCCTTGAGGGTGGAGGGAAACAAATTCAACTTATGTTCATCATAGGCATAGTCATAGGTCCTACAAACTACACCAAACACAAACATACACATGTCTGTGTCCTAAGAGACTAAGCCATGGTAATGTGGAAGGGAGGTAGGGCCTATATTATTCATCCTGGCCTCCCTATTGGTCTCTCAAATAGGAAATAACTTGTTTTTCTTGTTTTCAACCATGGTTTGGGTAGGTGATATGGGCTCTTTATGGTTTCCTCAAAAAATTCAGGATTCTCCTTAGAGGATTTTCTAAATCCCTGCAGTCAGAGAGGGAAGCTCACAATCACCAAAGAAGAAGGATGGTTGACTACTTGATGGGGTGGGGTTTTTTGGTAGAAATTTCCCTTGATTATCCCTACTCCTAGAAGGCATGAAATAGCTAGTTTTGTTTTTATGTATTTATTTATTTTTCAAATCAAGAATATTGATGCAGAACAAATGATGGAAAATAAAGAAAGGTAACTTCTAAGTAGAAACAACGCCTACTTGGAAACCTCCCCTACAATGACTCTAAAAAGTGATGAGCTCTAATTTCACAACAAGATTGTTAAGACTCCCAAGGCTACCAACTTTAATTATCAATCCAGGGTTTGTACAAACTTAAGAGGTGATAGCGTTGTATGCACAATATGTCAAGTTCTACTCATGCCACCTCCAAGAAATGGAGCAGATTAAGGCATGAAAAGACCACCTTTTACCTATCTCAAGGAAGGGAATTGCATGAAAAAAAAAGTTATACTCTAACTTCAGGAATGAAAGAAATTTCTCTATTTGTAGAAATGGAAAATGCCATTCATCAAATGTAAAGTATAACCCTAGTTGTAGGAATGTAAAGGCTATGCTATTCGTAGGAATGAAAATTAATTTTCTATTTGTAGAATTTAAACCTTGTGCTACTTGCAACAATGTAAATCATTATCCTAATTGTAGAATGTGAAAAGTTTCTTTGAAAAGGAATTAAACCTATGCAAGAACACCACTTTTGTAATTGAAATCCTAAGAGCATGAATTCAAGAAATAGCCCTAATCTACTTTACATGGGAAAATCACCCTCTTAGTCACTTTGTTAAAAGGGACTTGGTTAGAGTAACATAAATCTTATGCATTTCATGAGAAAATCATCATTATCAGTCAATTTAAAAAAAAATCATCTAATCTTAATTGTGGAATTATGCTTGTAGTGAAAAGAAGACAAGTTCAAAGTGGTCTTGGGTCTTCCTCAATCATGGATTCAGAGCCTAGGGGTCATTATTCAAGCCCAAGGGAAAAAAACCAAGCTTTCAGAGAATTTTTGGTCATTTTTAGTGACTACTATAGGATTTCTACAAGATATTATAGGATTGCTACCAGATGCTAAAGGGTTGCCCTATTTTGCTATATGATTGATCTCGTGGGAATCCCTAGGGTGAAAAATGTGGCTTGAAGGTGGGAAAGGGTATATGAGGGTAGTGTGAGGCATTTTCCAAGCCTAGTGCCTCTTAGAGTCCCATCTTTCACAAAAAAAATGCACATGGTGTCCCTCGAATAACCCAAAAATAGGGTCTCGGTGTCAAAATTGTTTGCATTATGATGTATGTGTTGTCCTTGATGGAAACCCACTTGCAAAAAGATAAGTATATGGTAATTGGATGAGTTCATAGGTCAGTTCAGAGTGATGGAATAAAGTGGAAAAATTATGGGACAAAGGTATGTAGGTCAGAGACAAAATATTTATGAAGGTAAATATTTGAAGAAATATACGTGGGTTAGATGAGGCCAAGTCTCGTAAACATGTAGAGATGACGAATAAACTCACATAAATATTGGCGCATTATTTTATTAAATACCAAGGGTATTTACCATGGTATTAGCCCCAATATTGAGTGTAATAATGACTATTTGATACTGTGAAAAATCACCACTAGTACTAGTGTGGTTTTTGGCTCATGGTATTGGCTAAGGCTCAAGATATATAAGGAGGTGAAGATCAAAGTGTTAAAGTGTGCCTAAGTGAGGGTGATTAATGATTACTTCAATATGAAGTATATTTTCATGGTATGGGCTATATTTGATTGGTTGATCTGAAATAATTATGCACCCTTGAACATAATGATGGATCAGGATCATTAGACCTGAAATGACTATGTATTGCATGATCTATTTGTGGGTTGTGTTGGTCTCTCGTGTTTTGACAGTTTGGCAAATCAAAAGACAAGGCAACATTAGAACCAATCTTTAGAGTTCTAGGATCTTGTCCTCCTGTTCTCAGAGAGGGATCTCTCAAATATTTGTTTGCAAAGGTTTATCTTGTTTGCTTTGATTATGGATTTTAGACTAGTTATTTAAGTGCAGATGTTTGTTTGGTTGGGTTGAGTTGATACAACAAAATATGAAAGGTCTAGGAAAGATAGACAGAAAGAGGAAATATCTGGTTCATTGGGCAATGGAGTCAAAATAAGTTCATGACAAACTCTTCAAGGGATATGGGATATCAAAGGGAAAATCTAACTTGGCCACAGGATCCTTTGTTTTGGAATGAGATGGACATTAATGTTTTGGAAAGAGAAGTTTAATTCTCAACAAAGGGAACTTGAAAACATAACTTAACAATAAAGAGATATTTGATAGACAGGGCTAACCATAAATTCCACAAACATTCTTTAAGCAAATAATGACTTCAAGACAAATTTTAAAATGAAATATAAGATTCGGGGAACTCCCTATTTCCTCAAAGATTTTATTTTAAAGGACTTATAAAACATAAAAGATTCACTGATAGCTGCATTCATAGAAGAGGGAACACCTAAATAACATCTATTCTTGCAACTATAAAGACCTTCAAAAAAACTGTTCAAGCAGGGGCAAAGGGTAAGATCAAAACTGACCTCTTTGATTAACTTAAGACAATGGTACTTCAAAGGGAGACTTCAATAATAGCTTTCAAGTGATGGTAGACAAGCAGGGAGAACCATAAATCATGCTGAAACCAACTATTTGAGCTATCAAGGAAATAAACAAGCATGAAGACTAAAGAGAAGGTTTAAAGCCTCTAAAATACTTCAGCAGAAGAAAACATAAAACAATGAAGGGTGAACAAGTCTAAGGTGCTTCCAGGAGTCATTTCTTAGCCTAAAAATTTCAGCCTACTGTAGTAAGAGATTATGAAACATAATGAAAACAGGAGAAAACATTAAACAGTTAGAATACTTCACCAACAACCAAGCTCATGAATCCAATGATAGAGCCTTCTCAGGAACAGGGATGCAACAACATCATCAAGACATCCAAGACTTCAATTTTTTTTTTTAGCTTCAACAGACTTGTATATTTATTTCCGAGAGTTTCAATGTTACAACTTGTGATCAAACAACAACCAACAACCAAAAAACCACCAACTCATCTCTGCTGTGGTATATATAGAAAGATGAGGAGGTGAGATCTGAAAAAAGATCTCAATTACAATTAATACAGGATTTAAATGGCCCATTGGCCCTTGGGATGCTCAATGAAGAAAAAGAAGAGGTGTTCACCGTATTAATTGATTTACACTCATGATTTAAGATGGGTAGGATTATTTGTTGACCTTTGAGGCACAGGTAGTCCGAAGTAACTCCGCAGATATTCTTTGCATTGAAGGCCCTGGCGGAAGTGACTTCTTTGGCTGTGTCGAGGCAAAAATCTGATCCTGATCAATAAATCCAGCTCCTAATTGAATCCTTTGAGGCACAGGTGGCGCTATGGTGGTTGAGGAATCAATTTTCCTCAGATATGGCGGTGGAGGCATTATGTCTGATAAACACTTTTAGGTTTTTCTTTTAAAATGTGTTTTAGGCTGGGAGATTAGGCTTCTGATGGCCGTCTTAGTCGTAATCCCTTCCAATCTGTCCATTAAACTCCTGCTCTGATCCATTTCTGCTTTCTGATACTCTTTTTTTTGGGTTTGTTCGATGTTTTCTAGGTTTGACAGGGGCATGCTACATCAACGGCTCACGAAATCTTGTTGACAACACAGTTCTATACCCTGTGGTCGATCTCCTTTGTTAAATCGAAAGAACGGGAGTCGTCACCCTCGTCCTTCGAATCTTCTTCAGACATGGCGAAAGAATTTTAAAACCTGCAAAATACAAACAAAATTATAAAATCCTGCGTTTATATGGGCAAATTTGCATCGGAGGGCGTGCGGGAGAACGAGTCAATCGGAACCGTCGATCGCGCTGTGATCGACGGCCGGGAGAGATGTGGAAAGTCAGAGGTGGAGAAAGGTTGACTGGGCGGCAGAATCGGGCAACTGAATGCAGACCGTTGATCTGCAGAGATCGACGACGGATATTGACTTTTGATTACGCCGAGGCCCAGCTAAAACAAACGCAGTTTGGTTAAAGGTCGGGCAGCTTGGATAGGCGATCATCGTTAGATGTGCGGGGCCTAATCGGACGGCTATCGTTGATTCTGCTGGGTGGTCATGGCCCGACGGATAACGCGCGGGGGATTAAATTTATGCGGTAGTTTTGAAAAAGTACAGAGGACGCGTGTCAAGAGGTGTGTGGAATCAGTGGGCCTCCGGCCAAAACAGCCTTTGCCCGAAGAGTGGTGCGGAATAAACCGTGGTTTTAGAAAACAGCGCGAGGAATGGCGGGGTCCATAGGGCAAGTAGCGCTCTGTGCCATCCGATCTGTGGAACAGATCGATGGTCGAGATAACTTCATAAATTATTTGGGCGGAAAACCTTAGAAATTAATAAAAACCCGACTTTCATAGTTTACCAAGGTTTTTGGTGTTTTCGGGCGGAGGAAAAGGAGTAAGCGCCCAATGATCATAGCGTTTGGTTCCGGCGCTTGGGCGCATGGAGGAAAAAAGGGGTAGGGGCTTAGCCTGGGGGGCTTAAGTCCAGCGCATAGAAAATGTGCTTTTTCTATGGTTTTTAAAGGGAAATGAGGGTTCCGGCAAGGTCAAGAGTGAGTCTTAGACCTTTAGGAAATGAATTGAAATGAAGGAAAAGGAGGAATCATGAAGTTGAGGGGTTTTCGAGAAAGATGGAGAAAAGAAACTGAGATTAGATTTGGAGAAGGGAGGGGAAAAGGGGTCCCTTGCAACAGTACTTTGGCTTTAGAAATCAGCAGGATTTCTGAGTTCTGAATGGAAACAGTAGTGAATATTCACCAAGGATAGGACATTATCAAAAAGTCTTCAAGTATCAGCAATTTTAATCATGAAATTGTTTCTTGGAGGCTATCCAACATTATTTAGCCACCATCTGATATGACAGAATTTTATGGGTGGCTAACAGTGGCTCCACTTGGGGATGGTGCCTTTTTTGAAGGCATCAAGAACTGCAAACTTGTATTCTCTGGGAGGCTGATCAGTTGCCTCATCCATTGGGATGTTTTCTTCTACTTGAATGATATTTTTTTGCTCTGGAAACAAGTTATCAGTCATTGAAAAACAATGGAACTTTCATCAACAAACTTCCTACCTACCCAATCCTACTGATCTAACATTTTTTCTTCATCAGAGTGCACTTGGATTGGCAAACTCTCTTACAACATTTTATTCTTTTTGAAAACAAAAATCTAATCTAGTTCTACTTCTTATCTCTTCATGGATCCAGATTAAACAGTTGGATCCATATTATTCTCTACCTAATCTACTGTCTATTGGGATTAAACTGTCCAACAGACTTTCATTCTCCAAATTCTATAACATAATTTTAAAAACAGTCAAGTCAAGGTTAAGCTGTTTGACTTGCTGTGATCTATGGCATAAAAACAAGCTGCACATAGATTATTATTTGCAGAAAATAACAACAAAATGGAGGGCTTAAGATCTGAAAGTTTCTTGTCATGGCCTTCTCTTTTCTTCACAGCTCTGTTTTTGCTTTTGTTTTTGAGTTGTCTTTTCTTTTCTTCTAGTTCAGGTTTTAAGCTGATTATAACTAGATCTTGACATTTCTTTGACTCAGAATTTAACATAGATTTGAGTCATCTCCTTTGGGAAACTTTGGTTCAGATTTTGAGTTTGTTTGAACCTTCAATTTCTATCCTAATCTATCTACTGATAAGCCAAGATTGAACAGTTTGGCAAATCAAATTCACTATCCTATCAGCAGAAAATTTAAAACTAGTTAATCAAGATTAGGCTATTTGACTAACTAGAAGTGTGTTATTTAGGAGTGGCATTTGAGCTTGCGCACTTTCAGAATTTGTTTCTCTTTTTGGCATGGGGCTATACCTTTCTTTTTAAAATCTGCCCTCTTTTCTCTTTTCTATTGTTTTTAGATTTTTCTTTTTCTTACAAGACAAAAATCGACAGCTAACTAAATGCTCAAAGTTGAGCTTTATTGCTTTCCTATCTAACCTAATCTAACTTGGAACATTTACATGTTTTAGCTGATGAATTCTCTTTTCCAGTACAACCAATCCAGCAAATGATTCCATGATTGGTCCTTCTTCATCTCCTTGGGCAGGCTGGACAAACAAGGCCACTCCCATTCTTTTTGTTTTTTAGCAACAGTGCTAAATAATCCTCTTGCTTTTGGTAATACACTGCTCCTAATGACCTTGATCCCTTCTTCAAATGCTTTCAAGAAGTGAGCATAGGGATCTTGAAATAGTGCCTGGTTAAGAGTATTTGGAAGATATGTTTCAACCATGATCATCTCTTCTTTCTCCACTGGATTAAGGCAAAGATTCTTATGAGTAAGAAAAAATTCCTCATCTTCATTATTATCTGAACTAGAGGATTCATCATATATTGCAGTGTTGTCCTCTTGTAGTCCTCGTATGCTCTGATTTAGTGGACTGTACTTTGTGAAGAGATCATCATGTTCCTGAGCAGGGGTATCTTTTATTACGTCAACCTTTTCAGTAGGAAGCTCCTTATCTTCATCCTGCTCAAGAAATTTCTCTTTTTTCTCAACCTCAACGTTACAACTAGTAGATTGCTGACTTCCAATAATGTGAAAGTGGTTTCGGATGAATTGAACTGTCTGATTGCTGCTTTCAAGCTGATCATAATGAAATTCATGACACTAAACGACTGTTGGTTTCCCTGCATGATTAGTTTCTCTGTGGAGCTCATCATCATCATCAGATTGATCAAAAGTTGAAAAATCATAAGAATAAACAATTTCACCAATCAGGCATATTGGGTTATCAGTTTGTTCCTTTAGCTGATCTACAAGTTTATTTTCTGTTCCAAGACAACAAGATTTAGTAGGAAAATGAGTAGAAGTGTTTTGTTGTAATAAATAATTTAGGGTTGGTTGTTTATTTAATATCCGATCAATTTCTTCCTCTATAAAAAGAGAAGGACTTTTCTCTTTGCTTTGGACAGAAGAAAAACAGTCCTCTCCCTCTTGTGTTAACTGGTTTTGAGGCTGGATGTCTTCTCGAGCCTCTTCTAGGGAATCATTACTTGTGCTTGCAGGGGAATTTTGAGGATTTTCTTCCTTTCCCTGATCTATTTCAATTTCAAACAAATCCTCATGATTTTCATGGCAGTCACTTTGACTGTAAAATTCACGAGTTGTTTCAAGTATATTGTCAGGATGCCATCCTTTTTTAATAATCTGAAATGAGTCATAACATAAAGGAAGAGACTTTGGTTGTGCCGTCTCTTCTCCTATTTCAAATTTTGTAGGTTCAAAATGGCTTATGTTTTCCTCAGGGCACTGCTCACTATTAGTTTTTGCAATCTGGTTATGGAGTTCTCTTAATAGCATGGTACAAGATATAGGTAGATAGTCGGGAATCTCCTGAAAACCTTCTTCATTGATTTCTTTGTAATCTTGTTCAACGCACATATCTTGCAATGTTTGGGTTTGTTCTTGATTTTAAAGGAGCATGGGCTGCTCTAGATCATCAATATTCAAATTAGCCTCATACCTTTCCAATCTTTTCCCAAGCATGTACACCATTTTCTCCATCATGACCAGCAATTTTTCTTTATTGTTTTCTCTATAGTCTTGCTCACCTTCTTCTATAAATTCTAGATCATCATCTATATATTTCTCATTGTCTAGGTCTTTTTAATGGTTGATTTTGTGTTTGAGGTCACTGTATCTTTCTAACCAGTTCAGAGTCTTCTACCAGTGGAGTTATTAGGTCTTTTGGGATTGTGGAGTCGCCAGGTGGAAGATTTTGAAATTTTATGTCCACCAACAGCATGATTGAGATTGCTCAATGCATTACCAAGGGATTCTACAAGGACTGGAAGGGTAATAGGCCTACTGGAGGCCAGTGGAGTCACCAGGTGGAAAAATTTTTAGCTTTTGTGAAGGTAAAAATTTTTATGGTTCCACCACCATGTTTATTATGAAGCCAAACTAAAATATTTTTGGGTTTTTCTGAGTTATTTTGGTCTTATAGGTTAAGAGAGTGTTCTAAGTCTCATTTCGCACTTATCTAAGGTGTTCAAACAAACAGAGTTGCTCTTATGGCTTGGTAACTGGTTCCTTCAAGGTTTGATAAGGTTTAACGAGAATCCTAAGGGTTACTTAGTTTGTCACTGATTCAAAAGATCCTATCATGATTACTATTGCTTGGTAGTGCTTGAAAAAGGTTACTTATGTTATACTTAGACAGTGAGTGTTTTGTTTTACAGATTTTACTCAGAGTCCCACCGTGATCGCCATTATTTTGGTCTCCTGTGTTTTGACAGTTTGGAAAATCAAAAGACAAGGCAACATCAGAACCAATCTTTAGAGTTCCAGGATCTAGTCCTCCTGTTCTCATAGAGGGATCTCTCAAATATTTGTTTGCAAAGGTTTATCTTGTTTGCTTTGATTATGGATTTTAGACTAGTTATTTAAGTGCAGATGTTTGTTTGGTTGGGTTGAGTTGATACAGCAAAATATGAAAGGTCTAGGAAAGATAGACAGAAAGAGGAAATATCTGGTTCATTGGGAAATGGAGTCAAAATAAGGTCATGACAAACTCTTCAAGGGATATGGGATATCAAAGGGAAAATCTAACTTGGCCACATGATCCTTTGTTTTGGAATGAGATGGACATTAATGTTTTGGAAAGAGAAGCTTAATTCTCAACAAAGGGAACTTGAAAACATAACTTAACAATAAAGAGATATTTGATAGACAGGGCTAACCATAAATTCTACAAACATCCTTTAAGAAAATAATGACTTCAAGACAACTTTTAAAATGAAATCTAAGATTCGGGGAACTCCCTATTTCCTCAAAGATTTTATTTTAAAGGACTTTAGAAAACATAAAAGATTCACTGATAGCTGCATTCATAGAAGAGGGAACACCTAAATAACATCTATGCTTGCAACTATAAAGACCTTCAAAACAACTGTTCAAGTAGGGGCAAAGGGTAAGATCAAAACCGACCTCTTTGATTAACTTAAGACAATGGTACTTCAAAGGGAGACTTCAATAACAGCTTTCAAGTGATGGCAGGCAAGCAGGGAGAAACATAAATCATGCTGAAACCAACTATTTGAGCTATCAAGGAAATAAAAAAGCATGAATACTAAAGAGAAGGTTTAAAGCCTCTAAAATACTTCAGCAGAAGAAAACATAAAACAGTGAAGGGTGAACAGGTCTAAGGTGCTTCCAGGAGTCATTTCTTAGCCTAAAAATTTCAGCCTACTGTAGTAAGAGATTATGAAACATAATGAAAACAGGGGAAAAAACATAGAATAGTTCATAATACTTCACCAACAGCCAAGCTTATGGATCCAATGATAAAGCCTTCTCAGGAACAAGCATGCAACAACATCATCAAGACATCCAAGACTTCAATTTGTTTTTCAACTTCAACAGTCTTGTATATTTATTTCGGAGAGTTTTAGTGTTACAACTTGTAATAAAAAAAAAACCAACACTCACTCATCTTCTGCTACAGTATATATAGAAGGATGAGGAGGTGAGATCTTATAAAGATCTCAATTACAATTAATACAGGATTTAAATGGCCCATTGGCCCTTGGGATGCTCAATGAAGAAACAGAAGAGGTGTTCATCGTATTAATTGATTTGCACTCATGATTTTAAGCTGGGTAGGAGTATTTTTTGACCTTTGAGGCACAGGTAGTCCGAAGTAACTCTGCAGATATTCTTTGTATTGAAGTCCCTGGCGAAAGTGACTTCTTTGGCTGTGTCGAGGCAAAAATCTGATCCTGATCAATAAATCCAGCACCTGATTTAATCCTTTGAGGCACAGGTGGCGCTGTGGTGGTTGAGGAATCAATTTGCCTCAGATATGGCGGTGGAGGCATTATGTCTGATAAACACTTTTAGGTTTTCCTTTTAAGATGTGTTTTAGGCTGGGAGATTAGGCTTCTAATGGTCGTCTTAGCCATAATCCCTTCCAATCTGTCCATTAAACTCTCGCTCTGATCCATTTCTGCTTTCTGATACTCTTTTTCTGGGTTTGTTCGATGTTTTCCAAGTTTGACAGGGGCATGCTGCGTCAACGGCTCATGAAACCTTGTTGACAACACAGTCCTATATCCCGTGGTCAATTTCCTTTGTTAAATCGAAAGAACGGGAGTCGTCATCCTCGTTCTTCGAATCTTCTTCAAACATGGCGAAAAAATTTTAAAACCTGCAAAATACAAAACAAAATAATAAAATCCTGCGTTTATATGGAAATCTGCATCGGAAGGTGTGCGGGGGAGTGGGGCGATCGGAGCCGTTGATCGCGCTGTGATCAACGGTCGAGAGCGATTTGGAAAGTCCACGGAGGAAAAAGGTTGACCGCGTAATGGAATCAGGAATTTGAATGCAGACCGTCGATCTGCAGAGATCGACGATGGAGATGGATTTTCAGTTGCGCAGGGTCCAGCTAAAACATATGCAGCTTGATTAAAGGGCGGGCAGCTCGGATAGGCGATCACCGTTAGATGTGCGGGACCAAATCGGACAGCTATTATTTATTCCGTTGGGCGGCTATGGTCTGACGGATAATGCGTGGGGGATTTACTTTATGTAGCGGTTTTGGAAAAGTACAGAGGACGCGTGGCAGCCAGCGTATGGAATCACTGGCTGTCGGGTTAAAACCACCTTTCGCACGAAGGCGATGCGGAAAAACCAGGCGGATTTGAGAAGTGACGTATGGCTGGGGGGTCCACTCGATAAGTCGTGTGCTGCGCCGTCTGATATGTGGAGCAGATCGACGGTCAAGATTATTTCATAATTTTCGCGGGCGGAAAACTTTGGAATTTAAATAAAACCCGATTTTCAAAGGTTTTTGATGTTTCGGGCGGAGAAAAAGGAGTAAGCGCCCAATGATCATAGCGTTTGGTTCCGGCACTTGGGCGCATGGAGGAAAAAAGGGGTAGGGGCTTAGCCTGGGGGGCTTAAGTCCGACGCATAGAAAATGTGCATTTTCTATGGTTTTTAAAGGGAAATGAGGGTTCCGGCAAGGTCAAGAGTGAGTCTTAGACCTTTAGGAAATGAATTTAAATGAAGGAAAAGGAGGAATCATGAAGTTGAGGGGTTTTCGAGGGAGATGGAGAAAAGAAACTGAGATTAGATTTGGAGAAGGGAGGGGAAAAGGGGTCCCTTGCAGCAGTACTTTGGCTTTAGAAATCAGGGGGATTTCTGAGTTCTGAATGGAAACAGTAGTGAATATTAACCAAGGATAGGACATTATCAAAAAGTCTTCAAGTATCAGCAATTTTAATCATGAAATTGTTTCTTGGAGGCTATCCAATATTATTTAGCCACCATCTGATATGACAGAATTTTATGGGTGGCTAACAGGTTGTTTAGATCTGTGGTTTGGCACATGTTTATTACAAGTGAATTTTATGATCTGAGTATGTTTTAAGTTCTGAAGTGTTGCACAATCATGAATTAGTTACACATTTGTAGCGAGTTTGACATAGGTAAAGCGCGTACACACGCGGGTTCTATTTTGCATATTAACATGTGTTTTCTGAAGTATGTTGAGATTTGTACGTGGGTTTGGTTCTAGATAAGCGTGTATACATGTAAAAATGTTTTATGGAAAGCACATATGAAAATTAGGGTTTATGCTGAAGAAGATTTCTGATCAGTTTATACAATATTGTTGTGTTTCTGTTATCTATCAATGAAGTCTTCATATAGATATAGGTTGTTTAAGTATTGATGATGCTGCTAGTTGTATGTGATTGAAGATCGGTGATTGGTTGCTTGATTGGTGATTTAGTGATTGGTTGGTATAGTGATATTTTTTAGTTTTGATGTATGGTATTGGGCTTAAATGAGTGTAGTGGACCCAGTCTGAAATTTTGATGAAACGTGGCCTACAAGTTATGATGTATTTAAGCAGGTGGATCCAATGTGAAAATTTATGAAACGTGGTCCACAGATGGTCTGAGGGTTAGATCCTTCAGGAAAGAAGTCGAAGCTTCCTACTAGTGGTGGCTAGTGTTCAGATCAGGGGGTCGTAGCTCCCTTCTAGTGGGTGCTGGTAAACGAGATCAGGGGGTCGTAGCTCCCTTCCAGTGGGTGACAGTAAACGAGATCAGGGGGTTGGAGCTCCCTTCCAATTGGAGCTGGAGTATTAGTGAAGGTTGTATCCTTCTGCAGGTTGGTGCTTGTGTGATGGTATCAGTCTGCGCTAGTAAAAGACTGTAAGAAGTTTTATTTATAATAAATAATAAATATTGAAGTCAAAGATGACAACAACGATGGTTTTCTCCCACATTGGGTTTCCACCTTAAATCCTAGTATTCATGTGTATCTTTTATGTGATGGTTTACTATGTTCTTACTACACATGTTTACTACTTATTAATGTCTGATGAATCGATGAGGCACTGGTTTAAGTTAAACAATTGAAGATTTAACTAAATTATAAGGTTACTGGATATATGTTAGTTTCCTGAATAACAATCGCGTACATATGCTAGTTTTATTTAGTCAAGTTGTGTACATAAATCAGAAAAATAAAAGTAAAAGTTTAAGTGAGTTTAAAAATATTGATTCACCCCCCCCCCCCCCCCTCACCCTTCTCGGTATTTTTCCCAATAATTGGTATCAGAGTAGGTCCTTCAGAAGAAGCTTGATCTCTTGAAGGAGATCCGTCACGATGGGAAGTTACGAGGATTATTTTCTATCAGGCCACCATTGCTCAATGGAAGTAATATAATATTCTAGAAGATACGAACAAGAGCTTATCTGCAAAGTCTTAGAGAATATGTATGGGGAATCATAGAAGGAGGTTATCAATATTCGACAAACATTCCTATAGATGCAGCATGAAAGAAGAGATATGAAACCAATGGAAAAGATGTCAATGCCTTGTTGGGAAGCCTGACAGAATAAAAAAAATTCAAATTCATGCAGCTAAATTATGCAAAGGAGATATGGGACAAGATCATCCAGAGCTATGAAGGCAATGACAAGGTAAAAAGTGATAAACTTCAAACTCTTAGAATTCAATATGAAACTCTTAGAATGCATAATGATGAAATTATTGCAAGTTTCTTCCTAAGAATATATGATATTATGAATTTTATGAGAAATATGGGTGAAAATATAAACGATTCAAATTTAGTAGAGAAAATCTTGAGATTGATAACTCCAAAATTTGAGTCAAAAGTGTCTGCCATTGAAGAAAAGCAGGATCAACATAACCTTATTGTTGTACAACTCCATGGGATTCTAACAACCTTTGAAATGAGAAAAGGAGGCTCTTCAAATATCAAAGAATATGCATTTAAAGCAACTGCAAAAGGAAAAGAAAAGAAAGTTCTCAAAGAATCAAGTTAAATATCTGAAGAAGACGAGGAAAATTTTGTGAGGAAACTCCATCCAGGTACTGGAAGGTTCAGAGGTAAGCTTCCCTTCAAGTGTTTTTCTTTTGGTAGAGTTGGTCATTATGATGCTAAGTTTCCTTATAAATAAAATCATGAAAAAGGGAAATAATTTGAAAATAGGGGAAGCTATTATACAAATGAAGATAGTGATGGTTTATCAATTGGAGAAGAGGGAGAGTCTGATCAAGATCTTCAAGTACTTATGGCACTTAGTATTAATGAATTTGATGACAATTTCATAGATGCCCTAGAAGAGAAGGATCATTTTATTAAATAATCTCCTAGAACAATGCAAAAATTATGGTTTCATGGATGTTGTTTCTCTTGTAACTATTTTGGGCATAAGGTCATTGATTGTAGGTTAAGTATGTTGAGCAAAATCAAGAGATTGGATAAGTTCCAACACATAATAAGAAATTTCAAGAAAATCTGGAGAAAGAAGAAACAACGGTCAGAAACGTAGGGAATATTGACCCTACTTCAGTCACCCGGTTCTAAAGATTATTTCTCTTAGTGACTGTAATCAGTAATGTATCATCACAAGGGGGGCAATATATGGTGATTCCCATGATTTGTTTGTTAATTCTGGTTGTTCAGTAGGGGAATTTTGAGGTCTAAAATGGGCCTCCTAAGGAAAAGTACAATTAAAATTCACTTTATGAGAACAAATCACATTTTATGGGATGACATCATCCCTAATGGTTGAGGTGGCATTGTTTGAGTTAAAGATACTTACTTGTCACATTCTCAATGGTTGATAAAAACTCATGGTTAACCATGGTAGTGCTCTAAGTACTTTTAAAGTCAAAAAGTGAAGTACTCTTAATAAATTTCATTTCACACCTTTTGAATAAAATATTATTATTTTCATTTCATATATTTTAAAAGAAACAATGCATATCCCTACACAATCTTCATGTCTTTACACACTTTCCATATATATTATACTTGTATATTTCATATATTTATTTTTAAATTTTATATTCATCTCATTTTATTTAATATTAAAAATTCAAATTAATTATAAGTTAATATCTATAAGTAAAAAGGACAAATGCATTAGTTGTTCAATGATAATGACTTTTTATTGAAATTTCCATTCTTATTTATAGTCACATCAATACAATTTTTTTATTAATTTTATTTTGGTACAACTTTTGAATTGAATTTAACTATGGTTGCATGGATTGTGGTGCAAAAAGTGAATTGCAAATTCATAAATATTATTTTATTGGTTTAACTATTATTTTATTATGTCCTTAGGAGGCCCATTTTAGACCTCAAAATTCCCCTAATGTATGTTTTTGACAGTGCATCTGATGTGATAACAGAAGACAGGTACATACTGTACAAGCTCAAGGGGAGCTAAAGCTGTGAAATTTCAAAATTTCACTCTCTATACACAGACTTTATAACTGACAGTCACGTATGTACACGAGTTCCTTTTCCGACAGTCGTGTATGTTTTTCTCTCACAGAAAACAGTGAGACCGACTCAAGAACATACTCTGATATGCTTCTGATAGTTATGATTTGATTTTCTTGGTTTGATGTTGATGGTTACAATCTACTGATGTAGTATTGAGTTGTGATGATCTATGAGTTTGACATTCATGATTATCTCTTTTGTGAAGATGCTTTGACAGTGAACAGGTAGCACAGGTTCAGGGGGAGCATTAGCCTTGCTGGTTATAATGCATTTTTGGTATTATGTTTAAGATGTTGCTGAAGATGCTCATGTGTTTCATTGATGATGTTGTTGCCATATATGATACTTCATTGCCTTATCTTATTTCACGATGCTATGATCTTTTGTCATGGTTATAAATGTCATATTTGTCATTTGATGTAAAGGTCATGTAAAGACCTATGATGTAATACTTGTCATATTCAGTCATGTATGGACTTATTGGGATCATGTCCAATATGTAATCCCACTTGGTTGGGTGATTGAGTCAAATATGTAATCCCATGATGGGAAGTTGATGGTATGTAACCCCACTTGGTTGGGTGATTGATGTAAGTATGAGTCCTTGGTGATAGGAAAGGTCATACTCAATTGAGTCATAGATTCATGTACTTCATTAAAAATATTTTTGAAATTTTAGCATGTGCCTAGGAGGAGCATGGTCAGTATAGTGCAAATCAATTCTACAGTGCTCGTTTATCCACAAGGAAAGAGAAACCTTGATTTTCCATTGGTCTGCCCTTTTCCCTTGATGTCAAAGGGGGAGAGTATCTCGGTGTTTGAATTTGGTGATTGATATGTTTTTTAGGTATCTACATGTTATGGTGATCAAACATCAACATGGTTGTCATCAAGTCCAAAGGGGGAGATTATCGGCATTATGATGTATGTGTTGTCCTTGATGGAAACCCACTTGCAAGAAGATAAGTATATGGTAACCGGATGAGTTCACGAGTCAGTTCAAAGTGATGGAACAAAGTGAAAAAAAAAATGGGACAAAGGTATGCAGGTTAGAGACAGAAGATTTCTGAAGGTAAATATTTGAAGAAATATACACGGATTAGATGAGGCCAAGTTGCGTACACACACAAAGATGACAAACTAAAGTCGCGTACATATTGGAAAGTTATTTTATTAAATACCAAGGGTATTTACCATTGTATTAGCCCACAATATTGAGCATAAAAATTACTATTTGATCCCATCAAATATTACCACCGACAATAGTGTGGTTTTGGCTCATGGTATTGGCTAAGGCTCAAGCTATATAAGGAGGTGAAGATCAAAGTGTTAAAGTGTGCATGAGTGAGGGTGATTAATAATTACTTCAATATGAAGTATATTTGCATTATATGGGCTATAGTTGATTGGTTGATATGAAATAATTATGCACCGTGAATATAATGATGGATCATGATCATTAGACCTGAAACAACTATGTATTGCATGATCTTCTTATGGTTTGTTTTGATCTATGGTTTGCCGCATGTTTATTACAAGTGAATGTTATGATCCGAGTATGTCTTTAGTTATGAAGTGTTGCATAGTCACGAATTAGTTGCAGATCTGTACGCGATTTTGACACAGGTAGAGTGTATACACATGCGGGTTCTATTCTGAATAGTAGTATGTGTTTTTTGAAGTATGTTGAGATCTGTACGCGGTTTTGGTTCTATATAAGTGTGTATACACATGGAAATGTTTTATGGAAAGCGTGTATGAAAATTATGGTTTCTTCTGATGAAAATGTCTAGTCACTTTATACAGTATTGATGTGTTTATGTTGTTTGTCAATGAAGTCTTCATATAGATATGGGTTGTTTAAGTATTGATGTTGCTGCTAGTTGTATGTGATTAAATATTAGTTATTGGTTGGTTTATTGGTGATTCAATGTTTGGCTAGTATAGTCATATGTTTTAGTTTTGATGTATAGTATTGGGGTTAAATGAGTGTAGTGGGCCCAGTTTGAAAATTTGATGAAAAGTGGCCTACAAGTTGTGATGTATTGAAGCCGGTTGATCCAATTTGAAATTTATGAAACGTGGTCCACGACTAGTCTGAGGGTTGGAGCCTTTAGTAAGGAAGTCGAAGCTTCCTACTAGTGGTGGTTGGTGTTTAAATCAGGGGGTCATAGCTCCCTTCCTGTGGGTGCTGGTAAACAAGATCAAGGGGTCATAGCTCCCTTCCAGTGTGATCTAAAAGGACTACATTAGTTTGTTTTTCCAAGTGTCTTTTCAATTATAAAACATGTGCATACTTGTCTCCATAGTTTTCTTAAGTATCGAGGACTTTAACTATGAAATAGAAGCGATTTTAGTGAATTAGAAGCATGAAAATAAGCCTAAATAACATTAAACGACAGTGTATAACAGAGAAATAAAACTACACATAACATTTACACAACATGCATGATGAAGCAGTTCACCCCTCCTGAGCTACATCTGCTGGTCCAACTCCCAATGGCACGTCCATCTTTCATTATGCTCAAAATTTTGCAAATACATGTGTTTACAAGCCTCTAATGGTTGTTTTCTCTACACCAATGGCTCCATAATGCTCCAATTAGTCTATAATGACTTTCCATTCACTCCATTTGGGAGAAAATTGACCCTCATAGTCATTTGCCCAATAACTCCTAGAAAACCTCCACTAATTGTGGAGAAACCCACCTAACTGCAGTTAAAAATAGCCATTTCCGCAAATTTGGAGTGCGCCTCTATTTCTCCACCAGCGTTAACAATAAAGTTTAATGTTAAGGGGAGGGGGTGGCCACATGCCAACCCCCAAAACCCTGCAGTCGCATTAACCGCTGAACGGAACTCCATGTGAACTGGGGTTGAAGCCCTTTGGAACCGGAGTCAAACATAGAGTTATCCCTGACTGCGTGAAGAATTTTCTTATAATCGCAGCATGTGAACTTGTTCATCGGTGGAGGTTATGGTTTATAAGCCGTCAGTTAACATATATGGTTGTGGTTTGTTACAGTGGTATGTGACCACATATCTCGGACCGTCGGCGGTCCCAATCTACAAATTATAAAGTTTAAAAATTTAAATATAACTTTGAACCATTACATGTTAAGATCTATTACGCAGCTCATGCGGTGTTGTGGGTGGTTGTTCTACCGGAGGTTGCAGGGTCGAAGCCGGCGGCCTCTATAAAAAAATTAATACACTATTCAGGGGACACGTGGCGGCCTCAAGGCTGGCCATGTGTCACCCTTCAATTGGCCACCAAAACACAACTCGTACAACCTTAACCCAATCACATAATGCCACTTGTCAGCCTCTGACTAGCTCTGAGAAAAGGAGTATTCTTTGGAATATTCCTTTTTTGCTGACTGTGCACCTGCATGCTCCTGGGCCTCCCAGTCAACCCTATCACAAAATTTAGATGTTTGGGAAATTGATCAGATCATGATATATCCCTCATACGACATCGGTTTTTCGAACCGTTCGCAGTGCCAGAATCAGGAAGACGAGATCTACGCAACCATCCTAGTTTCAACCCAATCCTGTAACTTTCAATTTTGAGAAAAATTTATGAACACCTGATCACACCTCCCCATTGGGAAGCTTTTGGACCCCAAAAGACTTGATTACCTTTTTAGTAGATGAGGGTATAGCTCCCTCACCTTTCCAACTTCCATCACTTTTCTTTGCTTGGCTTACTGCCTTTGAGCCCAACTCGAAGGTAGTCAACACTTCCTCTCTTGGATTCTCTTGTCCTCCTGTCAAGAATTGTATCTTCCTTGAGTTCATCCAGAATTTTTGGCGAGAAATATTCAATAGAAGGCAGCTAAACATCACTTCCTTGATCATGGATCAAACGTGGCTCATACAAACGTAAATTTTCAACATTAACAATTGAATACATTTGCATATAAGAAGGCAACTCAAGTTGAAATGCATTGTTACCAACTTGCTTTATGATCTTGAATGGACCATAATGAATGGGTTTGAGCTTTTTACCTTCCCCTTGCATCCTTTCTTTGCTTATGTGCAACCATACCTCATCTCCTTCTTGAAACTTTTGATCAACTCTATGTTTTTCATGCCTCTCCTTGTATTTTCTTTGAATTTTCTCAAGTTATTCTTGAACTTGTTGATGTATAATATGAATTTTCTCAATGAACTTTTGAGCCTTGTCAATATCACTATGCCCATAAATTGCAACATCCTTCTCAAAGATGAAGTCTAATGGCGATTTTGGCAAATACCCAAAGCATACTTCAAAAGGTGATGTATTTGTAGAAGAGTGTTTTGCTCGGTTCTAAGCGTGATGAATGTAATGCAGTTGCTCATCCCACAACTTAGGATGTTTGCTGCAATATCCTCTCAGTAGATACACAACAGTTCTGTTCACCACCTCGGTTTGGCCATCAGTTTGCAGATGAAAAGCAATACTCTTTTTCAACTTTGTGTCCATCATACTCCAAAGATTGGACCAAAAATTCCCAATGAACCTGAAATCCTTGTCACTAACAAAAGAAGTAGGCAATCCATAATGAACCCATATATGTTGAAAATAAAGTTCAGCAGTTTGTTCAACAGTAATGGTTTTCTTACATGGCATAAGTATACACATTTTACTGAATTTATCCACAACTACGTAAATATAATCATGTTGTTTTCTTAACATAGGTAGACCTCCAAAAAATTCCATGGAGACACTCTCCCATGGCCTTGATGGTAGTGGTAGTGGTGTGTCCAACCCAAGATTCCTATTGCTAAGCTTCCTTGTTGCACACAAAGGAACAACCTTTTATAAAACACGACACACTATCTATCATGCGATGCCAATAGAAATACCTTTGTAGATGCGCCACTGTTTTGATTACCCCAAAGTGTCCAGCAATAAGAGATGAATGAGCTTCTCTCATGACACTTAGCCTCTCTACTTGTGGTATACACAGTATTCCCAAATGAAACAACAAATTGTTATGCAAGTGATAATCATTTTCTTCAACTTGATTCCCTTCACTCAAACTAGCATACACATCTTGAAAATCAATATCATGTGCATATTGTTCTATGTAACTCTCATGTAAAATAGAATCATTTTTAAGTAAAGTAGAAGCACTTATAATCGATCTTGAAAGAATATCATCAAATTTATTGAAAATACCTTTCTTTTACCTTATAACCAAGTGAAACTGTTGAAGAAATCCCATCCACCTGAAATGTTGTGATTGCTGCAATTTTGTTTGCGACTGCAAGTATTGTAATGGTTGGTGATCGATATGTATAATAATCTCTTTACCCATCAAGTAGTGTTTCCACTTCTTGATGCTTTGTACCAACACATACAACTCTGTGTCATATGTAGGATAATTAGTTACAACACCATTGGACGTTTCAAAATGAAAAGCGATAGGCTTACCATGTTGCAAAAGAACTGCGCCCATGGCATAATCACTAACATCAGTTTGTATCTTGAATGGTTGTCTCAAATTCGGTAATGCAAGGATTGGAGCTAAAATGATCTTGTATTTTAAAGCTTCTAAAGCTTGTTGTTGTTTTCCACCCCATTGGAAGCCTTTCTTCACACTTGTCACTGCATGCATAGGAGTTGCGATGGCATAAATGTTAGCAATAAAATTTCTCCAAAACTAAGTTGCACCTAAGAAACTTCTTACCTTTGTTACTATTTTGGGAGTGGGCCAATTCACAATGGCTTCCACTTTAGAAGGATCAATTCTCAACTCGCCTCCTCCTACAATGTCTCCTAAAATAAACCAAATAATTCTTTCCAAACTCACACTTTGACATCTTAAGAAACAATTTCTCTTTTCTCAAAACATCAAGCACTCTATTCACATGCAAGACATGTTCTTCTCTTCTTTTTCTGAAAATAAATATTTCATATAAATACACAATCACAAAGTAATCAAGGAATGGACGCAAAAAACTATCCATAACACGCATGAAAGTTGCCAATGCATTACACAAACCAAATGGCATAACCAACCACTCAAAGAGTCCTTGTTTGGTTTTGAATGCGGTTTTCCATATGTCACTTTTTGCAATTCTTACTTGATGATATCCACTTCGTAAATATAACTTACTAAAAAACTTTGATTCTTTAAGTTGATCAAGAAAATCATCTATCCTTGGGAGTGGGTATCGATTCTTTACCATTATCTTGTTCAAATCTCTGAAGTCTACACACATGTGCCAAGTTCCATATTTCTTTGGAATCAAGACTATGGGTGAACTGCATGGCAAAGTGCTTGGCCTTATGAGTCCTTTGCCCAACATCTCCTTGATTTTCCTCTTTATTTCAACGTTCTCCATTATCGATATGCAATACATGTCGATGTTTGGAAGAGGACAATCTTGCTGCAACTGAATCTCATGTTGAATCTCCCTTTTTGGAGGTAATCATGTTGGCTCCTGAAACATCTCATGATGTGCATCAACTACATCCTATAAATCTGATTTCAACTTAGGATCACAATCCTCAAATGATTCATGATTATCATCAACTTTAGGCTTAATCATTAGAAGAACAATATTTTTACTTGAATTCACCAGCCTCTTTACCTGTCCAGCATTTACCATAGCAATATTTGTCTTCTTGCAATGTGCTCTAACAATGTACTCTTTTCCATCTTTGAATAAATGGTATTTGTTCTCATGGCGATGGAAGATCAATTTCCTGTCATACAAGTAAGGACTACCCAACACAATACCTGTTATATCAAGTGGAACCATATCTAATTCAACTGTGTCAACAAATTGTACAGTTATTGCAAACCACAATATACACTTCTTTTAAACCTGTAAATTTGCATCCTTACAAATCCAACCAAGTGGATATGGTTTTTGATGTGGTATGGTCTCAAGATTAAGTTTCTTGACCAAGTCTTCAGAGATTAAGTTTTCTTGTGACCCACTCTCAAACAATGTGTCAATATTAGTATGTTTGGATATGACCCTCACATGAAATAGTTCAATTCTCCCTTCTTCATTTGGAGCATGTATGTGATAGTTTGATGTACTACTACTGTGTTTAGTTTCAATTTATTTCCCCTTTATGTTCTTCAATCCCATGGTTGTAATTTTAGAGTCATCACCTGAATCCTCTCCTAAATCATGTTGAGTTGTAGCTGCAATTTTCTATTTCCCTTTGTTGTTGAAATATTTGGGCCTCTTTTCAGGATGTAATTTCCAACATTGATTTTCATTATGGCCTTCTTTTGAACAACGTTTACAAACCACTTTTTCTCCCTCTTTATTAACATATGCATTCTTTTTTATTTTTCCTTTTGAGGTCTTCTATTTTTTTTACCCTTAAAAGGTTTGTTCCTACCCTCATCAGAAATGTTTTTCCCTCTAGCTTCTAGATGTGCGGCCTAAACACATACTTCATCTAGACTTGTCGGGTTAAACATGAGAATAGTATGTATTAGGTAGCTATGTAAGCCTCCTATGTACTTGAGCAAAGTATATTGGTTCTGCAAATCTACCCCTAATAAGAGAACTCTTCTCCTAAATTCTTGGGTGTAAACTTGCACATTTTGTCCTTTCAATTTCCTAAAGTTTTTTCAGCTCATTATGGCTTTTTGCATATGAACTAATGGATAAAATTGTCGTTTTATTGTAGAAATGAAATCAGTCCATGATATAATAATCTTACCATGCTTCTTGATCTCCTCCTTTGTCTTGGATTCCCACCAAACAAGTGCTGCACCTTCCATTATCAATGAATCTAATTGGATTTTGGTATGATCATCATGAAGGTTCTAGATTCTCAAATAGACCTCCAATTGCCTAATCCAATTATCAAGCTTTTATGCATTGACTTCACCATTAAACATTGGAAATTCAAACTTAACATCAAGTTTTAGAAAAGGAATTTTACCAGTGTTCTTTGAATTGTGTGACTGATGTACTGAAAATGAAGTAGAGGATGATGATGATGAGGGTGAGGATGGTGACTTTCCACTGCTTCCATTTCCTCCATTTCCCTTCTTTGACTTATCTTCATCAATGTGACCTCTTGATGACCCATGTTCTTCCTTGTGAAGTTTGGATCCTTCTCCTTCCAGTTTCTCATTCCTTTCTTGATAAAGGATTCTAACCATCTCAGTCATGTCAAGGAATGCGTTCCTGAACACTCTTTCTTCCTCTTTGGGATCTACTTCTTCATGGATCTCTTCTTCCTCTGAAGGCATGCTTAATGTTGCTTCTGCTTCCTTAGGAGGTGAACTAGGTGGTGGAGAATGTGGCAATATTGCTCTCCTTTGTTGTGGCTCAATTTGAGACCCTCTTTCTTCCACCAATGTGCCTTCTCCTCTCTTGAGCTTGAGCCTAGTAAGCATGTGAATCTTGCAAACAGTTAAAGCCCCCAAAACCCCCGAAACCCCGCAGTCGTATTAATCGCCGAACAAAATTCCGCGTGAACTGGGGTTGAAGCCCTTTGGAACCGGAGTCAAACACAGAGTTATCCCTGATCGCGCGAAAAATTCTGTTATAACCGCAGCATGTGAACTTGTTCATCGGCGAAGGTTACGGTTGATAAGCCGTCGGTTAACATGTATGGTTGCAGTTTGTTACAGTGGTATGTGACCACATATCTCGGATTGCCAGCAGGTTGGGACAGCTGGTGGTCCTAACCTCCGAATTCTAAAGTTTAGAACTTTAAATATAACTTTGAACCATTACATGTTAAGATCTATTGCGCAGCTCATGCAGTGTAGCAGATGCCTGTTCCGCCGGAGGTTGCGGGGTCAAACCCAACAACCTCCATAAAATTTTAATACACTGTTCAGGGGACACGTGGCGGCCTCAGGGCTGGCCACGTGTCACCCTTCAATTGGCCACCAAAACTAAACTTGTACAACCTTAACCCAATCACATAATGCCACTTGTCAGCCTCTGACTGGCTCTGAGAAAAGGAATATTCTTTTGAATATTCCTTTTTTGTTGACGGTGCACTTACATGCTGACTGGGCATCCCAGTCAACCCTGTCGCAAAATTTAGCTGTTTGAGAAATCGATCAGAACACGATATCTCCCTCATACGACATCAGTTACCGTTCACGATGCCAAAATCAGGAAGACAAGATCTATGCAACCATCCTAGTTTCAACCCAATCCTGTAACTTTAAATTTTGAGCAAAATTTATGAACACCAGATCACAATGAGTGTTGGTAAACTAGATCAGGGGGTTGGAGCTCCCTTCGAGTTGAAGTTGGAGAACAAGTGAAGGTTGTAGCCTTCTGCAGGTTGGTGCCTGCGTGCTGGTATTAGTCTGCGCCAGTACAATATTGTAAACAATTTTTTTTATAATATATATTGAAGACAAAGACGATAACAATGATGATTTTATTCCACATTGGGTTTCCACCTTAAATCCCAGAGTTCATGTGTGTTGCTTAAATGTGATGGTTTACTTTGTTCTTACTGCACATGTTCACTTCTTATTAATGTCTGATGAATCAATGATGCACTTGTTTAAGTTAAACAAATGAATATAAGATTATTGGATATACGTTAGTTTCCCGAATAACAATCGCGTACATATGCTAGTTTGCTTCAATTAAGTCACATACAAAAATTAGAAAAAGAAAAGTAAAAGTTTAAGTGAGTTTTAAAATATTGATTCACATCGTCCCCCAGCCCCCCTCTTAGTATTTTTCACAACAAAAATTTTGAGGGTAGTGTGGGATGACAAGGAAGAGGTTGATGATGATAGGGGGAATGTAGGATGAGTGTGACAAATTTGCAAGCCACTGATAGCACCTGCAAACCAATAAATATCCATTTTTTAGTACTCAAAATGATAATTAAATTGCAGCAAAATAAACTAAGCAAGAAAGTATGAGTTGAATTTTATTTTATTAAATAAAGAACTTCATTTCATTAAGAACAAACTCAGCTCACAATGTGCATCTAACCTTCATAAATGAAAACTTGGAAAAAATGATTTTAAATCCTAGATTGCGTAAGGAGAGTATGCAAGAGATAATGAACTAAAGCCTAGCAAATTGCAAAGGAAGATAGTCACGTAATTTTGGCTTGCTATTGTAGACTCGTCAACCACATTTCCCACAAGGGAAGTGATAATCAAGCATGCAACCACAATTTTCTCGCAAATAAACTTTTACTCAAACAAGGAAGGAAACGATGCTACTAGAAAAATGCATAAACATGATACACAAAGAGGGATTGTAGCCTCTGGATTGGTCCCTAATCCAAGGGGACTCAACCCTTTGCAACAAACTCAGATGTGAAGCAACAATAGACTTTTCATTAATATAAAATAGAGTCCAAATACATCATACAATGATAGACTCAAGCTCCTAACACTTGATAACACTTCAATGCTAGAAAAAATTGAATCCTAATGAGCCCTTAGGCCTGTTTATTTAGACAAAGAGAGTTGAGGGGCAACCTCCTTGAAAACAGGACGATCTCCCTCAAAAACTTCAAAAAAGGTGGATCTAGCTCCCTTAGACTCTCACATTCACTTGAGTTCATTAGATGCCAGTAGACCTTGAGTTGTAGATGAGTGATTCTAGTGATCACTTCGAGTCAAAGGAGAGTAAATGCAAGGGATAAGCCTCGTACATTTCCTCTAGCTACCTCCAACGTGCCTCTGCATCATAAGTGTATTAAAAAATTCTCTTTTCTTGCACACTAACCACATTAGGCCACGAAACATGACAAACATCCTTTAATATTCCTAATAAGCACATTATGGCCAAAATATGTTAATTAATGTGAGAAAAGGAGAAATTATGGGTTGGAGGGTGGCAAAATGACCTTATAATAAACCTTTTAATGGTACCCATCACTCATCAAGTCTTGATAGTTATTGTGATGAAGGTTTTTCATATTACTAATTCTACTTTTTGTTGAGAAATGTAACTAGTGTTGGTCTTCATAATTGTACTTGAGTCCTGTATTTACCAAAAGAAAGAAAACCAAAATTTATTGTAAAAGATAAATTATTTATGAGCATGGGTTTCATGCTCATTTTATTTTTGTTTTTATGTGAAGCCTCCATTGGAGTCTTATAGGGTTGAATCATAATTCATTGTCAATGTCTTTATTTTTGTAGACCCTTATTGGGCTCATTGTATCAAAGAAAGAAAACGATTTACGTATTTTGGTCATATTATACTCTTGTACCAAGTCGGTCCGTCCTTTCTCTTCAAGTCGGCCTCAAAAGGAGCTTCAAACTACTATTTATAATTATGCATTAGACCTACTGAGAAGCACACACACATAACATATTTGATCTACAACTTGAAGTGAGAAAGAAGTATGAATTACAAAAGGGAGAGACTATTCTATGACAAGAAGCAAAGAATACCAAGCAAAGAAGAAAAGGAAGTCTGAAATTCATCACATTCTGCCATACGTGTGAAGAAACTGGGAAAATTGCAGGGTTGAAGTTCGAAAGTTGAGTTTCAAGATTGCAGAAGGGACCGAGATTTTTGAAGGGTTGATTCATGTTGACCTTTGAATATTTTGATTGAAGTTTGACCTCTTTAGATGGAAAGCTAGCTTGGTGGATGGAGGGAGTCTATGTTTTTGGTCAAAAGGTCCAAGTTGTCTCATTTGATTAGATTTTAAAGAAGAGAATAAAAATTTATGGGGTTTCCTCTAGTAGAGGGGTTTGTCCCTGGCTGAGTGCCTAGTGTTCATCTTGTATGGTTGTGATCTTCATGTTTTTGGCATTTATTTGATGATAAGAACACTAATATAATCAACAAAAGAAAACTGTAATATCAAAAGTAATGTCAAGTAAGAAAAAACAAGAATAAGTTGCCCTAATGGATTTCTCCACACTTTTTGGGTACAAAATTGGGTTGTTATTGTAACAAATGTAAAAACATAATTGAAGTGATGATCTTTTGTATGGGGAATTGCATCCTACCTATAAACTATGGTAATAGTATCAAATCTTAGTATAAGTGAAGGGAAATTAGAGAATTTTAGGGCTTTTAATGGTTTATGAAGAATACATTTTTATAGCTATATATATGTGTGTGTGTGTGTGTTTAACATTATTACCAATAACTTTAATACCATTATAATGATTTTATTAAAATAAGAAAATAAATATTGCTAAAATAAGAACAAATTATCATGAGCTCTATAGTGAAACCAAGCTTTGATCAATTGCAAAAAAACTTTGGTCAATTCCTAAAACTCTTTGGGATGAAAGAGTCTGTGTGATATTTAAAGGGTCAAAGATGAAAAATACTCTCTCCTAAATTGTGCATCATATATTCAAATTAGATCTAAATTTCAAAATATATATCACAGGGCTAACCATCTTGACCTAAGTCAACAAAACTATGATTATCTTGCAAAGCTTCTCTTACATTCTTAAAGTCCAAATAAAAATTAACCATTATCATTATTTATAAAATATTTTAACTTTTAAAAATAATAACTTCTAGAAAATCCAAATCATAACTTATTGAATCATTTTCTCTATATTAATTTCCACTAAATCCAAATCATAACTTTCAACAAATCATTTTCTCTATATTAATTCACACTTTTAAAATATAATTACCAACTTAAAATTTTTTTTTTTTTCAATTATTCAAATCATCATCAATCATAAAATCAAATCTTTAATTATTTAAATAAAAAATATTTATTTTATTTCCTAAATTATAAATATATATTTTTTAAATAGAAAATAATACAAATCATAATCCAATTATTTGAATTCCCTATGGATATGTCTTTATCATTCTTATTTTTTGTTTTATTATAAACATATGAATACAAACAAAACAACAAAACTCAGAGTATATATATATATATATATATGACGGAATATGTGTGAGTACATGAACACAAACAACAATAAAACGACGAAGAAGTTTTCTCTCAGCGCTAACAGAAGGGCACTTAATTCACAAATAGGTGCTTAGATGAAAGGGCTATTGTTTCTATATCCGTTGTTAACTTTATCCCCGAGTTGATCTTTTGAATATTGATATTCATCACTTTCTTCAAGCTCCGACGAATTATGATTCAGAAGAAACTGCCAAACTTTGCAAATAACGTTCAACATTATCCAGCCCGCAGAGCGACTTGATGATATCCATAGTGGCAGGGGTGTCCATTCTAAAGAACTTATCCTCTATTTGAAGGTCTTCCCGGGCCGCTTTTATGGCTTCCCTAATTGCACAGTGAACGGATGCTGCTAAAAGCAATGGGGGCTCACCAGAAGCTGTGTCATGCATTCATGCAAATGTCAATTAATATCAGGTAGAGATACCACCATATTGAAAACATACTATGTTATATATTCTCTGCTGTAATCTAATATAAATATGGTATGCCAGAATATGCCTTCTACCAGAAACCATATATAGCTAGTGCTCTAGAACAGTTAGTTTCAGAAGCAAACCTTTTGATGAGAGAATACGTTTTTCGTGCATAGGGCTACAGAGCAGCTCGATATTAAACTTTCGAGGAATGTTGTCAATAGTTGGCACTTTGTAGGTCCATGTCCCATCAGATACAACCTTCCCATCCTTGTCAAGGACAACTTCCTCCATCGTGAAGAATCCAATTCCTTGCACAAAAGCACCTTCAATCTGCAAAATAGGGTGGCATAATAATTCAGTCATTATCTACATAATGACAGTTAATCTGTCGAAGTTGGTGCAACTGCATTAATCACGAAACAATTATGCACAAACCTTTATCTTTACGAATACTTCCATAACAAAATTCACCAAATATTCCATTCTAAAATTTTGTCGATATAATAATAATAATAATAATTTAGTTAAATTTAAAAATTGGTTTTGAAATTTAAATAAAAAAAATATTTTAGTTAATTTAAACATTAAAATTAATATGGTAATTGTAGAAAATCCACAAAAATTCTAATCTGCTTGAATGAACAAATTTGAAACTAACTTGTCACCCAATACAAAGAATTTTCTCTACTTAATTTGCAGCGAAATCAGAGCAAAAATAAACACATTCACTCAATAGTAAACACAATATTTTTATAGGGAACACAACTGGGAAAACCCTCTGCTTCATTGTGAATATTATCGATAGAAGAATGAGCAATAGATCTCTTACAAAAAACAATATTGTTTCAATAGAAACCAAAATCGTTTTCTCTGCTTGTACTAAGCTTAAACACCTGCAAGTCTCTAATACATGCTTCCCTATTTCCTTGCACAAATCCCAAAGAAATTCTCCTATAAATTTGCGCACAAGCCTCTTTTGGTATGCTAATCCTCTCACAAGCTCACACACACAAACACAATTTGTGTTCTCTACTGCCTTGTCTCACCAATTATGCTCACAAGACAATGAATAACAATGTGCCTTGATCCTCCTTTTAAGCTTTTCGAATAGGATAAACCTGACAAGTATTTATTTTAGGAAATCTAGTTGTTGGTTGAAGAGTTGACAAAGGCTATCAAGCTGTTGTAACTCATCTTGCCTTAATTTAGAAGTTAAGGCTCTCTTGGCTCGTCTTTTCCCAAATTAACTCGCACTAGAAGACAACAATTGAACCTTCCACATCCACACTAGTCAAACTGCTTCATGCACATGTCAGTAACTTTTATGAATTCGCCCTAAATTTTAGGAACTCGTCCTAATTTTTAAGAATAAGCTCCTAACTTATAAGAATTAGTTCCTAACTTATAGGAACTCATGCATGCTAAGGAAAATTGCTTCTTGGTCTTATTACCAACAACTCGTGGGGGACCCTTGTAGGATAATTTTCCTCCTAGATTTTGCCTTCAACTGATAACCAACAACGCCTTGCAGCGACTAGATAGCTCGATGTGCCACCATTCTCCGTCACCTGAGCCATCCATTATGTGCCCTCGCCCATCTGTCGTGAACATATATTTGAAGGTGGGCCTTCCAACCTTGAAGGTATGGATTTTCATTATGTAATTGAGTTTTTATGCTTTCTTTTATTGGACACATTTGAACATGGATTAGTGGGGGGATTCGGCGAAAAGAATGGCTTGGATTGTACTCTTGTTCTCTTGTCCCAACTCGGTGGTTAAGCTTGTATCATAGCCCCGTGGATCTCCTTTATTGGCTACTAGCTTTAGGAGTGGCACTACAAGGAAAAACATGATTTTGGTTGTGTGGTCCCGCTTCTCGATACCATATACCTTGCCTCCCTCTGCTTATTATAACCCCTTTTCACACTTTTACCATTTGGGTCCACATTTGTCCATTGGGTCCACAAGGTGTTAGCCTCCCCCTCACCTTGTCCACACTTTGGGTCAGCCCTGGAATGATGCCTCAAAGGTTGATGTAGCTAAAAAGAAAGATTAAAATATAATTTGACCACTTACAACAGGGAATGTACGACAAAATGCAAAAGATGGTTAGGACATACAAATTTATCACGTGGACAAAAGCCAAACATGACCTCTACCCCTTATCATTATGGCCATTACTCTGGTTCTTAGGGCCCCTATGAGTGCCCCCCGCATCATTAAGGAACCCATGATTGTCCCAAACCCTAGTGGACAATGAGTTGTCCAATATTAAGGGGGTAATCACTGCTACAGCAGACACATCATGTTCTCATCCCCTGGAGCACTAAGTAATAAAGAAAGAAAAATCAATAAAAGACAAAAGGCATATGAAGAGGGGTGGAAAAACAAAGGTCAGTACCACGATTGCTCCCTTCTACATTCATATACCCAAGGTGTGGGCTTCCCTCATTCTAGCGTCCCTTGTACCATGGCATGTGGCTTGGAGTCTTTCCTATGGCCCCACTCCGTTAAATCATCATTTCACATGAGACCTGCCATTTGATGGATATACCATGGACCTGCCACTCCCTTAGAGTTTGAAACTGCCTAATAGGCTCCTTTATGAACCTTTCTTATTGAGCAAGGTAACTCCTGTACTTTCTAAAGCCGATTTGGAGGGGAATGACACTATGAAGTGTCAACTTTTGCCCCTGATTAACAAGCATATTTAATCAATTTCATTAATGATTAATTGTACTAGAAGGTGCGGAGATGTTAGTTTTTGTAGCATCAGATGGTGTTCTAGTTTCGCAACTTTGTGGAAAGGCTAAAAAACAGGAGTTATCCAAAACCCAAAAATATTTTCTGTAAATTCCACCTAGAAGTGATTCAATTAAATTGATTGATCGATAATTAAAAAATACCTAAGTCTAACTTAGGGGAATCGATTAATTAATATTAATTAATTGACAAAGCTGAGAATTCTCTAGAAACTCACATGATTGACTTGGAGACGATCTCAGCCATTAGTTAAGTTTTAATTTTGGCCGTTGGAGTCCCAACTGGAGATTATAAGAGGAGGTCGATGGGTAGATGGAGAAGCACACAACAGAGAGCCACTAGTGCGAGTTCCTTGGGCAAGTCAAGCTAGCCAGCAACAAAGTTCGAGGCAGAGACAATGATCCAGAAGAAATTTTCCAGTTCCAGAGAGGCAAGAGAGGAGGCCGAATTATTTTCTCTAGGAGTAAGTGTAGGGCCTACGCAGAGCCTCAAAGAGGCAATTCAATTTAGCTGGAGAGGAGGTTGTTTCAGTTTTTAGAGGTCGGGAGGATTTTCCAGTAGGCAAGAGAGACACTTCCAAAGTCAGCAGCATGAAGTACGACTTGAGTAGCAACTATTCTGGGTTGAGTGTGTGGTAGGTTGTGCAGAGGTGACGCATAGTGTTTGGACGACTTGCTTGGGCTTATCGTTTTTGAGTCAGGATTGCTTGGAGACGAGGGTAAATTCCCTCAGGTGATTTTGCCAATATTTCTCTTAGATTGGATAGTTAGTTGGGCATCCAAATTTATTGTACTCAAAATTCACTGTTGCATAATAATAAAACCCTTAGTTGTTGAATCAGTTTTCCCGCATTGGGTTTTTCCGGGGACATTTGTCCAAAAATAATTGTGTCAATTTTTATATGTATGCGCTAGCATTTCTTAGTTCTTATTTTTGCTTCCGCAGTATTTTATTGGGTGAAGAAATTGCAGTGTGGATAATTCGATATTTTGTCGTAAACAAAATAAACTGCATAATTAATTTTTCAATTGGAAGAATTATTTCCAGTTATTGCATTTCAAGGAATTTTCACATGGTATCAACATATATTTGACAGACATGAGGCTCAAAGTCACAAGAGTAAAATTTCATTGTTTAGAGGAAGCAGTAGGCCGAAATTTTCAAAGGTTGCGTAGTGCCTAGCCAGGCAGTGTGAATTGCTAGACAGAGTTCGATTTTCCAGTTGCAGGTGGTAGGAAAATTCGATTTATCCAGGGAAGTGATTCCAACAGGTAAAGGGAGCAACAACTTAGTATTTTCACAAAGCAGATTTCTTGTCTGGGCACAAAAGGGTTTTGCAGCAGTTTATTACAGCAGAATAAGTGTCAGATGAAAGAGAAAGTGCACACACAAAGGGATATTTCTCTCGAAAAGTTTATAGTTCAGAAATATAATATTTCTGATTGTAGCAGACAGTAGCAACAAGAATTTTTTCTCACTCCAGAAGGCAGTGTGAATAATGTTGAGATTTTGGGTAGCATCGGATGTGCTCTAGCTCTGAAACTTCGTGGAGGGGCTAGAACACATGAGATCTCCAAGTCCCAAAAATCGTTTGGAGAAATTCCACTTGGTGTAAAAGTTATTCAAATAATTAAATTTTTTAATGGGGGCTCTAAGTCTAACTTAGGGAAATTGAAAAATTAAAGTGAATTAATTTACATATGTGGTGAGAATGTTCTAAGTGACGTGGATCAATATTTCTCTAATCTTATCCATTGATTATTGATTAGATCGCGGTCGTTGATATCTCAACGAGAAAAGTTAAAGGAAGGCTTGGGGTTAGTTGGAGAACACACACAGAGTAGCAGCACTTGAGCTAAGTCGAAATTTTGGGGCGCAATTTGCTGATAATTTTTGACTGAGCTTGCAATGCTAGAGAGGGGAATATCGGCAAGGGATGTTCTAATCGGAGGCCGAGAATACATACACCAGAGAGGCAGTTTCGTACTAGGCAGCGCAGAGGTTAGCAGGAGGGATGCAACCCAGCTAGGTTGACGCGGAGACCACGTAGATAGGGACGCAGAGGTAGCGCAAAGGCCTTCAGGGTGACGCAGGGTCAGCCTATGCTGCACAGAGGCTACGCTGGGCAGGAGAGGCTAGAAGAGCTGCGCTGAGGGTTCTAGTGGGCCAAAAAGGGTTTGTATTCAGTAATTCCTGAAGGGTTTGAATCAACCATATTTTCTGTCTCTAAGTGATAAGGTACAACTGCCGTAAATTTCTCTGTAGGGAAAACCACTACTGGTGCCCATGATGTATTTAGATTCTGCTTAATAATAAAACCCTCAAAGAGTTGTTGCACCGGTTTTCCTGCATTCGGTTTTTCCGGGGACATTTGTCCGAAAATTCATGTGTGTCCTTTGTCATATATGCGTTATGTTTAAGTAAATGATTTGTATATGTGTAGGTTGCAGATTGTGTTTACTTTGATGTTTTTCTCAATATTTCAGTTATATAAATTGTGCATAATAAAACAAGTAAGTGAAGTAAATTAATATTCTGCAGTAGGGTTTCCGTGTTTAGAAATTTTCACATGGTATCAGAGCAATTGCATATCAAGCTGAGTCCATCAGCAAGAGGTTGAAGAATTTTTGCTGCAGGAGAGAAGCTGAAGCTCAAAGATCCAAGAAGAAGGCAACACAACACCATGAGGGACAGAGACCCAACAAAAGGGTGGCGCAGAGCCAGTCTGCTCACGTAGAGCTGATGTTGGGCTGACGCAGGCCCTAGAAGGTGACACCGTCCAAGTTGGAGTGATGTTGTGCTGGTTGCCGATGCTGGAAGTGCAACTTTTGATCTTCAAAGTTGTTGGTGGGGCATCGGTTCTGTCGGTGTAGAACAATGGCTAGAAAAGTTGACAAAGGGGAAACAATCCCGCAACATATTTTCTTGCCAAGAAATCTGAGATTCGATCAAGAGGGTGATCGTAGAGGGCTGATTCGACAGAATTGGTAGAGGATTTCTGGGAGGGAAATCATCTGTCAGAGGCGGCAGATTCTCTAGAGGGTTTCTATCACCAAGAAACCCAAATCCGGTCTTCTGTTGAGTGCAACAACAATAGAAGGGATAAGAGAACCTGCTTCGACTGTTTGAGCAAAGATGGCCCCGTATAGGTTAGACGGTGTGTCTAACTTTGCTATCTGGAAAGAAAAAATCCTGACAGTCCTGGAGGAGTACGATATCAGAGATCATGTAGAGAACGTCTTGGTTGTACCAACCGATGTTGATGTTCTAAAGAATTTCAATGAAAATCAGGCGCGGGCTAGGCGCTTGATCATGGATGCAATGAAAGATCACCTGGTCCCACACATTGCCGAGAAGAATACGACAAACGAGGTGTGGACAACATTGACCACACTGTATCAAGGTAGCTTCGTCTAGAGGAAAATGCTTTATAGAATCAGATGCGATGTTCTAGATGCACAAGAGAGAGGAGATCGATCCCTTCCTCTTCAGATTGACGATTATCTAGGATCAGCTGATTGCCATGAGGGCAACTTCAGATGATGGACTCATGGTGAGGACTGCCCTGAATGCAGTCACCGATGAGTGGGAGACATTTGTCCAAAGTATCTTGGGCAGAGCACAACTCCCAAATTGGGGAGACATGTGGGCAATCCTTTGTCAGGAGGAGATCCGGAGAATAACCAAGAGGGAATTTAGCAGCAAAGGAGTCAAGATAAAGAAAGAGGAGGAGGAAGATGCAGCCCTAGCATCTAAGGGATAGAGGCAACAAGGGAAGAAGAAGAAGGACCTATCCAAGGTCAGGTGCTTCAGATGTAGCGAACTGGGACACTTCGCTAGTACTTGTCCTAAGAAGAAGGACAAAGAAGCTTCAGATTCCAAGGCAGCAATAGTGAAAGGGGACAATGGCAGCAAAGATGATGTGGCCATGAGTGATCATGTACCTCGAGAGAAGAGGTGGGGTGACATAGATATGTAGATTGAGCTACAGATGGTGGTGGCGTGATCCTTGAGGTACCCAAACTCTTGGATCACATACGAGCTATGGGAGCCTTAAGATAGTAGCAGGATGACTGGAGTCAGTGGTTGCAAAAGATCATGGTGAAGCAGAGGCAGTGCTAGGATGCTGAAGAATGGAGCAGCGCAGTGCATTGGCAACAACACCATGGAAGTAGTGGCGCAGAGGCTGATGGGACTTCAGTAGCATAGAGGGGCAGTGCTTATGCAGTGCAGAGTAGAGGCTCTAGAGAGACAATGCAAAGAAGAGGGTGCTTCATTGATGAGATGCAGCCAGACTGACTTGTCTGTCAGTTGATTGGGTGATTGTCCTTCAGTTTCTTACTTCTTGGCAACTGAGTTGCAAGGTAGCAGTTAGCAGTGGCAGTGCTATAGGCAACATGATGCATCAATTTGCGAGCGAGCTGCAGTACAACTGTGTCAGTGTCAGTGGCAGTGACAGGGCAACAGTGCAGAAAGAAACAACGTAGTCGATGGAGGGCAACAGGCCAAGCATCAACTGCGTAGAGAATGATGCCAGAGATCAGGGTGATGCTTTTGTTGGCCTGTGACCGCACACAATGTGGAGAAGGAGAAATGAAGGGAAATCCTGACTGTCAAAGAGCTTCAGAGGAATAAATCTACCTTTCAGTTCAGTAGAAAGGGGAAAGTGTGGTTCATAAGGTGCAATGGTGAGCAAACTTCATTTCTGCCCACATTCATCTCATTTACCCTCTTTTACCCTTCATTTTTCCATTTCTAAAGGCTCACGCTACATTTCTTTATTCGCAGCTCCGCCCCCCACTTTAGGCCGCTTGATATATATATATATATATATATATATATATATGGCATAGGCCGCACCTTACCCCTTCCTTACCTTCCCACATCGCAAGACTGCAAACTCATTTGTAACACCATTTTCCACTTATAACTCTGTCGATGAGATATATAGGGACCCACCTTCCTGCACAAGCCTTTATCATAAACAATCCACTCCTTTCGTTTAAAACCTTTATTGGCACTCAATTACCTTCGCGCACCGCCAACCTCTCCACTCATCACATTTTGCACTCTGCAGAATATAACCTTTACCCTTTGCTGCTTCCATGAAAATCTTGTGGATTGCGGTCTGCAGGCGGGCCCACTTCTTTGCCACGTCATCCTCCCCTCATCGCGCATCACCCATCGCAAGTCATAACTCTTACCACCGCTCCTTATACCAAAACTTCCCCGATTGCGATTTTGTGGGCGGTCCCACCTCCACCATGTCACTTCTGCCCATCGCATCTCACTCACCGCAACTTTTAACATTTACGTCCCCACACTTCGCACTTCGCAAAACATAGTAGTTACCCTCCACTTCTTATAACTAAACGCTCCCGCTTGCGATTTTTGATGTGTGGGTGGCCCCACCTTCATGCCACATCACCTTCCCTGCCACCGCGCTTCGCCCATCGCATATCTTATCATTCACCTCCCGTTGTCTATAACAAAGGCTTTCGATTCGCGATTTGCGATATGGATTTGGGCCCCACCTACCTGCCACGTCATCAATAGCCCTCCCGTGGCCTTTGTCCCTCTCTTTTCCATGCTAATTATCCTGATGGCCTCACCATTGCTTCCACCATCTCCCCTTCATCTCCAGCACAAGCATTGGTTTTTTGCAGAACAACATAGCTATGGTTTATCCGGTTGATCCAGAAAACCTCCGCTAAAGAGTGGAGCACGGGCAGCACAACTAGCTGTTTCACAACGGTTAGTAGAAATCATAAGAATAAGGGAGTGGAGGCTCTCGACGGTGGGTGGAATCATGTGATGGAAACCCGACTGCCCAGCTTTTCACGGCTCCTCGTCGCACCATTTGAAGATTCTAGGACTGGGCCTCCGTGGCCAACTATGCAGCTTCTTTTACTGTTTTGATTATGATGATTTGCTGGTGAAATCTCATTTTCACCCGATTCTGTTTTGATTTTGTTTATGGGAGTGATTTCTTGATGCACGCTCTGCTAGTCAGTTAGGTTATTTTGATTTCACATGTGTGGATCGATCATGAGAATTTGATTCGATCATAAACCCCTAGAGGAACTCTATATGTAGAGAGTTCAGAGATGAAACAAAGGTTTTGAATTTTGGAGAATTTTGTTGTAGCTTAGTATAATTGTGCTCCTTGTGCTCTGAGATACATATTTGGGAGAGCTGTTTTGAACTTAATATGATACAACACTGTTTATTTGGATTCCAGATGAGGTAATGAGTAGTATGTATCTGTTTTTCTTTGTTTATCAGTAATCTCCTTTTTATGTGTAATCATCTTTCAATGTTCTGCTACTTTGATGATTTGTGTAATGTAGCTTCTGGTAGTATGCATTTTTATTCATGAATTCATTTATGTATAACAATCATGTATCAAACTTGCTGCACTTCCTTAATTCGCGCCACAAATCTCTATTGTTAGTCATTTTCCACTTACATTCGTTTCCTTTGAGTTCACGGGGGATAGATTCTTAAGGATATTAATCTCGTCTTTTGCAGATTCCTCCTCTGTTCTTCCTTAGCATCTCTACATAATTTGAAAGCCTCTGCTCATTGTTTTATGCTTGGCCCATTTGAAAGCCATCCAACCCTTCAACCTCTTGAGCCCTCTTGCAGTATAGGGTAATTCACAAGATTAGACTCAAAGATATTCTCCATTCTTGAACCACGAAAACCATTACTTCTCTTAATTCATATTCTGTCAGAGGCATCCATATACTTGTATACATTTTACCTCTGATTTTTAAGATGTCCTAGGCACTGGTATTTTGCAACTCAAGGTTGTCTCTAGGGGCTACAACATATTTTTGGCATTGTTTCCGGGGATACAAATGAAGAAATCTTTTCCCTAAGAGACGACATAAATTCCACCCTTCAGACAGGTGAGAACGAAGGGTTGGGATTTGCATATTCCTCACCTTGGCGACTCCACTGTAAAATAGTCCTAACCAGAAGTAATCATGGCTTTCAATAGGCCTCACACCAGATTCAGATCCACCATCTACACCCACCTCTAAATCAAATGGTTGTGTCGAGTTTCCTTTTGAACAAGTATGTCCCCTTGGCCCTCCCTCAACCTCTAAATAATATGCCGCAAGACTTTCCAGAGCGGTTTCCTCGGTTCACCAGGAAAGATAATACTTCTGCGTAGAGACATATTGAAACCTTATGCACCTTCGCTCAGAATGTGAATGTAGAGCACTTAGATGTGTTATTAAGGCTTTTCGTTCAATCTTTGGAGGGATAATCCCGGAAATGGTTCAAGTCTCTAGCCAACAACACAGTCCACACTTAGGAAGAAATGGAAAATTTCTTCACATTGAAATGGGGAGAAAAGAGGGACCATGGATGCATTCTCGCAGAGTTCAACGCTCTCAAGAAGAGACACAATGAGAATGTAACAGAATTCATAAAGACGTTCAATAAGCTCTATAATAATCTTCTTGCTGAAATAAAGCCTCCCCAAGCAGTCGCTAAGTTGGTCTTCGCAGGAGCGTTCGAAACAGAGTTTGGGTTCACCCTAAGAGAAAGAAAATCCACATCTCTAGATCAGATCCAGACCAATGCATTGGAGGTAGAAGCAAACTTTGCTTCTACTGGTAAATTCAAGGGGAAGACTGAATATGAAGCCAGAAGAAAAAACAGGGAGGAGGCTTCTACTTCAAATCAGGGAAGGGAATCATAATAGTGTAGAATTGAAGAAATGAATAAGTTAATCGAGAACCTTTCAAACAAGTTGATTAAGCTTGAATTGGGGGCCCAAAATTCCCCTCCTCGTCCCAACCAAATGATTCCTAACTGTGGGTTTAATCCTCAGTATCGGAAGCCCCCTATGTAGTTGTTGCAAAGGGATAAGAAGGAACAATAAGACCACATTCAACCTCCTCTATACTGGGAAGGAGAGTTGGAGGAACAAGACAAAGAGGTCACAGACAGCCAAGAGAATCAATTCCTCACTTACTCTGATGATGTGGAGGGTGAACTCATCCTGCAAGGGGAGCAAGAAGAGAAGGAAATCCCTCTAAAAGATCAAGATATTGACAATTACTGTAGACAGTTTGTGGATTTCACGCGAGCTCAACTCCACAAGAAGTATGACATTAGGTCCTTCAAAAAGAGAACTCGAGGGCAAGAACAAGATGAAGGATTAATATCAAGATAAAAAACCCCTCCTGGTCCTGCTAGTGAAGGGAAGAAGCCCTTAGAAGAGTTAGCCCCTCATAAGGCCACTGCATCCACTTTCACAAAGCAAAAAGTTGATCCTCCCAACAAAGAGAACTCCACAGCTATATCCTTGAAAGCGCCCAACCCTCCTAAAGAGCAGTTCAAAGAAGCCATTACAGAAAAAGGGCCCACACCCTTTAATCTCCAAGAAGAACGACCCATCGTGGTTATTGGACAAAATGTAGCAAACCAGTTCCTATCTTATTCTGAAGAAGAGGGAGGAGACCTTACCCTCCATGAATAAGGGGAAGAGCTAGAGTGTTTCCTAGAGGACAACACTAAAAATCAACAGCAATCTGGTGATCCAGAAACAGAGGCATCAGAGCTTAATGGCCTAGATCCATAAGAACAACCTCAACAAGCAGTGTTTCCTTCAGAGATTAAAGACCAATCAGAGTTGCATGATGAGGAATATCCCTCTAATTCTCTTTCAGGTTGCATCTTATCTCAATTTACAGCCCTTGAAGAAAATCATAAGAGTTCTCAATCATTATTTTCTTTCTTGGATGTTAATGAAGTAGCACAATAGATTGTTACAAATCATGTTCCTCCACCCGGAGTTAACGAGATTTTGCGGCTCCCTTGCAAGCTTCTGTGTAACAAAGAGAAAGATAAAAAACACTCAGATCACTTGACTACTGTGGATAGTGAGGAAAGACAATTGGTTCCCTTGCGTTTTGAAGAGAACCACTTTCGACACACAAGTAAAGCAGCAGTTTGGAATGAGGTTCGTTTTCCTGTTACAAATATTCTAGAAGATTTTATGTTGCATGCTTTCCATGATCCTTTAGTCAGTGCATTGCAATCATCAGTAAAGGAAGAAGATGATGTATGTATCAGGATGTTTGTCCTACCATGTTAAGGTAAAGTAAAAAATTGGTTTGAGAATGTTCCAGCTGATAGCATGAGCAATTTTCATCAATTCATGCAAGTTTTCCTAAGTCGATGGGTAATCATGGGAAATGTATTTCTTATCATAGAAGAGTATGGACATTTAAAAAGACAGCCTGGGGAGACAGTACATTATTTCTCAGCTAGGTTCAATAAAGTGTATCATTCAATGCATGCTGATATAAGGCCACCCCCAGGAGTAGCTCTCTGGCACTACCCAAATGCCTTTAATCCAGGGATGGCATTCCAAGTAAGAGAAAGGGACACTGCAACCCTTGAAGAAATGCAAAATGTTGCAGTTGACATGGAAGTAAACCTGCTGAACAAAGAGGCAAAGTTTAAAACAAAGAAAGAATTGATCCAGTTTGATTCTTTACCTTTATGCCTTAACTCATAAGATATAATGCAATCATGTTCCGAGTTGTTTGAAGACATTGAGAACACTGTGTAGTACCAAGTTGTGAGGTTGGATCGATTGGGCCAGAATATTCAGAAATAGGTCAAGTGTATCTTGATCCAATGGCTATCTATATTGAAAAATTATTCATCACAAGGGCACCACATCTTTCCAACATTTTTGTTTTTGTTTAGGTTTACCAAGCTCCTTGCAAAGAAGATCAGGCTAAGAATTCCTATCCAATACCATTAGCAGGTTTGTTCCTGAGTTTGGTGAAAAACAGTGAAAGAACAAAGTTATTAGAGCAGTTGCTTGCCTGGTTACACTGGCATTATTGTATAATTTAGAATAGCAGTAATTCCAGCATATTAGGATAGGTAGGTGTGCAAATAAGCTCAATGTTGTGAGCATCTTTCCAGATTAGTTTCAGATTTCTTTGCAGTTTTTAGTTCAAGTGTGTTTCAGTTTCCAGTTTTGGCATAGTTTAGATTTCAGCGTTTAAGATTTTCAAGGTGCGGCAATGATTTCTGTTTTATATAGTTGGTAGTGCAAAACTCAGTTGTAGTTTCAATTCAGGCTTACAGTATGCATTTGCAACTCCATGTGCCCAATAAAGCAGAGGCATTCAGGTATGCAAGTTCTCAACGCACTGAGAACAACACGTTGTCCCCAGATGGAGCCAATGTTGGCCTGTGACTGCACACAAAGTGGAGAAGGAGAAAGGAAGGGAAATCCTGACTGTCAAAGAGCTTCAAAGGAATCAATTTGCCTTTCAGTTCAGTAGAAAGGGGAAAGTGTGGCTGATAAGGTGTAATGGTGAGCAAACTTCATTTCTGCCCTCATTCATCTCATTTACCCTCTTTTACCCTTCATTTTTCCATTTCTAAAGTTTCGCACTACATTTCTTTATTTGCAGTTCCGCCCCCCACATTAGGCCGCTTGATATATATATATCAAGACCGCAAACTCATTCGTAACACCATTTGCCACTTAAACTCTGCCGATGTGATATAAAGGGACCCACCTTCCCGCACAAGCCTTTATCATAAACAATCCACTCCTTTCCATTCCAAACCTTTATTGGCACTCAATTACCTTTGCGCATCACCGACCTCTCCATTCATCGCATTTCGCACTCCGCAGAATATAACCTTTACCCTTTGTTGCTTCCATGAAAATCTTGCAAATTGCGGTCTGCGTGCGGGCCCACTTCCTTGCCACGTCATCCTCCCCTCATCGCGCATTGCCCATCGCAAGTCATAACTCTTACCCCTGCTCCTTATACGAAAACTTCCCCGATTGCAATTTTGTGCGGGCGGTCCCACCTCCGCCATGTCACTTCCGCCCATCGCATATCACTCACTGCAACTTTTAACATTTACCTCTCCGCACTTCGCACTTCGCAAAACATAGCAGTTACCCTCCGCTTCTTATAACTAAACGCTCCCACTTGCGATTTGTGATGTGTGGGCGGCCCCACCTTCATGCCACGTCACCTTCCCCGCCATTGCGCTTCGCCCATGGCATATCATATCATTCACCTCCTGCTGTTTATAACAAAGGCTTTCGATTCGTGATTTGCGATATGGATTTGGGCCCCACTTACCCGCCACGTCATCAATAGCCCTCCTGTGGCCTTTGTCCCTCTCTTTTCCATGCTAATTATCCCGATGGCATCACCATTGCTTCCACTATCTCCCCTTCATCTCCAGCACAAGCATTAGTTTTTAGCGAAACAACATAGCTATGGTTTATCCGGTTGATCTAGGAAACCTCCACTAAAGAGTGTAGCACGCACAACACAACTAGTCATTTCACAATGGTTAGTGGAAACCATAAGAATAAGGGAGTGGAGGCTCTTGACGGTGGTTGGAATCATGTGATGGAAACCCAACTGCCGAGCTATTCACGGCTACTCCTTGCTGCACCATTTGAAGATTCTAGGACTAGGCCTCCGTGGCCAACTATGCAGCTTCTTTTACTGTTTTGATTATGATGTTTTGCTGGTGAAATCTCATTTTCACCCGATTTTGTTTTGATTTTCTGTTTATGGGAGTGATTTCTTGATGCACGCTCCACTAGTCAGTTAGGATATTTTGATTTCTCTTGTGTGGATCGATCATGAGAATTTGATTCGATCATAAACCCCTAGAGGAACTCTATATGTAGAGAGTTTAGAGATGAAACAAAGGTTCTGAATTTTGGAGAATTTTGCTGTAGCTCTGTATAATTTTGCTCCCTGTGCTCTAAGATACATATTTGGGAGAGATGTTTTGAAATTAATATGATACAACGCTGTTTATTTGGATTCCAGATGGGGTAATGAGTAGTATGTATTTGTTTTTCTTTGTTTATCAGTAATCTCCTTTTTATGTGTAATCATCTTTCAATGTTTTGCTGCTTTGATGATTTGTGTAATGTAGCTGCCGACAATATGCATTTTTATTCATGAATTCGTTTATGTATAACGCTCATGTATCAAACTTGCTACACTTCCTTAATTCGCGCTCCACAAATATCTACTGTTAGTCATTTTCTACTTACATTCGTTTCCTCTGAGTTCACAGGGGACAGATTCTTAAGGATATTAAGTCTGTCTTCCGCAGATTCCTCCTCCATTATTCCTCAACATCTCTACATAATTTGAAAGCCTCTGCTCATTGTTTCATACTTGGCACATTTGAAAGCCATCCAACCATTCAGCCTCTTGAGCCCTCTTGCAGTATAGGGTAATTCACAGGATCGGACTCAAAGATCTTCTCCATTCCTGAACCACCAAAACCATTACTTCTCTTAATTCATATTCTGTCATAGGCATCCATATACTTGTATACATTTTACCTCTGATTTTTAAGATGTCCTAGGCATTGGTCTTTTGCAACTCAAGGTTGTCTCTAGGGGCTACAACAATGGGCAGTGTTAGTGGCAGTGACATGGGCAACAATGCAGCAAGCAGCAACACAATCGATGGAGGGAAATAGGCCAAGTATCGATAGTGCAAAGACTGATGCTAGAGATTAGGGTGATGCTTCAGTGGTGAAGTGATGTTAGAGCACATTCCTCACTAAGAGGGAGTGTTGAGATTTTGGGTAGCATCGAATGTGCTCTAGCTCTGAAACTTTGTGGAGGGGCTAGAACACATGATATCTCCAAGAAGAAATCGTTTGGAGAAATTCCACTCAGTGTAAAAGTTATTCAAATAATTAAATTTTTTAATGGGGACCCTAAGTCTAACTTAGGAAAATTGAAAAATTAAAGTGAATTAATTTACACATGGGGTGAGAATGTTCTAAGTGACGTGGATCAAGCTTTCTTTAATCTTAGCCGTTGATTAGTGATTAGATCACGACCGTTTATTTCTCAATGAGAAAAGTATTAAAGGAAGGCTTGGTGTCAGTTGGAGAACACACACAGAGTAGCAACACTTGAGCTAAGTCAAAATTCTTGGGCGCGGTTTGCTGAGAATTTTCGAGTGACCTTGCAGTGCTAGAGAGGGGCAGATTGACAAGAGATGTTCTGATCCAAGGCCGAGAATACATACATCAGAGAGGAAGTTTTGTACCAGGCAGCGCAGAGGCCAGCAGGAGGGACGTAACCCAGCTAGGCTGGTGCAGAGACCATGCAAAGAGGGACGCAGAGGCAACGCAGATGCCTTTAGGGTGAGGCAGGGGTAGCCTATGCTGCACAGAGTCTGCGTTTGGCAGGATAGGCTGACGCAGAGGATGGAAGAGCTGCATTGAGGGTTCCAGTGGGCCAAAAAGGGCTCGTATTCAGTAATTCCTGAAGGGTTTGAATCAACCATATTTTCTGTCTCCAAGTGACAAGGTACAACTACTGTGAATTTCTCTGTAGGGAAAACCACTACTAGTGCCCATGATGTATTTAGATTTTGCTTAATAATAAAACCCTCAAAGAGTTGTTGCACCAGTTTTCCCGCATTCAGTTTTTCTGGGGACATTTGTCCGAAAAATCATGTGTGTCCTTTGTCATATATGCGTTATGTTTCAGTAAATGATTTGTATATGTGTAGGCTGCAGATGGTGTTTACTTTGATGTTTTTTTGAACATTTAAGTTAAATAACTTGTGCATAATAAAACAAGTAGGAGAAGTAAATCAATATTCTGCAGTAGGGTTTCTGTGTTTAGAAATTTTCACAAATAACAGAGCTAGCAACCGAGTAGGAGAAAGAGGGAGATTTCCATTACAGATCAAGTTTTTGTAGAAATGGCCACAATCGAGCTTAGATATTAGGACAGATTGGACAGTGCTTCCAACTATATCATCTGGAAGGCCAAAATGTCCTTTCTCCTAAATGAGCATAGTATGAAAACTTACGCAGACAACATTGTGGCAGAACCTACAAGTCAATTGTTAGAAAATCAGAAAGGCAGAAAGATTTTCTTATGTTAATAATTACTTGTGATATTCTTATGTTCTTATTAATTTTCTTGTGATATTCTTTTATCTTAGTGCATCAAGTAATTACCAAAACCACAACACGAAGATCAAAGACACCAGATGTAGGCAGACAACTAGGAAAAAACCCTTATCTAGGGGAAAACCTAGTCAACAACTCTTCCTTTAGTAGTTTCACAAGACAAGACAAGATAACCCAAGACTCTTTGACCTAGACACGGACTTCTTCCAATCACCAAGTCAACCCTCCCTTCTTCTTCAACAACTTAGACATAGAACTTTGACCTTGCAGCAACAAAACTTCGACCTAGTAGCAACAACAGAACTTCGACCTCCCTATCTGCAGAACTTCAACCTCTCTAGCCGCAGAACTTCGACCCCAGTAGTAGCCCAGTAACTTCGCACGAGTGAGAGATAGATAGCCCAAATCTTTGATTTTGTCCTTCTCCTGCAATTCTCCTTCTTCTTTTGGAATTTCCCACTTTTTTTGCTTCTCCTTCTTGTGTATCGAACTTGTTAAGTAAGTGAACAAATGGATCAAACTGCATTTCTATATATAGTCTCTTCTATGGGTCAAATTGCGCTAATGTAGGCCGACTTCATCAGGTAAGGGATGACTTGGTGTGGAGGTGACAAATGTCTTATTTTACTCAATAATAATTCTTTTTACATGATTCAAAAGCCCAAGAAGGGTCTCATAAAATGGATAATGACTCGAATGAATCTAGATAAAACCTAGAATTACAAAATGGGGAATTTGACCTAGAACATGATGACCCAAGCATGAAACCCATGCCTTAATAAGTCATTTTAATAATAATAAAAATTTTCTTTTTCTTTCTTTTTGATAAATACATTTTATTATGACACAAATACAATTATGAAGACCCAACCTAGTTACATTATTCAACACTCCCTCTTAATTAGGGAGGTATTCATAATTACACATATATACAAGTACATGGAATATCTCAAAACACATGAACCATGAAGAGTTTAGGCACACATGGTGCCACAAACTAGATTCCTAAGCAGGGCAGTCTAACTGAGTGGTACTAAGATGTTGATTTTTGGTAGCATCGAAAGTGCTCTAAGCCCCAAATTTTGTGTAGAGGCTTAGACACTGGTGTTCCAAAGAACCCATAAACTGTTTGTGAAAATTCCACTCAATTCATGTTTTATTGTAAAAATTAATTATTTTAATGGGGACCTTAAGTATAACTTAGGGAAATTAAATAATTAAAAGGTATTAATAAAACAAAGTGAGAATGATCTAGAAAGCAAGGAGCAAGTCATGTTATAATCTTAGCCGTTGATTAGAGATCTAATCTCGGTCGTTAATTTTTCAACGAGAAGACTATAAAGGAAGGCTTGAGGGTCATTTGGAAAGATACACCGAGTGAATCAAGTGATCAAATTCTTCTGATGGAGCAAGTTCTCAGACGAAGATCAAATCTAAGTGATTCCAGCGTAAAGAGGGGCAAAGTAGCTTCCAGAGAGAGAGATTTGATCAGTCGAAGAATCATCAGCTGAGACAAGCGGAGAGACATCCAGCATAGCTAGCGCATAGCCAGACAGGCTGACGCAGAGCCACGCAGGGCTATGCAGAGGTTGCACAATGGCTGAGAGGGTTTCCGAGATTAGCTATCGGTTCAAATCCAGAAGCCGGGAGCGGTGGTGTGAGACCGAGAGGCCAAGATTTGAGATTCCGGGAGTCAAATCAATCCTTTACTGGGGTGGCACAGTGCTTAGAGGAGGTGACATAGGGTCTATGCAGTGACTGCGCAGGACCTCCATGGGCAGTGTTGCACAGTGCAGAGCAGCAACAACACAGTGCATCAGAGGGACCACGCAGTAGTTATCAATAGTTAAAGTCTCCAGCACCGAGGTGCATCCACTGAACACTTGTTCAGTCTTTGGATAATTTTAGTTGCTTCTCTCAGTACTTGAGTTGTAGTGCAAATGCAGTGTTAGCAGTGGCAGTGCTAGTAGCATAACAGATGCAACACTTGAGAGGGAGATGTAGTATAGATGCAGCAGTGGTTGTGGCAGTGTCATGGGCAGAAATACAGTTGCAACAACAATGCAAAGGTTGGTGGACAGCTTGCAGACATCAACGACACAGAGGATACTTCAGGGTCAGAGCATTATGCAGTAGGCATATTGTTAGAGCACTTTCCTCGCTAACAAGGAGTGTTAATTTTTGGTAGCATCGGAAGTGCTCTAAGCCCCAAATTTTGTGGAGAGGCTTAGACACTAGTATTCCAAAGAACCCAGAAACTGTTTGTTAAAATTTCAATTGGTTCATGTTTTATTGTAAAAAATAATTATTTTAATGGGGACCCTAAGTCTAACTTAGGGAAATTAAATAACTAGAAGGTATTAATAAAATAGAGTGAGAATGATCTAGAAAGCAAAGATCAAATCATGTTATAATCTTAGTTGTTGATTAGAGATCTAATCTCGGTCGTTGATTTCTCAACGAAAAGACTATAAAGGAAGGCTTGAGGGTCATTTAGAAAGATACACCGAGCGAATCAAGTCATCAAATTCTTCTGACGGAGCAAGTGCTCGGACGAAAATCAGATTTAAGTGATTCCAGTGCAGAGAGGGGCAGAGTAGCTTCTGGAGAGAAATATTTTCACAAGCGAAGAATCATCAGCAGAGAGAGGCAAAGAGATGTCCAACATAGCCAGCGCAGAGCTAGACAGGTTGACGCAGAGCCAACGTAGAGCCACATAGGGCTACACAGTGACTGAGAGGGTTTCCGAGATTTAGCTATCGAATCATATCCAGAAGCCAAGAGTTAGGGTGTGAGATCGGGAGGCCAACAACTGAGGTTCTGTGAGTTAGATCGATCCTTTGCTGGGGTGAGGCAGTGCTTAGAGGAGGTGACGCAGGGCCTACACAGTGACTGCGCAGAGACCTCCAGGGATAGCTTTTCCAATGTCCGGATCAACTGGATTTTGCAATGATTGAGTGAGGTAAAACTCACAATTCTTTTTGCCAGTCTTTCTCTCTCTGTAACTGAATAACATTTGTGGTATTCAGCAATGTATTTAGAAATTGCTACTGCTTAATAATACAAACCCTTAGATTTGCTGCACTAGTTTCCCCGCATAAGGTTTTTCCGTGGACTTAGTCCAAAATAAAGGTGTCCTATGTGTGATTGATTTCTTGCATAGCTCCCATGTTTCATAATCATATTTAATTAAGTGTAGGATGATTCAGTAGTTTACTTCAATAATTCAGGATGCATTCTGAATTAATTTTGTAAATGTAAATTACATAATAGGAGAAGTAAACTCAGATAGTTGCAGTAGGATTCCTAATATTTCCAGATCTAGGAATTTTCACATAATATGGACTAAAGCTTTCAGCCTCTCTAGGTACCATCAAACTTACTAACCATCAACCTAGGGAGCTAGGTTCATAATGCAAGGTCAGAGCTCTATGACCAATGCCACCATCCCTACTTCGAGAACTAGACATCAACACATAGGGTGGCCATATGTCCTGCTAGGCATTTTGTATTACACACGATGCTTCAACACTCTCGATTATTCAAATCGATAACATCAAATATCTCCCGATCAAACAGATCGGTAACATCAAGCATGCTTCCAAAACTTTGAGATATTTGCCTGTACAAACACAACCCGAATCAATAACAAAATTTCAAATACATAAGTAAACACAAACCTTCAGGGTCTTCAATCATCTTGATGCTACTTTTCTTATCTCAATTTATCACAGTAGGACTTAGAGGCTTCCCAAACAAATTTGACAAAAGTTTCCTCAACCATACAACTTCCTTTCCTACTTTATGTTGATTTTTGGTAGCATCGGAAGTGCTGTAAGTCTCAAAATTTGTGGAGAGGCTTAGGCACTAGTATTCCAAAGAAACCACAATCCGTTTGTGAAAATTCCACTCAAAATATGTTTTATTGTAAAAATTAATTATTTTAATGGGGACCCTAAGTCTAAACTTAGGGAAATTAGATAATTAGAGGGTATTAATAAAAAAAAGTGAGAATGATCTAGAAAAAGCGAAGATAAAGTCAAGTTATAATCTTAGTCGTTGATTAGAGATATAATATCGGTCGTTGAAGTCTCAACGAGAAGACTATAAAGGAAGGCTTGAGGGTCATTTGGAAAGACACACTGAGTGAATCTAGAGATCAAATTCTTCTGACAGAGCCGTGCTCAGACAAAGATCAAATCTAGGTGATTCCAACCTAGAGAGGGGCAGAGATAGCTTCCGGAGAGAGTGATTTTCTCAGCCGGAGAATCGTCAGCATAGAGAGGCAGAGAGACATCAAGCATAGCCAACGCAGAGCCACGCTGGGCTACGCAGTGGCTAAGACGGTTTCCAAGATTTTGCTGTCGGATTAGTTCCAAAAGCCGAGAGCTGGGGTGTGAGACCGGGAGTCTGAGATATGTGATTCCGAGAATCATATCGATCCATAGCTGGGGTGAGGCAGTGCCAAGAGGAGGTGATGCAGTGCCTACGCAGTCACTATGTAGACGCAAAGCAAGGACCTCCAGGGGCATCTCTTCTAGTGTCCGAATCAACTGGATTTTCCAGTGATTGAGTGATGTAAAACTCACTCTTTCTGCCAGTATTTCTCTCTCTGTAATTGAATAACCCTTGAGGTATTCAACGATGCATTCAGAAATTGCTACTGCTTAATAATACAAACCCTCAGATCTGCTGCACCGATTTTCCCACATTGGGTTTTTCTGGGGACTTTCGTCCAAAATAAAGGTGTCCTATGTGTATATTTTTTTCTTTGCTCAGTTTCCTTGTTTCAGAATCATATTTAATTAAGTGTAGGCTACTTCAGTAATTTACTTCAATATTTCCAGAAGTAATATGAAAATAACTGTGTAATGTAATTTACAAGTAGATGAAGTAGATTCAGCTGGTTGCAGTAGGATTCCTGAGATTGTTAGATCTGGGAATTTTCACATGGTGTCAAAGCGTTTGATGTGAAACAAGAAGAGAAGATCTAGCACTGAAGTGAAGGCTGAATTGCTGCAACAGCAACAGATCGAATCCCTAGAGGGATTACGCAGTTCTAGCCAGGAGGGTTGAATTTTCGAGGTGGTCTCTCTCTGAGTGAGTTGACATAGAGGTAATACTTTTGGATCGACATCTTGCTGAGGCAGAGGGAGCAACGCAGAGCCTTCACACAGAGCTAGAGGGATGAATTTTTTCTGCAAGCAGTTGCTGGGCAAAGAAGCGTCAACCGAAGAAGAAGAGCACATAGTGGGGAATTCTTCCTTAGTGAGTTCCTTGCCAAGAAATTCAACATTTCTCATTTGTTGGGCAGCAGAGGAGCAACAGACTTACCAACTCCATTAGGGAGTGTGTAAGACAACTTAAAAGCTATGTAGTAAGGAGAAAAAGGGAGCGGTTCGAAATTTTATAATTTCGGCTGAGATGGAATCTCATGGTCTTAGAGATCAGGATCGGTTGGAGGGATCCTCCAACTACATGATCTGGAAGGAAAGGATCAAATTCCTTCTGGATGAATATGATCTCAAGACATTCGTGGACAACATGGTTGCTGTACCTATAGATCCAGATCAGAACAAAAAGGACAAGTCCGATATGGCAAAGGCGAAGAGACTTATCCTTGATGGTGTTAAGGATCATATAGTCTCTCATATAGCTGACAAGACACAGCCAGGGAGATATGGGAGGCCCTGTCCTTGCTATACGAAGGAACTTCCGAGCAACGGAAGATGTACTTAGAGTAGAAGCTCCGGATGATCCAGATGCAAAAGTGGGAGCGCATTAATCCATTCTTAACGAGACTTCAGGAAATCCATGACCTGGCAGCCCTGGGATCTACCCCAACTACTACAACTATGGTGAGGTTGGCCCTTAACGCAGTCATTGAGGAGTGGCAAGTTTTTGTCCAAAGTATCTTGGGCAGGGCAACGCTTCCTAGTTGGGAGGAGATGTGGGAAACTCTTTAGGAGGAGGAGCTGAGAAGAGATTTGGTCAAGTGCAAACTTGATGGTAGCAGTGGGAGCGGATCGAAGAATCTGAAGGAGGAGAATGTAGCCCTCACATCGAAGGGACAACATGAGAAACGAAAACAAAAGAGAGATTTTTCGAAGGTGAAGTGCTTCAGATGTGGCAAGATGGGCTACTTTGCATCACAGTGTCCTTTGAAGAAAAAGGACATGGATGAGAAGCACGATCCAAAAGTTGCAGCTGTGAAGATCGAGGACGATGAGTTTGCCCTGAGTGCCCACGCATATCTAGGTGTGAGATGGGGTGACATAGAACTGTAAGTTTGCAAGAACTTCAGTTGGGCAAGATCCTTGAGGAGCCCACCTCTTGGATCACAACCTTGCTACGGGTGCCCATGATCAGCAGTAGTGGGATGGAGGAGTTTTCAGTGGGAGTCAAGGAATGATGGAGCGATAATTGTAGTGGGTAGCAATGCTTACTTCTGAGCGTCGCAGAGAAGAGCAGCAACAACGTAGTGCAGAGCAGTAGTAGCGCAGTGCAAATCAGTGCGGCGCAGTGCAGAGCAGTAGTAGCGCAGTGCTTCAGAGTGACAGCGCAGTAGCTATCAGCAGTCAGAGCCTTTAGCACCAATGTGCATTCACTGAACGCTTGTTCAGTTTTTGAGTGATTTTAGTTGCTTCTCTTAGCAACTGAGTTGCGATGTAGATGCAGTGTTAAAAGTGGCAGTGCTAGCATCATGACAGATGCAACATTTGAGGGGGAGTTGTAGTACGGATGCAACAGTGGTAGTGGCAGTGTTAAGGAGAGCAGTAAAATTGCAGCAACAACGCAGTGGTTGATGGACAGCTTGTCAGACATCAACAACGTAGAGGATGCTTCAGGGTTAGAGCAATATCCAGCAGGCATGTTGTTAGAGCACTTTCCTCGCTAAGAGGGAGTGTTGATTTTTGGTAGCATCGAAAGTGCTCTAAGTCTCAAAATTTGTGGAGAGGCTTAGGCATTGGTATTCCAAAGAACCCTGAAACCATTTTATTGTAAAAATTAATTATTTTAATGGGGACCCTAAGTCTAAACTTAGGGAAATTAAATAATTAGAGGGTATTAATAAAATAGAGTGAGAATGATCTAGAAAAAGCGAAGATCAAGTCAAGTTATAATCTTAGTCGTTGATTAGAGATCTAATCTTGGCTACTGATGTCTCAACGAGAAGACTATAAAGGAAGGCTTGAGGATTATTTGGAAAGACACGTTGAGTGAATCCAAAGATCAAATTATTTTGACGGAGTAGTGCTCAGATGAAGATTAGATCTAAGTGATTCCAACGCAGAGAGTGGTACAGATAGCTTCTAGAGAGAGTGATTTTCTTAGCCGAAGAATCATCAGCAGAGAGAGGTAGAGAGACATCCAACATAGCCAACGTAGATCCAGACAAGCTAACGTAGAGCCAGAGCAGAGCCACGCAGGGCTATGCAGAGGCTGCGTTGTGGCTGAGAGGGTTTCCAATATTTTGCTATTGGATCAGTTCCAAAAGCCGGGAGCCGGGGTGTGAGACCAGGAGGCTGACATTTGTGATTCCGGGAGTCATATTGATCCATAGTTGGGGTGACACAATGCCTACGTAGAGGCAACTTAGGGACCTCCAGGGGCATCTCTTCCAGTGTCTGGATCAACTAGATTTTCCAGTGATTGAGTGAGGTAAAACTCACATTCTTTCTTCCAATATTTCTCTCTTTGTAATTGAAGAACCCTTGAGGTATTCAACGATGTATTCAAAAATTGCTAATGCTTAATAATACAAACTCTCGGATCTGTTGCATAGGTTTTCCCGCATTGGGTTTTTCCGGGGACTTTCGTCCAAAATAAAGGTGTCCTATGTGTGTATTTTTTTCTTTGCTTAGTTTCCTTGTTTCAAAATCATATTTAATTAAGTGTAGGCTGCTTCAATAATTTACTTCAATATTTCCAGAAGTAATCTGAAAAATAACTATGTAATGTAATTTACAAGTAGATGAAGTAGATTCAGCTGCTTGCAGTAGGATTCTTGAGATTGTTAGATCTAGGAATTTTCACACTTTACATGCAACAACATATTCTGATTTATCACTACTTAATGCAACCAGATCTTTCTTTCTACTCATCCACGAAATCATAGAAGATCCCACACTAAAACATCCACCATAACTATCAGGAATTGGAAAACAGGACCGCGCTACCAAAATCGGGGTTTCCCAGGTAGTGCCCATCTTGAAGCTATAAGCCGGTAGGCGAGATCCCACAGGACTAGGGTTAAGCATTAACCCCCCATTTAATGTGAGGGAACAAGACTATAGTCGAAACCCTTCCTCCTTCCAAGTCACCCAATAATCCACACCCAAGTGTGCCCAAGAAAAACAAGCATAAGCACCCGATTGCACAATGAAAGACATACCTTTAAGATTGGATGGCCCACCTTCAAACATACGATCTCGATAGATGGGTGAGGAGACATATTACTGGCCTAGGGAGCAGAGATCAACTGGTGCAATATTGACTACACTGCTAGTTGTCAGGGGTTGTTGGCTGCCAAACGAAGACAAATCCATGAGAAAAATTCTCCTATGGGGTCACCCACTAGTGGTGGGTAATGGGTACTTTATGAGGGCTTTGGAACCCTCAACATTCATTATTGAGGCCCACTTAAAGGGGGATTTGAGCTATGAATAGCCATTGGAAGAGCCCTAGCAGGCTCAATGTGTGGTTTCTTGAGATGCATTGCTTGTGTGGTGGTCATTTGGATGCTTATTGACTGACTGTCAAGGACAGTTGGCAGTTTTTACATGGTTGAAGGGCCTTTGTAGGCTGGATGCTGCACCAAAACCCCTAGTTTTTCCTTCATTTATGGAGAAGGATCATGTTTGAGGGATCTTTTCCTGTTATATTTATACATGTGGCATCAATGCCCCTAATTTTAAGTAATTTAGATTAATTAATTATAGAAGACAACCTTTGCCCCTTCATAGGCTAATTTGGGGGATTTTAGCTTATAAAATTATAATTTTAATATGAGGGAATTTGAGCACCTTCTCTATAAATAGAGGTACACTTCCCCTCATTTTTGGCATGGAGTTTTGGGAGAGAAATCCCACAACTATTCTGAAATTTTCTGCAATTTTCTCTTGTAAAATTGGCTATGGATATTTCAAGTTGAGTGAATTGTCTTGGGGAGGATATTGTGATTGGATGGATTTTTCTCTTGGATGGTAAATGGTGATTCTATGGTGATTTTGTGCAAAATTTAATGTGAGTATGTTCTTCTATCTTGTATTCATTGTAGAATTAAGGTTTTACTGAAATTTTCACCCAAATGTGTTGAATCTTTTATGGCTTTAACATCTCCTTTGTAAGATTATAATCAATTTTTTTCAAGGAACCTTAGTATAGCTTTCTTGCTCTTTATCTCTAATGTGACTAAAAGTTGACATGGTTTGTGGAGTCGAAACCTCGTCGTAGCTTTTTCTCTTTCTCATAAATCTTTTCTATCAGTTCTCTTCCATAGACTTACTCCTTTTGTGACTCCATATTCCTAGAAATTCATTGATAAGCTAAGACACTGATCCTTCAGTCTCCATCACTTTATACCTTTTGTAAAGCATAAAAACCATTTGGCTAGGGTTCCACTCTCCTAGAAAATCTTGTATTTATGATGTTTGGGGACATTCCCTTTAAACTCTAACACTGATTATCCTAAGAAACCTAGCAATCCTATTTTCCACTTAAACCCTAACTGATCAGATCATTTGATTGGTGGAGTGTGACTTAGAATCTTTGGGTAACTTTTGACTTGGTGTAACCCAGCCACTAGATCTCCAAGATATGTAGGGAGAACCCCCCCTTAATTTAGAGGAGAGCTGGCCAGAAGCGAGAAGAAGGTTCGTGAGGTGATAGTGCCCCCTCTAAGGTGCTGTGGCTCTTGCACTTGATTTTTTGGACTTTATCTTTAGAAGTGCGAGGCATTGCTGTACAATTCCTAGAACAACTAAATCTCTAGTGGGGTTGGACTGGAGCTCCCACTGGGAATCTTTTACATGGTCACAATTCCTTGACTCAACACATACAATATCGACAACATAATCATTGTGCTTTTTTATGACACCACATGAGTTAGGCATCTAGGAACAATATTTACATCACAGTTCATTCACAAAATAGAGGTTCATTTACAAAATAGAGCTAGCATTATGAGGTACGACAATATGGATCTTATATTTTAGATTGGGATTGTTCTTTGCTTATATTTCATCTCTTCCAGTCCCTTGCAGTTCATACCACAAACATGCATAGGTAGAGGTTATACTAAGCTACACCTTTTGTTTGGAACATTCACATGTCATGGGAAGTTTATGGACAATTTCCTTAATATAAATTTTGAAGGTATTAATATCCTAATGAAATTTCTTGAGGCTTTGGACACATCAATTCTTACAACATTCAAGATTACAAAAGCAACTTTTCATGACAACACCAGTAGCTAATCATCCTATGTACGGTATAGTTGTAGGTGTCTAATAGTACTGAGGAATATAGAATGAAGTTGCATAGAAGTTAAACAACCAGCCATATTCAAATAACATTGATGATATGATATATATTTAAAAAATTAGATTTCCATGCAACAATGACAAAAAGGTTGAAAAGATCAGCCAAAAATAATGAAATCAGTTCAATCGGATAAAGGAAACAATCTAACAATACTGTGACTAGTATGGCGCAAAATCCACAAACCGACCTGTCCAATATCCACGGCGGGATTCAGGCTTCTTCCACAATCATATATTATATCTGTTTGCAGTATTGTAGTAGCTCCTGTAAGGAGGTCTACCTCTACCTGTCACATGAATTTATCATGTTAATATTTTTGTGGCTATAAACAATTTCATATCACATACATATTTGTATCCTTACCTCACTTGCTGCAGCGCCAAAGTTGAGATAGTTTTGAGAACTTGAATCAGGAACCCAGTACGTTTGTGCAGAAAGATCCACTGATTGAATTTGGGCCTGTGAATGAAACAAAACTCAGGGATTGGATTACATTATCACTTTATGGCCTTACGATAAGTTGAACGAACATGATAGATAATAAGCATGTTGCATATCAAGATGTGCCCATGGTAATTATTAGATATTTTTTTGTTTAGAGAAATATGTATCTTATCTTTATCTAGAATATAAACAGATTTGTCACACATAGTAGTTTATCCTCACTATCCATGACATAATTATTGTTTGACGTTCTAGCACTGAAATTATTTATTTCCTTTTCATAAATATTGTGTCATAGCAAAGCAGTGCTAAAATCTTTTTTCTGAATGGAGCAATTTTAAATATTTGACAGCTGCCTAGAAATACATCTCACAATCAAATACAATGGAAGATATTGCTATATACATGCATATCAAGATTGTTAAATCTAGGAGCCAAAGACTATTCATACAATATTACCCTTATTGCATAATCAAGTAGAGCTAAAACACTCCAACTAGAAGAATATACAGCTTTCCTAAAACTGGCATTCCTGGCTGAAATATGAATAGCCAGATATAATCTAAATATAGAAACTTATCTAGGTTGTGTTACCCACCAAAATGGGTAACCCTATAGGAGAAAATTTTTCTCCTATCCTTGACATTCAACGGGCCATCCATGTTGATTTGTGTAGCATCAAATGTGCTCTAGCCTTGAGATTTTGCAGAGAGGTTAAGACACATGTATTCTCCAAGACCCATAAATCGTTTGGGGAAATTCCACCTAGAGATGGCTTAATTAAAATAATTAATCAGCTTTTAATTTAAATAATGCATTCTTTCTCGAAAGGTGTCAATGAAAATTGGTCCAAATCTCGAGGTTACAGTTGTCCCAAGAGCTGTTTTGTGGATAAGGGAGTTTGTTTTTGCCCCTCATTGTTGAGGAATCATGTAATTACTCAAGGAGACAAAAAACTTTTAGTGATTAGCTAAATTTGGGGGGACTGTTTCTAACTTCCCTAAATTCTAGGTAATGACTCATAGGGTGCATTTATGATGTATTTTGAATCAGGTTTCGACCCAATGAGGTGGCATCTTCTCTATTTTCTATATGTAGTCCAACTCAAGTCATTTTAGAGGTTGGATAGTTTATATTGCAGTTGTGGAGCTTATGTACAATCTTTTTTAGTGAAATCAAAGACATGTTGCAGCTATAATTTTGGGACTCCAGTGGTATGCTTATTAGCATTGTTTTTTCTCAGTAACACCATCAAGTTGAATGTTTATGCTTCCATGAAATCACATGTATGCTTCTATATGATAAACCTTATGAGTATATGAACATAATTCTTGCTTTTTATGCTCTGTTTTATAATATTTTCATAAATTTGTTCTACCTCTTTTGATGAATGAAATCATGTAATATGCTCATTCTGACTCTCTCTCTCTCTTTTCAAACCCTATACTACAATGACAATTTAAGTATGTTTCTAAGTATACCTACCTGGTCTCATCTTCATCTCTGCAACTGTACATTTCAAATAAGTGATAAGTGAAATTTTTCTGCCGTTTTCTCAGTTTTTGTGTGATCAAGGTGCAAGTAGTGAACTAATTCATGTAGACAATATTCCACATTTTCAAGAGGATTAGGTGTCAGAGATTTTTTTCCATCATAAAAAGCAACATGATAGTCTTCAAAAAGACTTATCTAATGAGACTACAACAGAATTGTTTGATCCACAAAAGAACAATCCCGATATACATGATATGGCTATTATACTTGAAGGTTGTCATGAGGATGTGCTTACAAAGATTGGCAAACAAGTTTTTGATACACAAGCTGTTGTCCAAAAATGTCTCGCTGCAGATTTGAATGATAAAAAATCTTTGTTTGTGCATAATGATATGATTGCTCCTATTGAAACCTTTCATGAACATTCAGAGTCTTGTTTTGGAAATGATACGAAGGAAGATTTAGTTAACCAAGTTGCACTCATTCATTTTGATAATGATTATGAAATTATGGGTGAAAATTTTAAAGGCCTTTTGCATGATTTTGAAGACCCTATTGCTAGTTTGTTGCAACCATCTGGGAAGATGAATCTTCTTGTATTTATGGATCATGAGCACATGTTCAGTGGACTCTTTGATTTTCCTATCTTTTGTTCCTTTTGCATGCTCGAGGAAAGTGTGAGCAAGATTTAAGTAAGTAGGCATTTGTTGGATTGGTTATACTAGAGAGGTCATATCACATGGTTGTATATATATCTTCAGTAGGTGGGTGGTTATCATCGAGATTTGAAGCCCGAGGCGAAGGCCCTAAGATCCCGATGGTCTGCTGCCATAAGTAAGCTCAATCAGTAGTCAAGTTTTTAAGTCAAAGTCAGTTTTTGTTTTAGTTAGTCATTTGAGTGTCTAGTGTTTTATTTTTGACTCCATTGTCCAATGGATGAGACTACTTGGTCTACGGTGTTCTTGACACCTTCTAAAGGAGTTGCCATCCCTAGCTGGAGCCAATGTTAGTGTCTGTCAATCACCAATGATCAAATGCACTCTTTCAAGATTATTTGATAGGGTCCTAGGTCAAATTTTATAGTTTCAAATAAGTTTTCAAATAAAATTTGATCATTGGTTGTTGTCCAGGTCAGCGCTGCTCCCTCCATTCACTCATGGTCATCATCACTCATCTTGGTCAAGTCTTCATTTAAACATCTATGGTCATGAATCAATTAATATACCATCATCTAGGTCATGGTCTAGGATTACATTTGAGGTGTCATCATTTGTTCATGTCATCAAAATCTAAATGGGAGTCATGTTATCACCATTGTCACCATCATGGGCGTTAGCAAACTCGAAAATAAAGCCAAAGGAGCAACGAGAAGGGTCAACTCAACATTTCACAAGTTTCAAATGCTTCCAAGCCAGTAAGTAAATGCTCCTCAACTCTCTTTCAAGTGAATTTCTTCAGCAAAGGGTGGATTCCCTCTTCTAGGGTTTTCAACTACATTTTTGGTTTCATTGATGTTTGACTTGCTTCAGTTGTAAAACCCTTAATTTCATCACCTAATAACCTTCAAACATAACTCATACACCTTACCAAATCACTACATATAATTCATACCTCTCACTGCTACCATTTTCACTGAAACCCTAGTTTTCACTATGCTTTTGCAAAGAAAACTAGGTTAACTCTGTGTTTTAACCTTTTTGTCCTCTTTCCCATACCCATTTCAAAAAATTTCACTTGCATTTTGTTGCTAACTCACCATCTTACTTCCCCAAATTTTTAGGGATTTTTCCCTAACTCCATTCCATCTCATTTCTTTCCCTAAACCCACTGTACCATCATCCTCTGTTTTCCTAATTTTCACCTTCCCTTTCCTACACATCAAGCTAGGGTTTCTATCATACAAACAAACACCATGGAAAATGAGAAGAAAAAGTACAACAGAGGAGGGCAAGTTTTCAGGTTTGAGCCAACTCAGACCCATAGCATCATTTTCAGAGTTTCGTGTTCATTTGCTAGGGTTTACATTACACACAAGGACAATCCTACTTCAAATTTACTTTCTGAAGTAATGAAGATGAATTTGAAAAAAGTGAAAGAGGTTTTTGTCAATAATAGACCAAAAAAAATAACCTCCTGCAGTTTATGCACAGGTGTTATGATTTGAGATAAATGCCCAAAATACAGCTGCTCCAGGTCATTTTCTACACTTTTGGACATGTTGTCTTCAAGTCAAATTTTCAGGGGTTTGGAGCTAGGGTTTGCAGTGCTTGTTTATTCCATTGTGTAGCAGACATCTTAAGATTTCCATCCATACCACTTTCAGTCCAAAAATCCTCTGGGAATGCCTCCAAACTCCCTCTCAAAGAGCACGCTACGCTTCTGCTGAGAGTATGCTACGCTTCTGCAAATTTTAGTGACCAACTTCACACTTTAATTCTAAACAAATGAGAAAGTATTTTTTAAAACTGGAGGAGGTTATCTTTCATAACATAACAAAGAACAAAACCCCTCTTAGTTTTGCAAAAAACGTTATGGTTCGAGAGATATTAATCCATCTTTCAGCCCTAGTTTTGCAGAATTTTTTTGGAAAATTTTGGATTTTTGGCAAAATCTGGAAGTTTCACCCTTGCAGAAGGGTCGCGCAGTCGTGTGTCGCTTTTCCTCAGAGGCTCCAAAAGAGGTTTTCTCTACACGGTTGCATTTCTTTTGGATTCTAGATTCCATATATGGTCTTGGTTTTCCAGGACACCTCCTAGCGTTGAAGAAAAACTCAAAAAACACCCTATTTTTCATGCTTTTGCCATTGTTTTTCCCTGTGCACAACGCTTATGGAGTAAGCATGGAAAAATGAAGTTTTGAAGGCCTACCAGGTGGTATTTTTTCAGTTTCAAGGTTGGGTTGGATAGAGGACATCCAAGGCTACCTTGCATAATCTTTAGATCAGCAAGATGATGCCTAAAAGTTAGCTAGAAAGCCCTTAAAGTGGCACGACACTTTTGCTGAAAGGCGCGACGCTTCTATGTGTTGCGCGACACTTCTGTCTTGGATTCTTTTTGGACAGGTGCCAATGCAAATTGGTCCAAATCTCGAGGCTACAGTTGTCCCAAGAGCTTTTTTGTGGATAAGGGAGTTTGTTTTTGCCCCTCATTGTTGAGGAATCATGTAATTACTCAAGGAGACAAAAACTCTTAGTGATTAGCTAAATTTGGGGGGATTATTTCTAACTTCCCTAAATTCTAGGTAATGACTCACAGGGTGCATTTATGATGTATTTTGGATCAGGTTTCGACCCAATGAGGTGGCCTCTTCTCTATTTTCTATATGTAGTCAAACTCAAGTCATTTTAGAGGTTGGATAGTTGATATTGCAGTTGTGGAGCTTATGTACAATATTTTCAGTGAAATCAAAGACATGTTGCAATTATAAATTTGGGACTCTAGCGGTATGCTTATTAGCATTGTTTTTCCCCAGTAAAACCATCAAGTTGAATGTTTATGCTTCCATGAAATCACATGTATGCTTCTATATGATAAATCTTATGATTCTATGAATATAATTCTTGCTTTTTATGCTTTGTTTTATAAGATTTTCATAATTTTTTTCTACCTCTTCTAATGAATGAACTCATGTAATATGCTCATTTTGATTCTCTCTCTCTTTTCAAACCCTATACCACAATGACAATTTAAGTATGTTTCTAAGAATACCTACCTAGCCTCATCTTCATCTCTGTAGTTGTACCTTTGAAATCAGACATAAAACCTAGACCTAATTCCTTGACTGACATTCCTATCCAGCAAAATTCAAACAAAACCCCAATTCACTGAACTTATATCTAGCCTAAGATCATGACATATCCAGTCACCTCATTGACTGTAAAAGTGACATTGAGAGAGCCCTCTCTGGTTTGGTAGGGCTAGCTACCAAATCTAAAGATTGGTTTGAGGTTACCTCCTTTAGTCTCCATTCTCAGGCTTGGAAAACGGAGCGAGTGATAACATTTTTGGCGCCGTTGCCTAGGAGTGAAGGCTAAAGCTTTCCGAGAAAGAACGACAGAGATTAGCTCTGATTGTTGATGCTGAAAAGTGGTCAAGCACAAGAAGGTTGTGCATCTTTCACCTGGCGACTCCAGTGTCGAAGAATCCAAAATTCTGAGTTTTCAGGGCGACTCCACTATTCAAAAACCGGTAGCTTCAAGAAATTTTTGGTGACTTCACTATTTTCAAGATGGATTCAACTGTAAGAAGGAATACCAGGTATGCTCCTATGGATCGGTCTCATATCTCTGGCTTTCCAAATCCTATGCCTCGTGTTGATTGGTTGTATTATCTTCCCATTTTCAAAGATGAAAATAAAGATGATGCTACCTTGCACTTGATCAAGTTTCATATGCATGTACGTAGACTTAAAGTTAAGTTTCCTGAGGATTGCTTAATGAAGATATTTATGGCTACTCTAGAAGACAAAGCAAGAACATGGTATGAATGGTTGAGACCAGCTAGTATATGTTCTTTAAAGTATTTTCATTCAGTTTTCTTTGAAAATTATAAAGAGTATTATCCATCTTTCCTGTTGGTACAAAATTGTTGTGCTCATTTTGAGGGTTTCTTTCAGTATCTTGAAAGTATTGATGAGGATTTAGAATTTATTGATGACGAGGATATGTTAGAGGCGCTTTATGAATTTTATTCTCAGGTTAGTTGTCATGATGATCAACAGGATTTACAACCTGTAGAAAACTCACAACCATCAACAATTTCTCTTTTTGTTGAAGATGAAATCAATCAAGAACTTAATGTAGATATCCATGTCCTTTCTCCAGAGATAAGTGAAAATTTGCAGCTAGTTTCTCAGTTTTTGTGTGATCAAGGTGCAAGTAGTGAACTAATTCATGTAGACAGTATTCCACTGTTGCAAGAGGATCATGTGTCAGAGATTGTTTTCCATCATAAAGAGCAAGATGATCGTCTTCAAATAGAATTATCTAATGAGACTACAGCAGAATTGTTAGATCCACAAAATAACAATCCCAAGATACATAATATGGCTATTATACTTGAAGGTTGTCATGAGGATGTGCTTACAAAGAATGGCAAACAACTTTTTGATACACAAGCTGGTGTCCCAAAATGTCTCGCTGAATATTTGAATGATCAAAAATCTTTGTTTGTGAATAATGATATGATTGCTCCTATTGAAACCTTTCATGAACATTCAGAGTCTTGTTTTGGAAATGATATGAAGGAATATTTAGGTAACCAAGTTGCACTCATTCATTTTGATAATGATCATGAAGTTCTGGGTGAAAATTTTAAAGGCCTTTTGCATGATTTTGAAGACCCTATTGCCATTTTGTTGCAACCATCTGGGAAGATGAATCTTCTTGTATTTATGGATCATGAGCACATGTTCAGTGGACTCTATTAGTTGCCTATCTTTTGTTCCTTTTTTCTACTCGAGGAAAGTGTGAGCAGGATTCAGGTAGCCATTTGTTGGATTGGTTAAACTGGAGGGATCATATCACATGATTGTATATATATCTTTAGTAGGTGGGTGGTTATCATCAGGATTTGAAGCCTGAGGCGAAGGTCCTAAGATCCCGATGGTCTTCTGCCATAAGTAAGTTCAGTCAGTAGTCAAGTTTTTGAGTCAAAGTCAGTTTTTGTTTCAGTTAGTCATTTGAGTGTCTAGTGTTTTATTTTGGACTCCATTGCCTAATGGATGAGGCTACTTGGTCTACGGTGTTCTTGACACCTCCTAAAGGAGCTGCCATCCCTAGCTGGAGCCAATGTTATTGTCTATCAGTGACCAATGATCAAATGTACTCTTTCAAGATTAGTTGATAGGGTCCTAGGTCAAATTTTATAGTTTCAAATGAGTTTTCAAATAAAATATGATCATTGGTTGTTGTTTAGGTCAACTCTGCTCCCTCCATTCACTCATGGTCATCATCACTCTTCTCGTTCAAGTCTTCATTTAAACGTCTATGGTCATGAATCAGTTAATATACCATCATCTAGGTCATGGTCTAGGATTACATTTGAGGTGTCATCATTTGTTCATGTCATCAAAATCTACATGGGAGTCATGTCATCACCATTGTCACCATCATGGGAGTTAGCAAATTAAAAAAATAAAGCCAAAGGAGCAACGAGAAGGGTCAACTCAGCATTTCACAAGTTTGAAATGCATCCAAACCAATAAATAAATGCTCCTTGACTCTATTTCAATTGAATTTCTTCAGCAAAGGGTGGATTCCCTCTTCTAGGGTTTTCAACTACATTTTTGGTCGCATTGATGTTTGGCTTGATTCAGTTGTAAAACCCCTAGTTTCATCACCTAATATGTAATGACCCATACCTAAGTGATAAGTAGGATAACCGATAAAAGTATATATGGATGAACCAATAAAGTAATAATATAAATTAATTAAGGCAAATTAATTAATTTATAAACAAACATAAAGTCATCACACCCATTCCTAATTTTTAAATAAAATAATTAATCAAGCCAAATTAAGTTATTAAAACAAACACAATACAATTGAGCTTTCCCTAAGGTCATCACATATGTGTAACTGGATGAGGACTCAACGAGGATATTTTGATGCACTTTATCCCAAAACCTTATCTCAACATTAAATGTTCCCTTAAATTAAGATAAGGTCTCATTAAATGGTTGCAGACCCTCATAAATATGATAAAGATCTTCGGGAGTTAAAGGCGGTGGAGAGATGGATATAAGGGGGAGGATGTGAAGGAGGAAGGGGACGGTTGGGAGAAGAAAAATTCGACATTCTGGCCAACAAATGGATTGAAGGATACGAAGAGTTCTGGAAAAAGAGTTTCACCGTTCTGGGATTCTGGGCAAGGTGGCAGAAGAGTGATCTTCTGGATCTAGGATTGTTCCTAGATCGGCTGGGAGGATTGTTGTTTTGGTGATTTGTTCATTCTGTCCACAGGAGGAGTACCTGAGGAGCGCCACCATTAATTCGTCTACTGCATTCCAGGTATTTCCCATGTAGCTAAAATTGAAATTTCATTCCTGAACTGCATGAAATTGTATTTCTATTGATTCCTGTTTATATATGCTTAGATATATGCATGGAAAATGATCTCTTAAACTGTATACAAGGGAAAAATGATAGTTTGTAACTGCTGTCTAAATTAAATTACATAAACATGGATTAATCCTTAGAAATAGCAGTGATTCTCTGTTAATTGATTTAGCAAAGCTCTAAAATTTTCTGAAACTAAGTGAAGAATTGTGAAGAATTTAGAAATCCATCATTTAGGTTCCTACATTTGGTATCAGAGGGTGTTTCAAACCCTTTTCCGGCCTTATAGGCCCATTAAAATTTCCTCTGTTTAAAGTTTAAACCAGTCTATGGCTGTCCACCCTCTGCTTAAAACTTCAATGTTCACAGCTATGTAAAAGATTGGTTAAATAAATTAAAACATCAAAATATTCAGAAATTTTCTGCATAACTACAAGGTTGTTGCCTTTAACATTACAGTAATATTAATTTGGGTTTAATGTATAGCCCTCTTCTAGATAGCACTGCTCTGTACTGCTTTCTATGTCATATAAAGGTGCTGCCTCAGAGATCATTTCTAAAAGCACAATACCAAAATGTTAATAATGTCAAATTCACACGAAAATATTCCAACATATGAATCAATGCCCATAGCAGCGTTACATTCAGGTAGTCATCCATACAGTAAATCATGTCAGAACCCAGCTACACTAATAATTATCAGATGATAACAATGTCACTATAGGTGTTAACAAATCAAGACAGACCTTCAGGAATACTAATTTGGCTTTCGACCATGCTGCCAACTTCAAAATTTAATGCGTCTGTTGAGGGTCTAAATAATTCCTAATTACAGATGTTCCAAGAAAGTACCCATGATCGAAAGTTGTCTTGAAGACTGGATGCTGTACTGGGATCTTCCTCCTCCGCTTCTCCAGAGCAACCGCCTCTGCTTTACACTCTACCCCTGCTTCCAAATACGGGCCATATGCCACTTGAAGAAGACCTGCTATTATCGATTAAATAATAATTCTGCACCACCAAGGCTACGCAGAAGCCTTTCTCTTTCTCCATATCCGTATCCATCGCGAAAGAAAAGAGGAGGTTGCAAGAAGTTAACAGGATGCCTTCGGATGAAGACTGAGGAGGCAGAATGACATTAGGGACAGACAACCCGTGAGAATTAATTCCTGCTTCTTCTTCTTCCTTCTGGGGGGAGGGCCTACGCCCGGGCTGAGAAAAGGCGATATCCCAACCGGACGATAAGCTCCACTATGGCTCTCACCTCTGCACAGTCTCTTAAATTTAATGCTTCCATGGCACTAGAATTAGCGTGGAAGGCCGAAGCCAATGTGTAGGAGAGACCCAGATCTCGGGCAACGTCAGTCTCCCCAGAAGAAGATAGCCTAGATAACAGACTTCGGGCTTGTTTCAGTGCCTCTTTACTGTTCAAAATTGCTCTTACTCTGCTCCATGGGATTTTTCTCTACTCAGATGCTTCAGTCTCAGCGTTCGGATTCTCATCACGGACCTACCGTAGCAGTACCGGCGGGAGGAAATTTAAAAGAAATCGAAGGGGTAGCGGATTGCCATCTGGTTCCCCTGATTCGATTCGCTGTCAAAATAATTAAATTCGGTGTGTAAGTGTGTATAGCTGGTGAAGCCACCGATTTCGTTTTCCCTTGTTAAAAATGTATTAATATATATATATATACATATATATATATATATATATATATATATATATATATATATATGTATACGCTAAAATTAATCAAACCATGCCAGCGGGGATATTAATGTTACATATTGCATGTGTTACAGTTTTAAACGGTGCTGCTGAAATAATAAATTTTAATGATTTTTAAACAAATGCCGCATTCAACACCACAATCGGTTTCTTGTCATGGCATTGCATCAACTTAATTCGTAGCTTTGGTTTAATGAAACCACGTCGCCTCATTATGTGGACACCCCACTACACCAGCACACTCACCGTCAAGTCACGGAACCATGCCGCAGAAATAACACATGTGGGATAGTTTAAAATTAAATCCATGCCGCGGAAATAAAAATGTGGTATAGTTTGAAATTAAAACATACCGCGGGGAAAAAAAAAAAATGTGTGGTATAGTTTGGGATTAAACCATGCCGCGGAAATGAAATAAAAATGTGGTATAGTTTGGAATTTAAACATACCGCGAGGAATAAATAAATAAAAATGTGATATAGTTTGAAATTAAAACATACCGCGCGGAAATGAAATAAAAATGTGGTATAGTTTGGAATTAAAACATACCGCGGGGAATAAATAAATAAATAAAAATGTGGTATGGTTTGGAATTAAACCATGCCGCGGGGGAATAAAAACATATGTTTTAAACCAGATTTGAACCGTGAGCCAAATTAATATACCACCGAGCTCAGCTACCGACTAACCAACGCACCTTCGGGTTGAACGTGTTTTAAGCTGGGTTGATATTTAAATTGTAATTGGTTTATATTTGACACACATCGGAGCGTAAGGTTGGGCGGGGGTTTTGACCCATCGACCCATCCAAAACTTTTGTGCCAATACATGTATGTGTTAAAATCGAACCCCAGTTATGTCCGGTCAAATGACTTATTATGAGCTTTGTTAATTCATTAATATGATAAATATCTAATCTCAATTATTCATGGTCAAATTATTGATTGTGAGGTAAATTAGTTTTAAAAAGTCAAATAAATATATTTTGGAACCTTAAGTATGGCATAGATATCTTATTATTAAAATTTCAATTCTAAACGCTCAAGCGTAGGTAAATGCTTAAGCAATACGATACCTTTGGTTATAAAAAGAAGTTATATTTATGATATTCATGGTTTAACTCATCTAGCAACTCCTTTCCTTGACTAAAAATCCTGGGGCAGAGACTTGTCTCGTTATCATTAAAGCCATATCTAAACGAAAAGTCTTAGATATATATTGAAACTACTTAATAAATGTACACATACTCGTATTGCGAGTATTTCTTTTAGCTTTCTCAGTTTAATACGGATTATTGTGAACAAAAAAAAAAAAAAGGGTCAAACGTTCGTTTAATTGAAGGATGATTCAGGTTTATAGGGTTGTGTTTTACCAAGTAAAAATGACATAATAAACACATCAGCAACAGGAGAATTTAAACTGGTTAGAATCCAGGTTATGTTTATAGTCATAAATAATAGAAAGTCAGTAAACCTTTCTAACTCCTATAACTACATCGAGGACGGAACATTCTAGACAATTTTCGAACCAACACTTTGATCTATGAAAACCCCTGCATTTCACTCTAGAGTTAGTATGCATAAATTACCCTGCATAGGACAAGGAGGTCGCGTTGCCACCCTCCTTGACCTCGGTACCAGTAAGACCTGCTTGCAGGTAAAATAGAAAAAGAACTATACCCGTATGCCAGCTCTAATCTTGCAAATATTATATTTTGTCAGTCTGAAAATTTATCCACTCCTCATGAATTTATTTATGTATTCCAGGAAAATTACCATGTTGAACACATACTAAAGGCGGCAGCGCCAGCGAAATGCAGCGCCGCCACCTCCACCTTCACCATCACCTTCACCACCATCAAGATCGCCGTCAGCACCTGTTGCTCCGCCTGATCTCACTACTGTGATGAGCTCGTTGGAGGCCATTATGGAAACCTTGAAAGGGTCGCAGTCGACCAGGAACAAGGAGGAGCGACGTCAGTCAGAGGAAAGACACTCAGAAAGGCCGAGGGATTTTGATGAGAAACCTCCCAGAGAAGATATTTCACGGGAACTGCAAAAGATTAAACTCCCTGAATTCTCTGGGGGATGAGCTGGAGAGCAGGCCGAAGCATGGTTGGAAGGGATGATCAGGTGCTTTGCGTTAAAGGAATATTCTTCAACGTCTAAAACAAGGATCGTTGTTTTCCAACTCAGGGGGAATGCTCTGATTTGGTGGGGGAATATGGAAAAACAGTTGCATCTCACTTCAGATACCGTTCCTTGGGAATTGTTTGTGGACCGATTCCGTGCGAAATACTTCCCACCTTTCTTTCAAGAGCAGCAAGCTGGAGCCTTCCATACTCTAACCCAAGGGGGTAAAACCGTGGAAGAATACAAGACAAGGTTCATGGAACTTGTGAAGTATGTTCCTTATCTAGACACGGATGAACGCCAAGCCGAGCGTTTCATATTTGGGTTAAATCCTCGGATCAGAGCCATGGTAAGAATGTGGAAGCCACCAACGGTGGCGGAGGCAGTGGAATGTGCTCGTTATGCAGAAGAACATCTGGGGATAAAAAGGGATTTCAGGCCAGCTGAATGAATACCGCAGGCATTTACAGGAAAGACTCCCCGAAATTTCTTCCGAGGAAATAAATCGAGACCACCTCCTTATGGTAACAGGTTTACCCCAAGAGGAGCGGGGGCAGGAGCTCCCAGGACCATAAATGCACTAGCTTCCGGGTCCTCAAACACCAGTACTTGGAGGTCTCGAGGGACCGGTAATCGAGGAAGGAATGGGAGGGGAAGCAGCACCAGGGGATAGAGTTCTTGGTCGGGGATTTCTCAGTCAAACGAAAAAGGACCAACCCGAGTGGACTGTTGGGGATGTGGAGGACCCCATCTTCGACGGGATTGTTCAGAGAACTCAAGGCAAACAGGAAAAGAACCGGAAAACTCGCAGCGAACAGGAAAAGAACCATCGTCAGATGCTCAGAGAAATCATAGAATCCATGCTGTCGTCAACAACAACCAAGCAGCGCATCAGTCCACAGTAGTGGAATCTTCAGGTACAATCAATGGAATAAAACTCAAAATCTTGTTTGACACTGGAGCTACTGATAGTTTTATTTCATCATATGCATTGAATAAATGTGGGTTGGCAGCCTGCAAACAAGACGATTTTAGACAGGTAGAAATGGCTTCAAGAGACCTTCAATCGGTAGAATTAAGTGTGGATGATTGCAAAGTTGATCTAGGAGTCTATGTGACCAAACTAAAAGTATATGTCATAGCCCTAGGTACTTACGACCTGGTGATAGGAATGGATTGGTTAGAATCTCATCGAGCATGGGTAGATTGTTCCGGGAAAACAATACTTTGTGTAAATGATATGGGTGAGAAAATCCAAATTCAAGGTATTAAGAGAAAGGTATCCTTGCGTTTCATCTCAACCATGCAGATGAAGCGGTGCTTGAGGAAGGGCTGCCAAGTGTATGCCGTTCAAATGGTAAGCAAAGAAAAAGGGTCTTCCTTAGATCAATATCCGATTCTATCAGAATTTCCGGATGTTTTTCCAAAAGAACTACCTGGACTGCCTCCTCAGAGAGAGCTAGACCTCACCATTGAGTTGAAACCTGGCACGGAACCTATATCCAAAACTCCTTACCGAATGACTGCCCCGAAACTTCAAGAGTTGCAAATACAGCTAAAAGAACTATTAGATGTAGGGCACATTCGACCTAGTGTTTCACCATGGGGTGCTCCAGTAATCTTTGTCAAGAAGAAAGATGGTTCATTACGACTGTGTGTGGACTATCGAGATTTGAACCGGGCCACGATAAAGAATAGGTATCCAATGCCTCGCATTGACGACCTTTTCGATCAAATGAAAGGAGCTACAGTATTTTCAAAAAGATCGATCTGCGATCAGGTTATCATCAACTCAGGATTAGCGAGAGTGATTTTTCTAAGACTGCATTCCGAACTCGTTTCGGGCATTATGAATTCATTGTGGTGCCATTTGGGTTGACCAATGCACCTGCAGTCTTCATGAACCTTATGAATAGCGTTCTCCGCAAGTATCTCGACAAATTTGTACAAGTTTTCCTGGATGATATTCTCATTTACTCTAAAAATGAGAAGGAGCATGAAGAACATCTTCGGATAGTGTTATCTTGTCTCAGAGAGCACAGGTTATATGGAAAATTATCCAAATGTGCTTTCTTCCAGAAAGAAATCCATTACTTAGGTCATATCATATCAGGCGAAGGAATTTATGTAGATCCTGAAAAGGTAAATACAATCAGGGAGTGGCCGATACCTAAGAATGCACATGAAGTGCGTAGTTTTATGGGTTTAGCAGGTTACTACCGAAGGTTTGTGGAGGGATTCTCCAAAATTGCAAAACCAATCACAAACCTTCAGCACAAGGGTGTTAAGTATGATTGGACTGAGGAATGTGATAAAGCTTTTTCTGAGCTTAAGCGATTATTGACTAGTGCACCGATTTTACGAGTACCAGATATGGATAAAGATTTTACTGTATGTACCGACGCATCTAAGCAAGGGTTAGGTGCAGTTTTAATGCAGGAAGGAGGCGTAATAGCATACGCTTCGAGAAAATTAAAAACACATGAAGAACTTTATGCTACGCATGATTTGGAGCTAGCCGCGGTGGTCTTAGCTTTAAAGATGTGGAGACATTACTTGGTGGGGAGAAACTTTGTGCTCAAAAGTGACCACCAAAGTTTGCAATATTTATTCACCCAAAGAGACTTGAATGCAAGACAAAGACGATGGAGTGAACTCCTAAGCGAATACAATTTTGCGATTTCATATATCAAAGGGAAGGAGAATGTGGTAGCAGATGCCTTAAGTAGAAGGCCCCGGATATTCTCCCTTGTACCTATCAAGGTAAACTTGAGAAATCAAGTGCTTGAACATCTTGTAAGAGATAGTTGGTACTTAAAAGTAAGGTCATGACTCGAAAGTAACCATTCGAAAGAACCTAAGTTCGAAAGGTATGATTTGGAAGAGGACGGAATTCTACGATTCCACGGAAGGATGTATATACCATATAGTGGAGATCTCCGAAACACCATCTTAAAGGAAGCACACCGAGCTGTATATTGTGCACATCCTGGGGTAAAGAAGATGTATGCTGACACCAAGAGACTCTTCTTCTGGTCAGGCATGAAAAACGACATTGTCAAATTTGTTGCTAGATGCCTGGAATGTCAGCAGGTAAAAGCTGATCATCGCCACCCAGCAGGTCTCTTACAACCTCATGACATCCCTATGACCAAATGGGAGATAATTTCTATGGATTTTATCGTTGGGCTGCCTCTTACGCAACAAAAGCATAATGTCATTCTGGTTGTAGTGGATAGATTAACAAAAAGCGCCCATTTCATTCCAGTAAGAGATACTTATGAAGTAACTGATGTAGCTAAGGTATTCATAAATGAAATCATCAGATTTCATGGAGTACCTAAGAAAATTATATCCAACAGAGATCCTCGATTCACATCAAGGTTCTGGAATTGTATGCAGTCGGCCTTGGGAACTCAGTTAAATTTGAGTACTGCCTATCATCCTAAGACCGATGGACAGACAGAAAGGGTAAATCAAGTACTCGAGGATATGCTAAGGATGTATGTTATGGACCAACAGTCACGATGGGAAAAGTACTTACCCTTGGTAGAATTCGCTTACAACAACAGCTATCACAGTTCAATCGGGATGCCGCCATTTGAAGCGTTATACGGAAGACCCTGCAGAACGTCGTTGAGTTGGGACAGGTTAGAAGATCGAATAATCGTCGGACCAGACTTGATCCAAGAGTTGGAGGATCAGGTAAAGATGATTAGACAACGGTTAAAAGAGGCTCAGGATAGACAGAAAAGTTATGCGGACACTCACAGGACAGATAGGAGCTATGTGGTAGGAGATCAGGTTTTCATCCGCATCAGACCTAATAAGAGCACCATTCGGTTTGGGAGGGGAACAAAATTATCCCCCCAGTTTATAGGACCGTTTGAAGTCCTGGAAAAAGTTGGACCTGTCGCTTATCGTCTTGCAATGCCACCCCACCTGCACCAAAATTCATAATGTATTTCATGTATCTGCCTTGCGACATTATATTGCTGATAAATCTCATAACCTTCAATGGAAGGAACTGCAGATATCGGACGAGGGAACCCTAACGATCGAACCATTACGTATTCTAGAACGTAGGGTTCGACAGCTCAGGAACCACCAGATAGACCAAGTAAAAGTCCAGTGGGACAAGTATAGTCCTGGATCAGCGACTTGGAAGGATGCTGAGACTTTTTGCCAGAATTACCCCAACTTATGCTAAATTTTGAGAACTGAAAACTTTTATGTATATGACTGCTTTATTTGATACTTGGCATTTTGAAACACTATGTAAAGATGAGTTTTACTTTACTGGTACATGGATACCCATAAAGACAGAACGCTATTTCACTTTACTGATACAAGATATATGCTGTTGGTTTAGAATTTACTGGTGCATGGACACCGATGTGCAAGATGTCATTTAAATTAACATTGCAAGAATATGAAATCCTAGATTAAATATTATAGAGGAAACTATCTGTTGATGAATTTCATTTACATTTCAAATATGATCAAAAGAAAGGAAATAGAAGAGTAACTACATTTTGAATATGAAAAGTGAAACACATTGGTATACAGATTGAAAGGGGTGAAGCAATGCATCATAAAAAGAACATGTATGAACTAAACAAAAACAGTGTCTAAAATGAGAAATTTTATTGGACATCTTGATACCTATGTAAACAAATTTTCTTTTTATATGTAAGTTCTAGGATTAATATCATAGATATCAAAGTATTTTGAATATGTAAAGGTTGTTAAATGGGTAACAATTGGTTATGAACAATATAGATGCATTGCTGTAATATGTGTACGAGTGTTTACATTGCAGATTGTGTACCAGTGATTACTTCGCAGAACACAGGTTACCGAAACAATAAACGTGATGACAGAATCCCAGAACGTTGAGACTCCATGTGATTCCACGATAGGGTGTTGACCCTGGTTCTACTGGGTGGGGTGGAGGTGTTGCCCACTGTTTATCCTCCAATACCTGAAGTCATGGGAGGACTGTGCGAGTCACGCTCCCCTAGACGTGTGATGATGACTGCCGAATGCCTACAAGCATATCAGGTCGATATAATCGACACCGATATCCTTAAGGTCTATGAATGGATCAGTAAAATTGATGCCATGTCATATTCCTGTAGAGGACGGATAGGAAGGGAATGGAAGAGATTAGGGAGGACAGGATGATTTTAGAATAGTCTGCAGAGGCGGTTGAGATGTGAAGTAACAAATAAATTACAAAGAAAAAGAAACATGCATATTCAAACGAAATTCAATCTTAAAAAAAAATACAAACCTTCTCACTTGTGCCCTAATCTCTAAAAACATAATTATCAATATGAGTATATGAAGCCCTAACTTCGGGACGAAGTTTTCTGAAGGGAGGAAGTATGTAATGACCCATACCTAAGTGATAAGTAGGATAACCGATAAAATTATATATGGATGAACCAATAAAATAATAATATAAATTAATTAATTTATAAACAAACATAAAGTCATCACAACCATTCCTAATTTTTAAATAAAATAATTTAATCAAGCCAAATTAAGTTATTAAAACAAACACAATACAATTGAGCTTTCCCTAAGGTCATCACATATGCATAACTGGATGAGGACTCAACGAGGATATTTTGATGCACTTTATCCCAAAACCTTATCTCAACATTAAATGTTCCCTTAAATTAAGATAAGGTCTCATTAAATGGTTGCAGACCCTCATAAATATGATAAAGATCTTCGGGAGTTAAAGGCGGTGAAGAGATGGATATAAGGAGGAGGATGTGAAGGAGGAAGGGGACGGTTGGAAGAAGAAAAATTCGACATTCTGGCCAACAAATGGATTGAAGGATACGAAGAGTTCTGGAAAAAGAGTTTCATCGTTCTGGGATTCTGGGCACAGGGGCAGAAGAGTGATCTTCTGGATCTAGGATTGTTCCTAGATCGGTTGGGAGGATTGTTGTTTTGGTGATCTGTTCATTCTGTCCACAGGAGGAGTACCTGAGGAGCGCCACCATTAATCCTCCTGAGGAGCGCCACCATTAATTTGTCTACTGCATTCCAGGTATTTCCCATGTAGCTAAAATTGAAATTTCATTCCTGAACTGCATGAAATCGTATTTCTATTGATCCCTGTTTATATATGCTTAGATATATGCATGGAAAATGATCTCTTAAACTGTATACAAGGGAAAAATGATAGTTTGTAACTGCTGTCTAAATTAAATTACATAAACATGGATTAATCCTTAGAAACAGCAGTGATTCTCTGTTAATTGATTTAGCAAAGCTCTAAAATTTTCTGAAACTAAGTGAAGAATTGTGAAGAATTTAGAAATCCATCATTTAGGTTCCTACATAATAATCTTCAAACATAACTCATACACCTTACCAAATCACTACATATCATTCATAACTCTAATTGCTACCATTTTCACTCAAACCTTAGTTCTCACTATGCTTGTGCAGAGAAAACTAGGTTAACTCTGTGTTTTAAGCTTTTTGTCCTCTTTCCCATACCCATTTCCAAAATTTTCACTTGCATTGCGTTGCTTGTGCAAATTTCAAATTTAAAATACTACTGCAGTGACAGATTTATTTCGCCTACATATTTATGATAAGTTATGTACGCATTTCTTTCAATAAATTCTGAAATAAATACAACTACAATAATCACTTAACCATAAGCAGAGTATAGAACAGAATACATATAACGCAATAGAAACAATCACACGTACACAATTATTTTTGGACAATTGTCCCCGGAAAAACCCAATGCGGGAAAATTGGTGCAGCAGATGAGGGTTTGTATTATTCTTCAGCAATGAATATCTTTTACAATAAGTAGACGAGCAGATTTTTTAAGAATACACCTGAGATAAATTCTTCAAATCCTCCTGGAGAATTTCTGACACCCGGAAGACACCCCAGCTTCCTTTGCATCACTCTGTGTGATCTCCTGCGTAGTCCCTACGCTGGATTGCGTCACTCTGCGTGGGCACTCAGTGTTGACCCTTGTGGCCCTCTGCGTCCTCCTCTTGGTCTTCTCTATCACTGTTGACTTCCCCTTCCTTCTTCTGCCTCTGGAACTCTGCCCTGCAACTCTCCCTCTGAAATCGAATTCTATTCCTTCAGAATCGGTTCCCTTCGGGTACTGAGAATGTGCCCGGCTTGCTTTCCAAATGACCCTCAAACCTTCTTATATAACCTTCTCGTTGATTAATCAACGACCTAGATTAGATCTCTAATCAATGGCTAAGATTAAAACATGACTTGATCTTCATTCTCTAGAAGTTTCTCACTTTTTTTTATTAATACCCTTTAATTATTTAATTTCCCTAAGTTTAGACATAGGGTCCTCAATAAAATAATTAATTATTTTAATAAAACACGAATTGAGTGGCATTTCCACAAACGGTTTCCAGGTTCTTTGGAATACTGATGTCCAAGCCTCCTCACAAAATTTGAGACTTGGAACACTTTCCAATGCTACAAAAATCAACACTCCCTCTTAGCGAGGAAAGTGTTCTAGCAAAAATGCCAACTGCATCTGCTCTGACCTGAAGCATCTACTGCGTTGCTGACATCGCGGGCCTCGACTGCTACCCCTTATCGGTTGCGTTGTTGCCCTTTATACTGTTGCCCATGACACCATCTTTATCACTGCCTCATCTGTACTGCAACTCCCTCTGAATTTCGAGCCTATCCATTCCTCCTACTGGAATGGATTCTTGACCATCCCCATCTTTTCTCTGAAGTAAGAAAACTTAGTCTTACCCAGAGCTTTTGTAAGGATATCTACCACCTGCTCTCCTGTAGGATTGTACTTCAATTTTACAGCTCCCCGTTGGACATAATCTTTGATGAAGTGACATGTGATGTCAATGTGCTTCGACCGATCATGAAATACAGGATTTTCAGAGAGCTTGATGCAACTCTGACTATCACACAAAATGTTGGTCGCTTCCATCCTTTTCAAGAGTAAGTTCATGAGCAAATTACGAACCACATGGCCTCACACGAAGTTGTGCTAGATGCCATATATTCAACCTCGGCTGAGCTTAGCGCCACGAACTTTTGTTTCCTACTGTACCAGGAAGTCATTCTTGATCTGACACTGAAACAGTACCCACTGGTACTCTTCTGATCTACTAGACTTCCAACCCAGTTTGCGTCAGTGAACCCACTCAACTGGATGTCATTGCCCTTGGTGTACGTCAATCCAAACTCAACTGTCCCCCTAAAGTACTTGGGTTCTACCATGAGCTCTCCTTGGTTCTACCATGAACTGACTGAGGGTATTCACAGCATAACAGATGTCTGGTCTAGTATTGACCAGGTACATCAATGATCCTATGAGATGCCTATACAAGGTAGAATCAGCATCATCATCCTCGGATGTGTCAATTTTCTTCCAGTCTGTGATCATTGGTGTAGCCATGGGTCTACAGTCCTCCATCTGAAATCTCTTCATAATTTATGTAGTATATCTTCCTTGCCCAAGGAAGATTTGTCCCTTCTGCTACCAAAATTTCAAACCCAGAAAATAGTGCATCTGCCCTAGATCCTTCGTGTCGAATTTTGTAGCTAGATTTTCCTTGCATTCTTTGATGAGCCTAGATGATCAAGTCAGAAATAGATCATCTACATATAGCACCAATATTAGAGGCTCATTCCCTACTCTCATATAGTAAAGATTGGGATCTGTGTCACTCTTGAAAATCCCCATCTTCTGCAGGTAGCTGTCAATTCGCCCATACCAAGCTCTAGGGGCTTGCTTCAGTTCATACAAGGCTTTTTTAAGCCTGCACACATGATTTTTCTGATTATGCATCTCAAAGCCCTCTGGTTGTTCTATGTACACTTCCTCTTATATCAACGCATTCAAGAACGCAGTCTTGACATGCATCTGGTGAATCTCCCATCCCATATGTGGTGTAAGGGATATGACAGATCTGATTGAAGTATACCGAGCTACTAGGGCGAAGGTTTTTGCATAGTCGATCCCTTCCTTCTGCGCGGACCCTTTATCCACAAACCTGACTTTAAATTTCTCTATACTGCCATTTGCAACATATTTAATTTTGTAGATCCATCTCGAACCTACAACAGATCTGTCCTGAGGTCTAGGAACTATTTCCTAGAAATCAATTGTCATCATGGAGTTGTACTCCTCCACCATCGCATCTACCCATACCTGATACTGAGCTACCTCCTGAAAACTAGAGGGTTCTACAACCTGTGCTACTTGTTAACCACTGGAATGGCACCTGATGATTATGTGAAGACTCCATGCCCAAGGATGAACTAGAGGACATTTGTACCATCAGATATCATCAATATCGTCAATTCAATAAAGTGTTTAATCGCTACTTCTACTTCTCATCATCTTTCTCTTGAACCCAGATTTCAAACCCTATGAGGAATTGTAATAAGTGATGCTAGTAATGATGAGTTTTGAGTCAGTATTGAGTCTGTAACAAGTCTAGGTAGCTTGGGACCTTGCCGACAAGTGAGTATTACTTTGGGAGGTTTTTTTCACTTGGTTAATTATCATCTCCCTACCAGGAGTTAATAATTAATTGGGTTTTTTCCTCCAAATTTTACCCCAAAGCCGGAGTACGGCTTGATGTTGAGGCCTTGGGTGAGTCCTAGTGTCTATAGTCAATTTATATTACCATACTAGATCACAAAAAAAATTCGTGGAAATTGGTTAGGTCTAGGTAGTGAATTTTTAATTTTTTAGATTTCCCGCAAGTTAAAAATTGCAATAAAAATTGTAATTGAATTGTAATAAGTGTTACCTAGAGAAGTTGTATGAGGTATGAATAATCAAAATTACACCTCTCACCCTCAAATTTCTACTATGACACACTTTGAGGGATTAAAAATGTGTTTTGAACCCCGAAAACTCACTTTTCCTAAGTTGAGTGGGAAATCTGGCAATTAATTAAGCCATAAAATAAATAAATGGAGAAAAATAAATATCCACACATGCTAAATGAGGTGGAAAATTATAGAGGAGTTAAAGTGAAATCCCAAGGTGATGTGGACTCTGAAAATCAAGGAAATGACATGTGCTCAAATAAAATTGAATTTCTGGCATTAAATGAGAGCTTCTTAGTTGGAAATTCGAATTTGTGAAGTTAGTGCATATTTGGGAGGATTTGGAAGAATATTTGGTTTAGATTTTTGTAGTAAATTGTCCCCACATGGGTTACCACCCATATACACTTGTCATTCCATCATAAATTTTCAATTTGACACATAAGATAAGAAGAAAATGATGTCCACTTTCCAGAATCTGATTTTTACACTTGGCAATGGAGCTCCACATATCAAATTTGAATTTGCCTTGTGATCTCCTCCCTCTCACCACTTGACATTTGGTTCTTCATTGAGATTTGCTCCCTAACTTTCTATATAATGGAGCCATGGGCTCTGATATTGTATATTGGATACGAGCTATTGTGCTTGCGGAAGTGCTGTTACTTTGTACACTTTTCAAGAATATCAATAAAAAGACTTTGGGGATCCATTCATGGATGTTTTTCTTTTGGAGGATGGTGCATTGAGAGCTATTGGTATAATCTTTTGTATGCTTTGAGTTATTTCATTTTCTTTGTAATCTTGTGAATTCTCTAGTGCACAATTATTTTGTATTAACATTTGATTTGAAAGTAGGCTCTAGAGGTTGAAAGTTCTAGTTTATTTTTAAATAAATTTCTAGAAGTTTCAACTCATTGTTTGCTTATCTAAATCTACATGGACTAATGTGTGACTTGAGTATTGTAGAAGAATTCTTTTTGGATCAAGTGCGAGGGGAGGTCTTTGGGAGACCAACCCACTCTTGAAGCACTTTCAAAGGAACTCTCATTTGTTATTTGGATTTTCATAGTTTATCTTACGAAAAAGTGTCTTGCAGGGATTCGTTTGGACATAGTTTGTATGCATGCAATCATTTAAAAATATTTTACTTTTCATTGTTCTTCATTGGATCATATTTTGTTATTTACAGAGTTTAAGCATGGCTAGAAAAAGCGCAGAGTTTACTCATCCTCTTTGGCTTAGCCCTTTGTAGATTGTTGTGCAATATTTTGTGATTTTCTTTGTCTAACACTTGGTTTTTCGTAGCCTTCTTTTTCTAACTTGTTTTTTTGTAGCAACTTGTGGGATTCACCTTCAAGAAACTACTAACAAATTGTTGCAAGACCTTTGAGCTCTAATGTCAAACGAGGAGGACTCTCTCTTTTTCCTTTGGTCGTGGGCAGTTAAAGAGCTTGTTTGAGGAAGGTTGAGTTCCTTTTGTGGCTTCTTCTTTCTCTCGTGGTCGTGAGCATTGAGGAGGCTTAGCCTCTCTTCTTCACTTGTAAAAATATGATTTCTATTGAGTCTTTACATTGCAGAAATTTCTCACCAAGGATAAGTCTAAGATCTCAAGTTTCATTTGTAAAGGTTTTCCTTGAGCTAGTAGGAGGCTTCATAGTCTCTTACCTCTAACAACCAATAAAATTTCTGATTTTGGGAGTGTGGGTTTTACCCATTGGCATCCCAAGCTCTTCATCTTTTGGAGAAGACTTGTGATGTGATTTGTTGATCTCTTTAAATTGCATGCTTCTCATCTAATTGGTCAATTAACACAACCATGAATTTCATTCATTTCACTAGCTATTCACTTTGATTTGCTACAAGTTTTAAGAGCATTTACTTTCATAGCAAATTCAGATTTTTTATATGCAAACATTTTTATTTGAGTTTATTTAGCTTGAAATCATACTTTAAATTTGCTTATGCTTCACCATTGAGCACACTCTACAATCTTAAGTTTGATGCATTAAGTAAAGCTACATTTTATTTCATGACAAACAAATATATTTCAAGTTGAAGTTGAATTTTCATTTTCTTATTAATTTACTTTTAGATCTTACATGCCCCAAGCATCACTAAAATTTATCTCCAACTTAAGTTGGTTGAATAGCCATTTTAGGGACCCTCTACCTCTATGGACTCTTCACCGTGAGATCCAAACCTTTGAGCGAGGGTGAGGTCTGAGGATTAAAGTTCAATTGTAATATTGCTTTAGAGCTAACTAATAAAATAAATCAAGAGCACTATCTCATCACATTTATTTGAAAATTTCCCAATTTTTTTGCTATCTTGATGGTTTAAAGTTTCACATGCAAATCTTATCTCAAGAAACACTTTGGATGCAAACATTTTAATTTCTTAAATTTTGCAACAAGTTTAATTCTATGGTACTTGGAAATTTGCTTACTTTTGCAACTTCATTGCATGTTGTCATTTTAATCGTCATTATGCTTATGGATGATTGATATATCTTGTTTCATTGGCAAGTACCCTTATTTGGTGTTGCAAATTTAATTGCATGTTGTTATCTTGGTCTAACATTTGAGTTTTTCTATCATCTCATTTACATTCTCCAAAGTAGAACACTAATTGTTTTCTTTTGAGCAAAATAGTTTCTCATGTTTTGATTCATAAATCTATTTATCTTGAAAGCATTTACAATATCTTGTGCTAACATTTTCTTGTTTCACTTTTCAGGATTACTTTTGATTTCCATTTGAAAGCATTTTACTTCATTTAAGCAAATACATTTTCATTTTAAAGAGCAATACTTTGAAGGCACTGGTTTTTCATATGCTTTATGCTTATTTAAATTATGTATTGATGGTTGTTGCTCATAACACTTTTTGCTTATAAATCTTAAGAAGTAATCTATTTAACTCTAACAACTTTCCTAGAAACTCACATCTTTTAACTTAGTTTTCCATTTAGGGACCACCCACCATAGCTAACCTAGGAGATAGCTTAAACGGAGAGAGTTGGGATTAGTGTGACAACCCCTTCTCTAAGTTCCTTACCACCAACCACACCTTCTGGGGTTAAAGGATTTTCCCGCTAACTGTAGGTAGGTGTAGGTGGCAAGCAATTAACAGTACCAATCCCTGGTATCTGTCGGGTTGCCTGCACTGCTTCTTCTCATTTCCAGGAGCTCCAACAAACTCCTCTGCATCCCTCAGAGCTTTTTGTAGTTCTCTGCTTGTTCTTCCACTGGTGGTGGGTGGATTTACCTGCTCTCCCTCTTACACCTCCTCGAAAAAGTTATCCTTAGGATCCTTGTGCCTTGGAGAGGCACTAGAGCCATCTTTTGCAGGTCGCTGTGGTTGGACCAGCGGATCCTCCTCAGACTACGTAGCTGAAGCATTTCTCGAGATTTATTGAAGGCTCTCTCCATGAACTTCACGTCCTGTCTTACTACTATATTCCTACTCTCGAGAATGTAGATGCGGTAAGCCTTCGCATTCTCGCTATATCCCACAAGGTATCCTTTCTCTGCAATCTGATCCAACTTCCTCCTCTTCTCATCGGGTACATGGCAATACGCTATACTGCCAAATATCCTAAAGTGGCTTACTTCAGGCTTGCTGCCAGTAAACACGCTCTCAGGAGTAACCTTACCCAATGCGTTATGAAGAACCCTGTTCTGCACATACACGGTTGTATTACAAGCTTCAACCCACAAAAATTTGGGCATGCCTTGATCATATAACGTTGCCCTTGCAGCTTCGACAATAGTCCTGTTTTTCCTCTCTACGACTCCATTCTACTCCAGGTTATACAGAGCAGTCCATTATCTCTTGATGCCTTCCCTTGCAAAGAACCTTGTGAAGTCCTTGTCAATGTACTCTCCACCATGATCTGATCGCAATGACTTGATCCACTTTCCTGTCAGATTCTCCACAAGAGCTTTAAACTCCTTGAATCACTCAGAATTTGTCTTTGGTCTTCAGAAAGTAGATCCATGTCTTTCTGGAATGGTCATCGATAAAGGTGACAAAATACTTTGCACCACTGAGAGCATTCATGGACATTGGTCCGCAGATGTCTGAGTGTATCATCCCAATCACTCTTGGCCCTATCGTTACTTCTCGGATATGCTGCCTTGGCATACTTTCCTAATACGCACCCTCTGCAGACATTGTCTCGCTTGGTGCTAAGTTTTGGAGCTTCCGTGACAGTCTTCTTGATAATTCTCAAGGCTCCATGATGTAGATGCCCCATTCTTCTATGCCATAATTCAGTCAAATATTTCTCATTAGTACTGCTTATCAGAGCCATTGGGGACTCGCGTTGTAACTTGTACAATTTATGGCTCCTGACTCCAATTTGTGCCTTCTTTTTCCAACTTTGGTGTTTGACGTAAACTTTGTTGCCAATAAATTATATATCGTAACCTTGTTCTAAAGTTGAGACATAGAGAGTAAATTCATCTCCTATACTGGTACATGCAGTACGTTGGTGGCCCGAAGCTTGTTGCCAGCTTTTGTTTGAAATATTATGGCGCCTCTTCCAACAGGGGTACATTTTTCCTTGTTTCCCATAGTGATTTGAAAATTCATCTGCTCCTCATAGCTTGAGAAGCATTCTCGAACTCTCGTCATATGAGAAAATGCTCCAATGTCAATATACCATATCTATGGAGAGGCCATGCTTGACACATAAGAAAACTCCTCTTCTAGTATGGATGCCAGAACTGAAATATCATGATCCCTCTGTTCCTCGATGCATTCTGGAGAACTGCGTGAACCCTTCCGAGTTGTTGCTGCATCAATGTCAAATCTCCCTTCCATTGCAGAATCTCCTCTTCCGTTACTCGTCTTTTGCTCTGATACCATGGGAAATTTTCAAATTTGAGATACTACTGCAGTGATAGATTTATTTCGCCTACTTATTTATGATAATTTATTTACAAATTTCTTTCAGTAAATTCTGAAATAAATACAACTGCAGTAATCACTTAACCATAAGAAAAGAATGGAACAAAACACATATAACACAATAGAAACAATCACATGTACACAGTTATATTTGGACAATTTTCCCTGGAAAAACCCAATGCGGGAAAACCGGTGCAACATATGAGGGTTTGTATTATTCTTCAGTAATGAATATCTTGTATAATAAGTAGAAAGAACAAATTTCTTAAGAATACATATGAGATAAATTCTCCTAATCCTCCTGGAGAATTTCTGACACCCGAAAGACACCCCAACTTCCTCTGCATCACTGCGTGATCTTCTGTGTAGTCCCTACACTGGATTGCGTCACTCTGCTTGAGCACTTAGTGTTGCTGCTCAACGCTGATCTCTGTGGCCCTCTACGTCCTCCTCTTGTTCTTCTCTATCACTGCTGACTTCCCCTTCCTTCTTCTACCTCTGCAACTCTTCCTCTGAAATCGAATTCTATTCCTTCAGAATCGATTTCCTTTGGGTATTGAGTATGTGCCCGTCTTTCTTTCCAAATGACCCTCAAGCCTTCTCTTATAATCTTCTCGTTGATGAATGTACGCCCCAGATTAGATCTCTAATCAATGTCTAAGATTAAAACATGATTTGATCTTCATTCTCTAGAAGATTCTCACTCTATTTTATTAATACCCTTTAATTATTTAATTTCCCTAAGTTTAGAGTTCTCAATAAAATAATTAATTATTTGAATAAAACACGAACCAAGTGGAATTTCCACAAACGGTTTCTGGGTTCTTTGGAATACTGATTTCCAAGCCTCACAAAATTTGAGACTTGGAAAACTTTTCAATGCTACAAAAATCAACATTGCTAACTCACCATCCTACTTCCCAAATTTTTAGGAATTTTTCCCTAACTCCATTCCATCTCATTTTTGTCCCTAAACCCATTGTATCATCATCCTCTATTTTCCTAATTTTCACCTTCCCTTTCCTTCATATCAAGCTAGGGTTTCTATCATACAAAAAAACACCATGGACAATGAGAAGAAAACGTACAACAAAGGAGGGCAAATTTCCAGGTTTGAGCCAACTCAGACCCATGGCATTATTTTCAAAGTTTCATGATCATTTGCTAGGGTTTACATTGCACACAGGGACAGTCCTAATTCAAATATACTTTCTGAAGTAATGAAGATGAATTTGACAAAAGTAAAAGAGCTTTTGTCAATCATATACCAAAGAACAAAAACCTCCTTTTGTTTATGCACAGGTGTTATGATTTGATAGAAATGCCCAAAATACAGTTGCTCTAGGTCATTTTCAGCACTTTTGGACAGGTTGTCTTCAAGTCAATTATTGAGGGGTTTCAAGTGCTTGATGACTCCATTGTGCAGCAGGCATCCTAAGCTTTCCAACTATTCCACTTTCAGCCCAAAACCACTGTGGGAAGGCCTCCAAACTCCCTCTCAAAGAGCACGCTACGCTTCTGCAAATTTTAGTGACCAACTTCAAACTTCGATTCTGAACAATTGGGAAAGTATTTTTGAATACTGGAGGAGGTTTGAGTTCATAACATACCAAAGAAAAAAAAACATCTCTCAAGTTTGCAAAACATGTTATGGTTAGAGAGATATTGACCCATCTTTGACCCCCATTTTTGCAAAAATGTTTTGGAAATTTTTGGATTTTTGGCAAAATCTGTAAGTTTCACCCTTGCAGAAGCGTCACGCAACCGTGAGACGCTCTTCCTCAGAGGCTCCAAATGAGGTTTTATCTACATGGTTGGATTTCATTTGGAGTCTACATTATAGATATGGTCTTGGTTTTCCAAGACACCTCCTAGTTTTGAATAAAAACTCAAAAAACACCATATTTTTCATGCTTCTGCCACTGTTTTTCCCTATGCGTGGTGCTTCTAGAGTAAGCTTGGAAAAATGAATTTTTGAAGGTCTTCCAGGTGGTATTTTGTCAGTTTCAAGGTTGGGTTGGATAGAGGATAGCCAGGGCTACCTTGCCCAATCTTCATATCAATAGGAGGATGCTAAAAGTTAGCTAAAAATGCCCTCAAAGTGGTGCGCTGCTTCTGCTGAAAGGTGCGACACTTCTGTGTGTTGTGTGATGCTTCTATCTTGGATTCTTTCTGGATAGGTGTCAATGCAAATTGTTCAAAATCTCGAGATTACAGTTGTCCCAAGATCTGTTTTGTGGATAAGGGAGTTTGTTTTTGCCCCTCATTGTTGAGGAATCATGTAATTACTCAAGGAGACCAAAAACTCTTAGTGATTAGCTAAATTTCGAGGGACTGTTTCTAACTTCCCTAAATTCTAGGTAATGACTCATAGGGTGCATTTATGATGTATTTTGAATCAGGTTTCGACCAAATGAGGTGGTATCTTCTCTATTTTCTATATGTAGTCCAACTCAAGTCATTTTAAAGGTTGGATAGTTGATATTGCAGTTGTGGAGCTTACGTACTATATTTTTTAGTGAAATCAAAGACATGTTGTAGCTATAATTTAGGGACTCTAGTGGTATGCTTATTAGCATTGTTTTTTCTCAGTAATACCATCAAGTTGAATGTTTATGCTTCCATGAAATCACTGTTGAGATTTTGTGTATTTGGGGTAGCATCAATTGTGCTCTAGCTCCCAAATTTTGTGGAGGGACTAGAGTACTCTTGATCTACAAGACCCAAAAATTGATTTGGGAAATTTCATTCGGTTTAGGAGATATTAAATTAATAAATTATTTTAATGTATTTCCTAAGTTAAAACTTAGGGAACTTAAATAATTAAAGTGAATTTAATTAAACATGTGATGAAATTGTCTTAAGTCACACATATCAAGCTTTCTTTTAATCTTAGCCATTGATTTAAGATCTGATCATGGTTGTTGGTTTCCCAACGAGAAAAGTATAAAGGAAAGGCTTGGGGTCATTTGTAAAGACACACAGAGGAAGAGCACTGAAGCTAAGCTCAAATTCTAGGGCGGGTTTGCTAAGAATTCTCAGAAGTGTTTCAGCTGCAAAGAGGGGAATTTAGGTCAAGGGGATGATCTGATCCCAGGGTCTAGAATCAACAAGAGGCAGAGATCAGCTCAGAGAGGCAGCGTAGAGAAGTAGGCTGACAGCAACAGGAGGGCAGCAACTTGTGCTACGCAGGTGTTGCACATTCCCTCAAGGACAACGTAAATTGTTGCAGGAAACCCTCCGGGGTTACACAAAGACCCTAAGGGGCAGCATAGGGATTGCGTCACCGAGTCTAGGGTAACATAGCCCTTTCCGGAGCAGCGTTGAGGGTCAGAGGCTGACGCAAAGGCTTTAGGAGCAGCGTTGGGGCTTCTAGGCCCTAATTCTAGCTGAGTTCTGTAAATCTCGTTTGAGGGTGTGGATCAGTCATTATTTTGGCCCTAGATCAGCGAGGGAGCTGTAGATCTAATATTTCTCTGTCAGGTTTTCCAGATCTTGAACCTAGGCTTGTTGTATTCAGAAAATTCTTAATAATAAAACCCTCCAGCAGCTAAAAGAACGATTTTCCTGCATTGGGTTTTTCCGAGGACTATTTGTCCAGAAATAACTGTCACTTTGTTTATGTGTGCATGAACTTGTTCTAGATCTGGATTGGTGGAGATATGTTATGTGTTTTGCTTCGATTTTAACTTGAATTTATTCAATTAATAACTTGTCTAAGTAGGAGGAGCATAACTAGATTAACAGTAAATAATTTTTGCATAAAGTGTAAAGATTCAAAAATTTCCACATGGTATCAGAGCAATTGCAGATCTAGGAGGGTCACCAGCAAGAATCTGAAGGTTCTAGCTATAGGAAGCAACTGGAAAAGCACCAAAACGCAGATCTGAAGGGACAACGCCGTTTTCAGAGGCAGATTCACGCAGAGGGAAGGGTGACGTAGTCTAACGCTGTCTCTTAGCAAGTCCACGCAATTACTACGCAAAGGCAGCTCAGAAACAACGCTGAAACAGTTTGAAGCCAGCCAGTGTGAAGCAGATCTGAATCTGTCAGATCCAGAAAAGACTGAAGAAAAGCTGCAAAAATTCAGAAGGTGCTAGAGGGGTTAAATTTATGAAGTTTTCAGATTTTTAGCCTAAGCACAAGTGACAAAAAGCGGGAGGAGATAAACTTCTCAGAGAGTTTCTACCTAAAGAAACTTGCAGTTTGATCAAAGGATAAAGAGAGTTGAATCATAGTTGATTTGGTAGATTTCTGAGGAGGGAAATCAGTTGTCAGAGGGAGTAGAAGGTGCCTATTTCACCAAGGGCCTTAGATCCATTTCTCTAGCAAAGAGAAAAGGAAGTTCTGACACATTTTGAGTAGATGGCTCCTCATGGACTGCGTGTTGAATCCTTAGTTAAACTGAGAGGGGGGGTGAATCAGTTTAACATATACATAAACTTTTTAATTTTTCCTCAACTAATTTATAGCTTAATTTTATAACCAACCTTAATATGTGAACAGTCTTAATATGTTGCAGCAAGTATTAAATTAATGTGACATCAAACTTATTATGAGAGCAGCAAACATTAAGCATATTCAGTAGATCATATCAACACATAGGCAACACACATAGAGACAGCAGATATAAGTGGAAACCCATAAAGGGAGAAAACCACATCTTATTATTGTTGTGATGCAAAGGCAAGCTCCAACTCCCTCTCACCACTATTTTTCTACAGGCACCAACCTACAGGAGGCTCCAACCTCAGTCAGCTACAACTGACAACTATCAAGCTTCAACTTGATAGGGAAGCTCCAACTTCCTTACTTTATCAAAAGAAAAGTTTGCTGATTTACCTCAGATATCAGCTCTGTTCTGTAGCATCTCTTTCTGCTCCTCTCTTCCTTATCTTCTCTGCCTCAACTTTCCTTTGCATTCTTTGTCCTTATTCTCTCTAACCGCTCTATGCATATCAAGGTGATATTACTTATAGATATTTCCTGATGACTGTTTGTTTTCCTCTAGGAATTTGAAATGGATAGCCGTACCTCTTAGTCTTCTGCCTTCTCATTTCTTTTCCAACTCACTCAGAAAAATATAACTGTATGTACTAATTTTAACATTACAGTGGGATATTTGTTCTCTTCCGGAGACTTGCCAATGCATCACAAACAATATAAATCAGTTAAACCATTTACATTTAATTACAATGTGAATTCCAGCTCACCCATTCAGCCTCTTAGTTCACTGCGCTTGTCTTTTCTGTGACTGTGTTTTGTCCCTTTCGGCTTTGCTAGCTCTCCTGTTCTCTGCCGTGGTGTAACTGCTATGTATCTGTAACAGCGCTTTTTATATATAATGCAATTTCAACTCTTGGCATAATTATACAGAGTTTTAACATACAAACTGCCGAGTTATTTAACTCCGATACCTCTTGGCAATATAACAATAATGAATCATTTTAATACATAAAAAGCCCTTTCGGGCCCACTTGCCGAGCTTGCATTATTCTCCGATGCGATGCGATCACTCTGATTCGATGCGATGCGATTACTAATTCCGATTGCGATTAATCGCAATCGCAACTTCCAGTTGCATGTTTTGATATTCCTATGCTCCGTTGCGATCAATTACTATTCACTTTGATATGCCGATGCGATGAATTTCTTTTCGACTATTTCCGATTGCGATTAATCGCAATCACAACTTGTATTTGTATGTTCCGATGCTCTGCTCCTTCTCCGATGCGATGTAACATTGTTTATCAGAACTCAAACATATATGAATCATCGTTTAGACCATATCGGGTCCGGAACTCAATCGCAATCGCAACTTTTTGTTAACATGTTCCGCTGCCAAGTTTTCTCCGATGCGATTGGTGAGGGTCCCACAATATATTAACTCGAACAGTAGAGCGCTCTATATAAATGTATATGCTTTGGACCTTTGTATATAAGGCGCAACGTATGTACCGCGCTGCATATATATACACTTCCACTTCTGCTTTAATGTATCCTCCAGCTTGGGTAATTATTCTCGGAATTTAAATGTAAAGGGGGGTCCCACACTATATGTAAAATATTGTCTGTCAACATAGTATTAAGTCTTTCGCTCAGATTTTAACCCAGCACTAATGTATATATATTAATGCAGCACATATATCATTTGTTGGTTCACGGGTCCTACACTCTACTATTCACCCTCGTCAGTCAAGCATATCCACATTATATGAATTGCTATAGGTCCACGCCCTTTGTATCATTTCATTCGAATCATCAATCAACTTATAATTAAACCCAACGCGACATTTTAACACAAAGCCATTCCATGGAGCCCACATGTGTTTGATAAGCTCTGCACTTTTAGTACGTTCCCTACTGACAGCACCCTTTGAACATAAAAATATATAAGCCTAAGTCAATCTTCGACCATGGCTTTAACCCTCGGCATATCATAATGCATTAACTTGCAACAAATAAATAATCCGCACATAACCCATTTCTATATGTGCACTCAACTTTAATATATATCCAATATTGCAATGAATATCAAACCCGATACATATTTTAACATACACATGTTCCCGGGGCCCACCTCCATTAACACACCTCCTGAATCCAACGGCTGACAGTTTATCGCATTGACTGCGATGTTCCAACGGACGACGCGCAATATCGCGCAACTTAAATGCTCGTTTAATAATTCTCCAAACTCACGCGAAAAAAGTTGTTTTACAAAACCGCCTGAGGACATGTGTCCTTCAATGGCATATATCGCATTCATTTTGGTAATACAGCTTACCACTTCAATTCTCACGCGAACCCACTGGTTTTGTGCCCCTCTGGTTTTATTGTTTTTGATCGAGGTTCCGCTTATAGTCAAGGTTCCATTCCATAAAGAATGTCGCGTCTTCGTTATATACATATTCGTATAAGCTTTGTTCAACTTATAATATATAAAAACCCTTCTTGATGTCGTTATATACCTTTCTTCAACACTTTGATATATATGAACCCTATTTCATTGCTATTTTAATATAACGCTATCATATGACCCCTGTTTCATTGCAAAAACGCTTGGTTCCATTACCCTTACCTTGGTTAACTGCTCTGCCTCTGTTGCTCAACCGCTTCATCTTTGCTTTTGTATTCTCTGTCTCCGCCTCTACTGCTCTACCTCCTCTAGTTCTGCCTCCTTTCTCTGTCTCTGCATCCTCTGCTGCTCGACCGTTTGCATCCTCTTCTTCCGCCTGTCTCCTTTGCCGTCTATGCTGTCTCCTTTGCTCTGCTTTGCTTCTCTGTCTGTCTCTGTAAATAAACTTTCCTTCTATTCTTCGCATGCTCCCTGTAAACTTTCCCTCTGTCTCTGCCTCTGCTGCCTCCTTTGCCATCAATGACAACATTTCCAACACTGCATGATCAGGACAGGCTGGATGGCCTCTCAAACTTTTCAGTTTGGAAGGCAAGTATCCTAATAGTCCTTGAGGAATACAATCTTAGAGACCATGCAGAGCAAACTCTGGCCACACTGAAAGATCTGGATCTCCTTTGGAAACATAAGGAGGTTGTTGGGCATGCCAAACAGCTGATTATGGGTGGAATCAAGGACCATATTGTACCACACTTAGCTAAGAAGAAGACAACTAACGAGATGTGGAAGGCCTTGATCTCCCTATATGAAGGAAAACCTGTCCAAAGGAAGATGTTGTTGGAGACACAGATGAGGTCATTCATGATGGCCAAGGGAGAAGACATGGAGCATTTCCTCTCAGAGATCAGTTGACTGCAACTGGTGCTAAGGTGGAAGACGATGTGATGGTTAGGACTGCCCTCAATGCAGTCACGGATGAGTGGGAAACCTTTGTCCAAAGCATCTTGGGCAGAGCGGACCTCCCAGATTGGGATAGCTTGTGCTCAATTCTGCGTCAAGAAGAACTCTGCAGATTCACCAAGAAGCAGTATAGCTCTAGATCGAGCAAAGTGAAGAAGGAAGATGAGGAAGATGCAACCTTGGCATCAAAGAGGCAGCCAAAGAAAAAGAAGGATCTCTTAAAGATCAAGTGCTTCCAGTGTGGTGAAATGGGACATTTTGCTAGCAATTGTTCTCAGAGGAAAAAGAACAAGGAAGCTTCTTCTTCCAAAGTTGTTGTGGCGGATGATGCGTCAGAAGATGATGCATCCATGAGCGCTCATGAATCACGAAAGTGGGGTGACATGGATATGTAGAGGAGTTACATAGAAGTAAGGCGAGATCCTTGAGTAGCTCATCTCTTGGATCCCATGCGAGCTACGACATCCTTAACACAGTAGCGGGACAAGTGGAGTAGTGGGTGCATAGATCATGGATGAAGCAGAGGCATATCTGATGGTTGGGAGGAGCAGTGTAGAGCAGAGCATCAACAGCGTAGTAGCAGCAGCAGCGTAGAGGCTGAAGTGACTTAAGTAGCGCAGAGCAGAGCTGCAGCAGCGTAGAAAGCTTCAGAGGGACAACACAGTGCAGCAGCAACATGAGAGATTTTAGCACAACGGGCTAATGTGACTTCAGTAGTGCAGAGGGAGTCTGCTTACATAGTGCAGAGTTGTAGCTGTGCATCATCCTTCATATGCCAGCACAGATCTGTGGCCTATGGAGCTTCAGTGATGAGGATGCAGCCCATCTGACTTGTCTGTCAAAGATTGGGCAGGAGATTCAGTTGTTTCTCTCAACAAATGAAGTCGCAATGCAGTAGATCAGCAATGGCAGTGCTATGAGCAACACAGATGCAGCATTTTGAGAGGGAGCTACAGTACAGTGGTTGTAGTGGTAGTGGCAGAGTCATGGGCAGCAATACAGAATGGCAGGAGCAGTGCAGAGTTGAGTGGCAGCAGGCCAAGCATCAGCAGCACAGAACCAGTGCCCAAAATCATGTAATGCATAAGTGTGATGTATTGTTAGGGCACACCTTTGATGCTAAGAGGGAGTGTTGAGATTTTGTGTATTTGGGGTAGCATCAGTTGTGCTTTAACTCCCAAATTTTTTGGGGGGACTAGAATACACTTGATCTACAAGACCCAGAAATTGATTTGGGAAATTTCATCTAGTTTAGGAGATATTAAATTAATTAATTATTTTAATGTATTTCCTAAGTTAAAACTTAGGGAATTTAAATAATTAAAGTGAATTTAATTAAACATGTGATGAAATTGTCTTAAGTCACACGGATCAAGATTTCTTTTAATCTTAGCCATTGATTTAAGATCTGATCATGGCTGTTGGTTTCCCAACGAGAAAAGTATAAAGGAAAGGCTTGGGGTCATTTGTAAAGACACACAGAGGCAGAGCACTGAAGCTAAGTTGAGATTCTAGGGTGGGTTTGCTAAGAATTCTCAAAAGTGTTTCAGCTGCAGAGAGGGGAATTTAGGCCAAGGGGGTGATCTGATCCTAGGGTTTAGAGTCAACAAGAGGCAGAGATAAATTCAGAGAGGCAACACAGAGAAGCAGGAGGGCAGCAGCAGGAGGGGAACAACTTGTGCTACGAATGTGCTGCGTAGTCCCTCAAGGACAGCGTAAATTGCTGCAGGAAACCCTTAGGGGTTATGCAGAGACCCTAAGGGGCAGCGTAGGGACTGCGTCACCTAGTCTGGGGTAACGCAGCCCTTTCTGGAGCAGCACTAAGGATCAGAGGGGCTCCAGAGGCTGACACAGAGGCTTCAAGAACAGCGTTGGGGTTTCTAGGCCCTAATTTTGGCTGAGTTCTGTAAATTCCATTTGAGGGTGTGGATCGGTCATTATTTTCGCCCTAGATCAGCCAGCGAGCTGTAGATCTAATATTTCTCTGTCAGGTTTTCCAAATCTGGAACCCAGGCTGCTTGTATTCAGAAAATTCTTAATAATAAAACCCTCCAGCAGCCAGAAGATTGGTTTTCCTGCATTGGGTTTTTCCATGGACTATTTTTCCAGAAATAAGCGTGTCACTTTCTTTATGTGTGCATGAACATGTTCTAGATTTGGATTGGTGGAGATTTGTTATGTGTTTTGCTTAAATTTTAACTTGAATTATTCAGTTAGTAACTTGTCTAAGTAGGAGGAGCATAACCAGATTATCTGTAAATAATTTCTGCATAAAGTGTAAAGATTCAGAAATTTCCACAATCACATGTATGCTTCTATATGATAAGTGTTATGAGTCTATGAACATAATTCTTGCTTTTTATGCTCTTTTTTATAATATTTTCATAAATTTGTTCTACCTCTTCTGATGAATGAACTCATGTAATATGCTCATTCTGACTCTCTCTCTCTTTTCAAACCCTATACCACAATGACAATTTAAGTATGTTTTTAAGTATACCTACTGTTAGGGTCCTATAATAATAGGGTTCATAAAATTTTGAATTGACTTTGATAAGTCTTGTAAATATGTACATACCTTGCTTTCTGCAAGTTGTTTTCCCATATTTTGAAAAAATGAAAAATAATAAAAAATCAAAAAGAGGGTAAAAGTCCTAAAAGAAAGATCAAAAGAGTTAGAAAAATATATACCCCAAAAGAAAAAAAATAAAACCTGAAAATGAGCAAGTCTAAATGTCACTACTTTTACTTTTACTGAAAGAATAATGATTATGTGCAGAGTGTCAATAAATGCCATAATCCATGATCAGTTTAACAGTTCAATCTTAACTTTTCATGCTTTCAATTTCATGTTTTAGATAGAGAATAAAGATTTGTCAAACAGTTTAAACTTGACAAATCAGTATATAGGTAGAGAATAATGAGGAGCTCAAAAGTTTAATCTGAGCCCTCGGATGAAATAAGGTAGATCTAGATTAGTTTTATGCTTTGAAAGAAAATGTTTTAAGGTTGCAAGCCTAAATGCACCTGCAAAATGAAGAAAAAATGTTAGAAATAAAGTTGGGTAGGTAGAAAGCAGTGGAGCAATCATGTAAATAATACATCATCAGGCAAAATCACTAATTTCCCCCCACCCCCCCAATGAATATTCAGTATTCTAAGCTATTACTCAAACAGGCACAGAGCATTTCTCTGACTTTTGTTGGGACCGGACCCAAGGCTCTATCACTGGTTAGTTAAAAATATTGAGTTCTTATGATTAAATCCTCATTTATCATCATTTACCCTTCATTCATGTATTAAAACCCCTTTTTTCTAAGTAAAAACACATTCTTACTTAGTAAAATTGTAACCCTAGAGTAATTAACATCATCCCTTCATAAGCATTCATAAAAACCCACAAAATCACATTTATCCTAAGTATTATTGAAAGAAATATAAAGATGAGCAAATGCTTGATTATTATGTTATACTTGGAGATAATGTGTATTTTGTTTTACATTACCCTTTCATATTAACTTTTAACATATTTTATTAAATCCCTAAGAAATACCCTTTCCTACTTATTAATTTCATTATATCTAAATACCCCAAAAAACCCACTATTATAAACTTTTGACCAAAGTATATTATTCCATGTGCATAAATAAAAAATCCCAAATAAAAATCCCTTTGGTCTAAAAGATTAACGTTATTCAAATATCCTGCCCTATAGTTTTTAAACTATTGAAAAAGGTTGAAAACTATATAAATACAATTTATAAACCCGCCCGCTTATGTTTTATTAAAAACATTTAACAAATGTTTTAAATAAAAACGATAAATCCGCATATACCATCCTTAAAGCATATCATATATGTTTTATATCAATTACCCCTTAGCCATATTATAAAGGTTTTTAACCTACTATAAGTCCCTGCCACATATTAAACCTTAGCCACTTATGTATAAAGCCCGCTCCCATGTACATTTTTATTAAAACCTTGTATTATATGTTTTAAACCTTTAACCCTTAGCTATATCATAAAGGTTTAAACACATTATAAACCCTTCCGCTGCATTTTATCCACCCTGGTCCCACCATTACTTTTCAATGCACTTCTCGAACAAATCTTCACCGTTCGCTTCAAACCTTTTGATTTGACGGTTGAAGATTCAAATCGCATAGAAAAATTGCAAGACTGCCCGATAGCCAAAGCCATGCAGAATTGGTGGTTTCCCATTGACCCCTCCCCTCCACGTGGCCTCTTTTGATTCGATCACGTGGGTTTTGATTAAAACCACTTATTGCTCATTAGCCACACAATAAACCGTCGGTTTTCTACGCCTTTGTAATTCGAAGACCACCTTCCCGCCTGATCGTGACTCACATTCAATGTTGATCAATGCAGATTCATACGTTTTAATTAAACCTTGGCAAAGTGCGTTAATTCACTACCTTTCGCGTTTAACCAGTGTTTTCACTTCCCCGACTGTGTAAAAACCTTGTTAAAATCCCCTTGTTGCTATTTTTATGCCCGAAACCTTCGAAATTTACCGAAGTACGCCTTTGAAGACTGCTGAGAAGCTGCGCCTTGCTCCAGATAAGCTACTAAAGCCTTCAACTCAACAAAGAACCTCGGAAACCCTTCCAGAAACCGATACCTGCATTAAAACAGGTCATTAGCAAAAGGAGAATTTGGATAAAACAATCTAAATACTAGTTAAAGATATGTTTTACTCCAAGGACTTACAAGGAAATGAATTCAAAGGATTTTCCTTAAAAGATTCCAGGCATCAAAGTTAAAGAACAGTCATCCTGTGAAAGATAAAAGAGCATTTTAATGTAAAGATTAAAACAAGGCATTCATAATAGTTAGGGTAAAAGGAAGAACTCACAGTAAAGGTTAAAGTTCAAAGTAAAGTAAGAATTCACAATGACAATGAAAACATAAACAATCAAAGAGCATCAGAGTTAAAGTGTATCAGATAAAAGTCAGAGTGAAAGTCAAATCAGACAAAGTTACAAAGCAGTCAAGGTAAACAGTAAAGGTAAATATAGAGGCAGTAAATGGTAAATAAAGATGAAAATACTTTCAACAACAATGAAGTTTATCCAAAGTGAAAGTAAAAACAGCTAAAAGAACAGTAAGGTTAAAAGATGAAAACCGAGCAAGAAGGGACATTTTTGCAGAAATTTCATGTTTAAGTCATTATTTTGCAGAAACTATCGTGACCAATCCAAGATGAATTTTGCAAAATTGAAGGAGGTTTATGTTCATAATATGTCCAGTTACAAAACCCTCTCTCACTTTTCTAACAGCCATTGTGGATTCAGAAATATTAAACAATATTTGAAAGCACTTTTTGCAGAAAATTCTTGTTAAGTCATCATTTTGCAGAAAAGATTGTGGTCAATAAGAAATACATTTTACAAAACAGAAGGAGGTTTTTGTTCCTAAGAGACTCATATACAAAAACCTATCTCACTTTTTGCTCAGGTATTACAGAATGAGAGATACATGCACATATTTACAGCTTATTTTTCAGACTGTGGAAAACTCTGTTTTACACATCGTTTTGCAGAGCCTACTGTGAACAGCTGGAGAATAATTTTAGCGAAACGAGAGAGGTTTATCTCAACAACATATTTATCTACAATAACCTCTTTCACGTTTTACATATATATTTCAGATTGATAAATACAAAGGTATCGTTGGACCCCAATTTTGCAGAATTGTTGGAGCAGAATGCACAAAGAAAGGAGACAGTTAGTGACTTGGATGTCTCATCATCAACTAAGAGTTGACATCAAATTCGAATTCTCCTCTTTGTAATCACCTATCCATAAAAAATAGTGCCAAATAGATGCATTAGTTTTGAGTGTCCTTTACTTAAGTTCTATTTATGTAAAATAGTTGAAGATATTTGTAAACCAATCTTGATATTTTTTCAAGATATTCTAGTTTAGAATTTGTATAAATACTTCACTCTTTGAAGTATTTTGGTGGAATAAAATTGTTGGGATTGTTATAGTCATTTTTTCTTGGATTTTAAAGCTTTTGTGTGTCAAAATTTCGAGTAGCAGGTTGGATCAAAGCAAATTGACTTCATACTTCAGGATCCCTGTGATGAGCTATTTGGAGTGAAGTATTCTCTTCACTTGTCATTGTTTATTTTCTCTATTACATGTATCCATTTATGTTTATGCTAAATCTGAATGTATAACTAGGAGTATTACTACAGGACATGTTAATAGCACCCTGTTTTTAACTAGTTATCATTTATATGTTTTCCTCTGATTTTCAATGTAGGGAATTCTTAATTGCTCTCTCTCTCGTTTGACCTCTCCTACTACTTCCCTTTTCCGGATTTAAGGATTCTTAAGTGTCGTTTATCCCGATCATACCACCTCACAAAAACAACTTTCCAAGGTCTCCAAGGGTTATCTATCTTGCCCTGAAGACATTTGACCTTTTTGCCCTTGATACTAGTCCTGTTAGCTTGATTTTGACTCCATAGCCCAATGGAAAAATAGATTTCCCACTATCCATCCTTTCAAGTGATTTTTCCCTCCAAATCAAACAAAACTGCACTTTCATAGCTAGCCTAATATTCACAAATTAAAACAAAGTTAAACTTTAAAGAGAAAGCCCTCTCTGAACCCTAGGAAGGCTAGATCCTAGAGTTTGAAGTAGGTTTGTGGTTACCTCGGTGAGTTCTCTTTTGAACCTGGAGAAATTACTGAGTGATAACACCTACTTGGCCTCATCTTCATTTGTGCAACTATACCTTTGAAATCAAACCTAATTCATTGACTAACTTTCATATCTAGCAAAATTCAAACAAAAACCTAATTCACTGAACTTATATCTAGCCTAAGATCATTACATATCCAGTCAGCTCATTGACTGTAAAAGTCACATTGAGAGAGCCCTCTCTGGTTTGGTAGCGCTAGTTACCAAATCTAAAGATTGGTTTGAGGTTACCTCCTTCAGTCTCCATTCTCAACCTTGGGAAACGGAGGGAGAGATAAAAATTTTGGCATCGTTTTCAGGGAGCGAATGTTAAATATTTCCCGGGAAAGAATGACATATATTAGCTCTGATTTCTGATGGTGAACAGTGGTTAGGCACAAGAAGGTTGTGCATCTTTCACCTGCTGACTCTAGCGTCGAATCCAAAAGTTCAGCGTTTTCATGGCGACTGCATTGTTCAAAAACCGGTAGCTTCAAGAACTTTTTGGTGACTTAAATTTTTTCAAGATGGATTCAATTACAAGAAGGAATGCCAAGTATGTTCCTATGGATTGATCTCATATCCCTGGCTTTCCAAATCCTATGCCTCGTGTTGATTGGTTATCTTATCTTCCCATGTTGAAAGATGAAAAGAAAGATGATGCTGCCTTGCACTTTATCAAGTTTCATATGAATATATGTAGACTTAAAGTTAAGTTTCCTGAGGATTGCTTAATGAAGATATTTATGGCTACTCTGGAAGACAAAGCAAGAACATGGTATGAATGGTTGAGACCGGCTAGTATATGTTTAAAGGATTTTCATTAGTTTTCTTTGAAAATTATAAAGAGTATTATCCATCTTTGTTGCTGGTACATAATTGTTGTGATAATTTTGACAGTTTCATTCAGTATCTTGAAAGTATTGATGAGGATCTAGAATTTATGGACAACGAGAATATGTTAGACGCACTTTATGAATTTTTTCTCAAGTTATTTGTCATGATGATCAAGAGGATTCACAACATGTAGAAAACTCACAACATTCAACAATTTCTCTTTTAGCTAAAGATGAAATAAATTAAGAACTTGATGTAGATATCCATGTCCTTTCTCCAGAGATAGTGAAAATTTGCAGCTAGTTTCTCAGTTTTTGTGTGATCAAGGTGCAAGTAGTGAACTAATTCATGTAGACAGTATTTCAGAGTTGCAAGAGGATCAGGTGTCAGAGATTGTTTTCCATCATAAAAATCAAGATGATAGTCTTCAAAAAGAATTATCTAATGAGACTACAACATAGTTGTTTGATCCAAAAAAAAATAGTCCTGATATACATGTTATGGCTATTATACTTGAAGGTTGTCATGAGGATGTGCTTACAAAGAATGACAAACAAATTTTTGATACTCAAGCTGTTATCCCAAAATGTCTCGCTGTAGATTTGAATGACCAAAAATCTTTGTTTGTGCATAATGATATGATTGCTCCTATTGAAACTTTTTATGAACATTCAGAGTCTTGTTTTGGAAATGATATGAAGGAAGATTTAGTTAACCAAGTTGTACTCGTTCATTTTGATAATGATCATGAAGTTTTGGGTGAAAATTTTAAAGGCCTTTTGCATTATTTTGAAGACCCTATTGCTAGTTTGCTGCAACCATCTGGGAAGATGAATATTCTTGTATTTATGGATCATGAGCACATTTTCAGTGGAATCTTTGAGTTTCCTATCTTTTGTTCCTTTTGCCTGCTCGAGGAAAGTGTGAGCAAGATTCAAGTAAGTAGCCATTTTCTAGAATGGTTACACTGGAGGGATCATATCGCATGATTGTATATATATCTTCAGTAGGTGGGTGGTTGTCATCAAGGTTTGAAGCCCGAGACGAAGTCCCTAAGATTCCGATGGTCTGCTGCCTTAAGTAAGTTTAGTCAGTAGTCAAGTTTTTGAGTCAAAGTCAGTTTTTGTTTCAGTTAGTCATTTGAGTGTCTAGTGTTTTATTTTTTACTACATTGCCCAATAGATGAGGCTGATTGATCTACGGTGTTCTTGACACCTCTTAAAGGAGTTGCCATCCCCGGCTGGAGCCAATATTAGTGTCTATTAGTCACCAATGATCAAATGGACTCTTTCAAGATTATTTGATAGGGTCCTAGGTCAATTTTATAGTTTCAAATAAGTTTTCAAATAAAATTTGATCATTGGTTGTCTAGGTCAGTGCTGCTCCCTCCATTCACTCATGGTCATCATCACTCATCTCGGTCAAGTCTTCATTTAAACGTCTATGGTCATGAATCAGTTAATATACCATCATCTAGGACATGGTCTAGGATTACATTTGAGGTGTCATCATTTGTTCATGTCATCAAAATCTACATGGGAGTCATGTCATCAACATTGTCACCATCAGGGGAGTTAGAAAATTAGAAAATAAAGCCAAAGGAGCAACAAGAAGGGTCAAATCATCATTTCACAAGTTTCAAATGCTTCCAAGCCAGTAAGTAAATGCTTCTCAACTCTCTTTCAAGTGAATTTCTTCAGCAGAGGGTGGATTCTCTCTTCTAGGATTTTTAACTACATTTTTGGTTTCATTGATGTTTGGCTTGCTTCAGTTGTAAAACCCCTAGTTTCATCACATAATAACCTTTAAAAATAACTCATACACCTTACCAAATCACTACATATCATTCATACCTCTCATTGCTACCATTTTCGCTCAAACCCTAGTTCTCACTATGCTTTTGCAGAGAAAACTAGGTTAACTTTATGTTTTAACCTTTTTTTCATCTTTCCCATACCCATTTCCAAAATTTTCACTTGAATTATGTTGCTAACTCACCATCCTAATTCCCTAACTCAATTCCATCTCATTTCTGTCCCTAAACCCATTGTATCCTCATTCTCTGTTTTCCTAATTTTCACCTTCCCTTTCCTTCATATCAAGCTAGGGTTTCTATCATACAAACAAACACCATGGAAAATGAGAAGAAAAAGTACAACAAAGAAGGGAAAGTTTACAGGTTTGAGCCAACTCATACCCATGCCATCATTTTCAGAGTTTCGTGATCATTTTCTAAGGTTTACATTGCACACAGGGTAAATCCTACTTCAAATTTACTTTCTGAAGTAATGAAGATGAATTTGACAAAAGCGAAAGAGGTTTTCATCAATCATAGAACAAAACAAAAACCTTCGTCATTTAATGCACAAGTTTTATTATTTGTGATAAATGTCGAAAATACAGTTGCCCCAGGTCATTTTATGCACTTTTGGTCAAGTTGTCTTCAAGTCAAATTTTTAAGGGTTTGGAGCAGGGGTTTGCCATGCTTGGTGACTCCATTGTGCAGCATACATCCTAAGCTTTCCAGCCATACCACTTGAAGCCCAAAACACCTCTGGGAAGGCCGCCAAACTCCCTCTCAAAGACAAGCTACGCCTAAGAAAATTTTAGTGACCAACTTCAAACTTGGATTATGAACAAATGGGAAAGTATTTTTGAAAACTAGAGGAGGTTTTTGTTCATAATGTACCAAAGAACAAAAATACCTCTTAGTTTTGCAAAAAACTTTATGGATATAGAGGTATTGATAAATCTTTGAGCCTATTTTTGCATAAATGTTTTGGAAAATTTTGGATTTTTGGAAAAATCTGGAAGTTTCACCCTTGTAGAAGCGTTGCTCAGCTGCGCAAAACTTTTCCTCAGAGGCTCCAAATTAGGTTTTATATACATGGTTGGATTGCTTTTGGAGTCTATATTCCAGATATGGTCTTGGTTTTCCAGTTTACCTCCTCGTTTTTAATTAAAACTCAAAAAACACCCTATTTTTTATGCTTCTGCCACTGTTTTTCCTTGTGCGCGGCGCTTCTGGAGTAAGCTTGGAAAAATGAAGTTTTGAAGGCCTTCTAGGTGGTATTTTGTTAGCTTCAAGGTTGGGTTGGATAGAGTAAATCCAGGGCTACCTTGCCCAATCCTCAGATCAGCCGAAGGATGCCTAAAAGTGAGCTAAAATTGCCCTCAAAGTGGCGTGATGCTTTTGTTGAAACGCGCAGCACTTTTGTGTGATGCGCGATGCTTCTATCTTGGATTCTTTCTGGATAGGTGTTTCAGCCTTGGGAAACGAAGGGAGTGATAACAGGCTGCATCTTCCTCCTCTTTCTTTATTTTGAGTCCTCTAATGCTGAATTTCCTCTTGGTTATTCTCCGGATCTCCTCCTGATGAAGGATTGCCCACATGTATCCCTAATTTGGGAGTTGTGCTCTGCCCAAGATACTTCTGATAAAAGGTCTCCCACTCATCGGTGATTGCATTCAAGGAAGTCCTCACCATGAGCCCATCATCTGGAGTTGCCCCCATGGCAATCAGCTGGTCTCAGATAGTCTGCAATTTGAAGAGGAAGGGATCAATCTCCTCTCCCTTGTGCATCTGGAACATCCTCATCTGATTCTCTAGAAGGATCTTCCTTTGAACAAAGCTACCTTGATACAGCGTGATCAATTTTTTCCACACCTTGTTTGTCGTCTTCTTCTCGGCAATGTGCGGGACCACGTGATCTTTCACTCCATCCATGATCAAGCACTTAGCACGCACCTAATTTTCATTGAACTTCTTCGGAGCATCAACACCGGTTGGCACAAACAGGGCGTTCTCTGTGTGATCTCTTATACCGTACTCCTCCAGGACTGTCTTGATTCTGGCTTTCCAAATAGCAAAGTTAGATACACCATCTAACCTATCCTGATCTCTCAGTCCATACGGGGCCATCTCTCCTCAAATAGTCGAAGTAGGTGCTCTTCTCCCTTCTACTGCTACTACACTCAACAGAAGACCGGATTTCGGTTTCTTGGCGATAGAAACCCTCTACAGAATCTACTTCCTCTGACAAATGATTTCCCTCCCGAAAATCCTCCGCCAATTTTGTCGAATCAACCCTCTATGATCACCCTCCTGATCGAATCTCAGATTTCTTGGCAAGAAAATCTATTGAGGGGTTGTTTCCCCTTACTTTGTCAACCTTGCTAGGCATTGTTCTGCACTGACAGAACCGATGCCCCACCAGCAACTTTGAAGATCAGAAGCTGCACTTCCAGCCCCAACAATCGGCACAACGTCACTCCAAATTTGACTGCGTCACCCTCTAGGGCCTGCGTTAGCCACTGCATCAGCCCAGTGTGAGCCTGACAGGCTCTGCGTCACCCACTAGGGTCTACGTCATCCTCTGCATGAGAAGACTGGCTCTGCGTCCCTTTTGTTGGGTCTGCATCTCTCCTGGTGCTGCGCTGCCTTCTTCCTAGATCTGTGAGCTTCAGCTACCTTCCTGCTGCAAAAATTTTTCAGCCTCTTGCTGATGGCTTCAACTTGATCTGCAATCACTCTGATACCATGTGAAAATTTCTGAATACAAAATTACAGAAGCCCTACTGCAGTATCTTGATTTACTTATCCTACTTGTGTTTTAATTATATAAGTTATTTTCAAAAATATTCAGAAATAGTGAAGTAAACACAACTTGCAGCCTACAAATATACAAACCATTTGCTGAAACATAGCGCACATATGACAAAGGATACACATGATTTTTTGGACAAATGTCCCTGGAAAACCCAATGTGGGAAAACCAGTGCAGCTGCTCTTTGAGGGTTTTATTATTAAGCAGAATCTGAATACATGTGGACACCATTAGTGGTTTGCCCTACAGAGAATTTCACAACAATTGTACTTTATCACTCGGAGACAGAAAATATGGCTGATTCAAACCCTTCATGAATTACTAAATACGAGCCCTTTCTGGCCCACTGGAACCCATAGTGGAGCTCTTCCAGCCTCTGCGTCAGCCTCTCCTGCCCAGGGCAGCCTCTCCGCAGCACAGGCTGCCCCTATGTCACCCTGAAGGGCTCTGCACTGCCTCTGCATCACCCAAAAGGGTTTGCGTCCCTCTCTGCATGGTCTCTGCATCAGCCTGGCTGGGCTGCGTCCCTCCTACTGGCCTCTGCACTGCCTGGTATGAATTTTCCTCTCTAATGTATGTATTCTTGGCCTCATATCATAACATCACTTGCCGATCTACCCCTCACTAGCACTATAAGCTCACTCAAAACTTCTCAGCAAACCACGCCCCATAATTTCGACTTAGCTCCAGTGTTGCTACTATGTGTGTTCTCCAATTGACCCCAAGCCTTCCTTTAATACTTTCATCGTTGAGAAATCAATAGTGGTGATCTAATCTCTAATCAATGGCTTGGATTAGAAAAGGCGTGATCCACATCACTTAGAACATTCTCACCACATGTGTAAATTAATTCACTTTAATTCCCATTAAAATAAATAAATTGTTTGAATAACTTTTACATCAGGTGGAATTTCTCCAAACGATTTCGGGGTCTTTTAGATCTCATGTATTCTAGCCCATCCACAAAGTTTTGGAGGTAAACCACATCTAATGCTACCCAAAATCTCAACAATATAGGTCTCATGTGAGAAAGGAATTCCTCAAGCCTCTAGATATGCTACTTACTTTCTTTTATTAGAGAGGATGTTGAAGGTGTAGTCAACATTGCAAGCCATAGTTGTGACCCCAAATTGTGGTTGTTTGGTGTCACTCTTATGTCCTATTGCACCCATTTTGTCAACATTCCAAGGAAGCAGAATCTGAAGACCTGAAGAAATTTTTTCAAAGTTCAGAATCATCAGCCAATAGTTCTCATGTTATTGTAAACTCAATTTCTGCAAATTGTAATGTAAATGATGCTAGTATGGCCATTTAATTATGTAACAACCTAGGTAAGCTTATGATTTTGGCAATGAATTTCATCCTAGGAGGTTTTTCATCTCATTGATTATCTGTGTTTCTAAACATGGATGAACAACAAAGTTTTTCCCTCCAACCACAACCCCAAAGATAGGGTGGAATTTATCAACAAAGTCTTAGGTGAGTCCTAGTGTTTTAGTTGAGTCTATTGTAAAAACTTAAAAGTGATTTGGGAATAATTTAAGCTAATTGGATAAATCATTTTATTACAAATCACTTGGTCTACAAATTACAAATATTATAAGGGTTTATAACGAACAGATATCCCCCTTTGAGGGTTGAAATTGTAACTATCTGATGTAAAAATATTTTAGTACACGGTCCCTCGTAATTAGACACAATGGCTAAAGTATTTGAGGCTGGAAAACTAATTAATCCCCTCAAGTGTTAATTAATTAATTTTTCTAGCAAAATAAAAATTAAATACTAAGCCAAAAAATTAATTAATTAAGAGTAAAAAAATTAAAAATAGAGAAATTAGATTCTCCAAGTGGAAAATGACCAAAAAATTCATGGGTCAAAAAGAAGCTAATTTTTGGAGGTCCCCACCAAGGCAAAAATGGAATTTTTAAGAAAATTAAGCCCTTGGACCTTGGTGGTTAAGTCAAAGTCTAATTTTTGAGGAAAATAATCCAAAATTATAACTTTTGGATTAATAAAAAATGGTTTTAATGAGAAATTTGAAAATCCCTCAAAAATAAGTATTTTTGATAGCAAAGATTAAAAGATGATCAAATATTTATCGACGGTCGAGATTATTTTGATGGGGATCAGGCCAACTAGCTGTTACTTTCCACTTGGAGGATTTATCTATAAATTAGAAGTCATTTGCTTCTCAAGTTACAATGATAGTGACTCTAGCCTAAATGTAATTTTGTAACGTTGGTGTGAAGCCATTTTTCTGTTGGAAACGTTTGAAATTCATAATAAAAGACTTTGGGGTTCAGTTCATGGTGTCTTTGTCTCATTAATCTGTGGTACGTGTTGGGTATGTGATTTCCTATATTGTGCTTCACTATTATATGAATTGTTATTTCATTTGTAGCTGATAGGAGCATTCTATTGGTAAGATTTTGACTTATCATAGGTGATATGATTCATTGTATGATCTGACAATTTCCTCTTCAGAAATATATAGAGTTTGCAGGTTCCCTGTCCCTTGGGCTCCAAGTTCACAGACTGTGGGCACAAGCTGACCTTGTTTGGGCACCGAGAAATTTATGTGATTTTCTTACTTTGCTAAGACTGTGGTTAACATCTATCTTTCAAAATACATCAAGCTATTATCATTATCATGAAAAAATTATTCTTCAAAAGACTCTTTCAAGCATTGTATATATGTATATAACTTGTAAATTATTTTTGTAAAATAATTTTTGTAGAATAATTTTTTCTAACCCTTGTTTTGCAGCTAGCGTTTGGGGTTTATTTTGAAATTTTGTATATATTGGGGTTTTGGGTATTTTCATTTTCATTTGCAGGTGAGATCCAAGCCATTCGAAGAATATTTGCTAGGGTTTGAGCTAGATCTAGGCCCTTGAGAGTAACATCTAGTCTCCAAATTTTCTCAGGGCCAACATCAAGGAATTTTGGAGCGAAATTGAAGATCTGAAGAAAATTCAAATTTTGTTAAGGGTTTCAAATTTTTTTAGGCCCTCCAGGCCCAGTGTCTTCCTCTCTAGCCCCGGTGTGGCCCTTGTTTTCCCTCTGACCCTAGTTGAGGCCTCCTCTTTCCTAGACGGTAGGCCTAAAGGCCTCCTTACCCCAAGTCACGGGCATTAGGGCCTCTTTCCAGCCCTCGAACCCCCTCTGTCTAGCCTTTCTTGCCCTTAGACTCCCCAAGAAACCCTCCGCTCGGCCTTCTCCTCCTCAATCTGCCCTTGCAACCTAGCCACAAATGTAAAAAAGGCTTGGCCTGCCCCTGTAGCCCCTGTTGTAAGTCTTGGATGCCTTCTTTAGGCCTTCCGCGGGCTTGGCAACCCCTAATCCCCTAGCCACAACCCTAATTTGGGCTTTCTTTGCTCTAGCATAGGCCTATATGGACTCATTACCTCAACCGCTAGCCCATTAGGCTAGGCGTTGCCTTGCCTGGGCCTCTTTCCCTCTTCTTTGGCCCTAACCTTACCTCTTTCATTCTCATTTCATCTATGTTTGGTAGTCTCTGATTTCTAAGGTAATTCTTGGTGTGTTTTGTGTGAAAATTACAAGATCCCAGATCTAAGAATCCCTACTGCTACAACTAAACTACTTCTACTACTTGTAAATTCAGATTTAACAAGTTATTAACAGATTACTTCTACTCATCTCCTACTCTTAGATAGAAGAGATTGGGATCTGCGTCACTATTGACAAATCCCATCTTTTGCATGTAGCTGTCAATTCGCCCATACCAAGCTCTAGGGGCTTGCTTCAATCTGTACAAGGCTTTCTTAAGGCTGCACACATGAGTTTTCTGCTCATGTGTCTCAAAGCCCTCTGGATATTCTATGTATACTTCCTCTTCTATCACTCCATTCAAGAATGCAGTCTTGACATCCATCTGGTGAATCCCCCATCCCATCTGCGCTGCAACGGATATGACGGATCTGATTGAAGTATACCGAGCTACTGGGGTGAAGGTTTCTTCATAGTCTATCCCTTCCTTATGAGCGTACCCCTTAGCCACAAATCTAGCTTTAAATTTCTCTATACTACCATCTGTAGGTTATTTAATGTTGTAGATCCATCTCAAACCTACAATAGATTTGTCTTCAGGTCTAGGAACTATTTCCCAGACATCATTTGTCATGATGGAGCTATACTCCTCCACCATCACATCTACCCACACCTAATGCTGAGTTGCCTCCTGAAAACTAGAGGGTTTTCCAACCCGTGCTACCAATGCCTGGTACCTATTTGGTTGTCTGCACTGCCTCTTCTTGTTTCTAGGAGCTCCAACAAACTCCTCTGCAACCCTCAGAGTTCGTTGTAGTTCTTTGCTCGTCCTTCCACTAGTGGTGGGTGGATTTACCTACTCTCCTTCTTGCACTTCCTCAGAAAAACTATCCTTCGGATCCTTGTGCCTTGGAGAGGCAATATAGCCATATTTCACAAGTCATTGTAGCTGGAACAACGGATCCTCCTCTGACTGCGTAGCTGAAGACATTTCCTGAGATTTCTTGAAGGCTCTTTCCTCCATGAACTTCACATCCCATCTTACTACTATCTTTCTACTCTCAGGAATATAGATGCGATAAGCCTTTGCATTCTCGCTATATCCCACAAAGTATCCTTTCTCTGCAATCTAATCTAGCTCCCTCCTCTTCTCATTGGGTACATGGCAATGCGCTATACTGCAAAATATCCTAAAGTGGCTCACTTCAGGCTTGCTGCCAGTGAACACGCTCTCAGGAGTAACTTTACCCAATGCGTTATGAGGAACCCTGTTCTGCACATACACGGTTGTATTACAAGCCTCAGGCCATAGGAATTTGGGCATGTCTTGATCATACCTTATTTCCCTTGCAACTTCGACAATAGTTCTATTTTTCCTCTCTGCGACTCCATTCTGCTCTGGATTATACGGAGCAGTCCACTCTCTCTTGATGCCTTCCTTTGCGCAGAACCTTGTGAAGTCCTTATCAATGTACTCTCCACCATTGTCTGATCGCAATATCTTGATCCGCTTGTTGGGTGTGGAGCCTGATTTTCATCTTGATTCAGAGGTCTTTTTTCAGCTGGATGTATACCCTAGGAAGACTGTACACCCCTCCATGTTGGGGGGTGTGAGAGGTTTCGGGCGCAGTGCCCCCGAAGCGAAAAACAGATGTAAAATTGCCTTGTAAAATATTGTAATTTCGTAGTCAATCTGGGCCGTTCATTAGGCTGATGATCTGACTGTATAAGTTATGTTTAATGTAGGGTTTTTTGCCCTAGAAGACAACCCCTTGTTTGGTATGAAGGTATTGTATTGCATGTGTATTATGAGCGAGAAACAGAAAGGGGGACTGTGAGAGAGAGTAAAGGATATTACAGCAGATCTACTGTAGGTTGTGTCTCTCCATCTTGCTGGATAATATAAAGGAAAGACTGGCTGTTTGGAGTGGACGTAGCCCAAATTGGGTGAACCACGTATATCTGTGTCTCTTGTTTTATATGTTTTCTGTGTTTGTGTTTCCGCATATTTATGTGTTCCATTGCTCTGTAATATATAATTTTCTAACACCACTTCCCTGTCAGATTTTCCACAATGGCTTTAAATTCCTTGAATCGATCAAAGACCTTGTCTTTAGTCTTCAGAAAGTAGATCCATATCATCTGGAATGGTCATCAATGAAGGTGACAAAATATTTTGCACCACTAAGAGGATTCGTGGACATTGGTCCGTAGATGTCTAAGTGTATCGATCCCAACACACTCTTGCCCTATTGCGGCTTCTAGGATAGCTGCCTTGGCCTTTCCTAATACAGACCCTTTGCAGACATTGTCTCGCTCGGTGCTGAGTTCTGGAGCTCCCATGACAGTTTTCTTGAGAATTTTCAAGGCTCCATGATGTAGATGCCCCATTCTTCTATGCCATAGCTCATTCAAATCTTTCTCATCAGTACTGCCTATTAGAGCCATTGGGGACTCGAGCTGTAACTTGTATAGTTTGTGGCTCCTGACTCCAATTTGTGCCTTCTTTTTCCAACTAGGGTGTTTGACGTAAACTTTGTTGCCAATAAAGTAAATGTTGTAACCTTTGTTTTGAAGCTGAGACACAGAGAGTAAATTCATCCCCAACCCTGGTACATGCAACACATTGGTGGCTTGAAGCTTGTAGCCAGCTTCCGTTTGAAATATTATGGTGCCTCTTCCAACAGGGGTACATTTTTCCTTATTTCCCATAATGATTTGAAAACTCATCTGCTCCTCCTGGTAGCTCGAGAAGCATTCTCTAACTCCCGTCATGTGAGCAGATGCTCCACTGTCAATATACCAGATCTCTGGAGAGGCCATACTTGACACACAAGCAAATTCCTCTTCTAGTCTGGATGCCAGAACTGAGATGTCATGATCCCTCTGTTCCTCCATGCGTTCCGGAGAACTGCGTGAACCCTTCCGAGTTATTGCTGCATCAATGTCGAATCTTCGTCCCATTGTAGAATCTCTTTTTTTTGTTAATTCGTCTATAGTTCTGATACTACTGCAGTGATATATTTATTTCTCCTACTTATTTATGATAAGTTATCTATGAATTTATTTCAGTAAATTATGAAATAAACACAACTGCAATAATCACTTAACCATAAGCAGAGAATAGAACAGAACACATATAACACAATAGAAACAATCACATGTACACAATTATTTTTGGACAATTGTTCCCAGAAAAACACAATGCTGGAAAACCGGTGCAACAAATGAGGGTTTGTATTATTCTTGAGCAATGAAAATCTTTTACAATAAATAGACGAGCAAATTCTTTAGAATACACTTGAGATAAATTCTCTTAATCTTCTTGGAGAATTTCTGACACCCGGAAGGCACCCTAGCTTCCTCTGCATCACTCTGCGTGATCTTCTGCGCAGTCCCTATGCTGGACTGCGTCACTCTGCGTGGGCACTCAGTGATGTTTCTCAGCGCTATTCTCTGTGGCCCTCTACCTCCTCCTCTTGCCTTTCTCTGTCACTACTGACTTCCCCTTCCTTCTTCTGCCTCTGCAACTCTTCCCTACAACTTTCCCTCTAAAATCGAATTTTGTTCCTTCATAATCAATTTCTTTCGGGTACTGAGTATGTGCCCGGCTTGCTATCCAAATGACCCTCAAGCCTTCTCTTATAATCTTCTCATTGATGAATCAACAACCCAAATTAGATCTCTAATCAATGGCTAAGTTTAAAACATGACTTGATCTTCATTCTCTAGAAGATTCTCACCCTGTTTTATTAATACCCCTTAATTATTTAATTTCCCTAAGTTTAGACATAGGGTCTTCATTAAAATAATTAATTATTTTAATAAAACACGAACCGAGTGGAATTTCCACAAATGGTTTTTGGGTTCTTTGGAATGCTGATGTCCAAGCCTCCTCACAAAATTTGAGACTTGGAACACTTTCCAATGCTACAAAAATCAACACTTGGGAGCACCACAAGATGTTTTGCTTAGAAGTCAAGGCGCCACCCCCTTAATCATCATTTATGGAGCCCTCCCCTTCATCATGGTGTTGATTTTTGGTAGCATCAGATGTGATCCAAGTCTCAAACTTTGTGAAGAGGCTTAGACACATGCATTACAAATAACCCAAAAATTGTTTTGGGAAATTCCACCAAGAAACGGTTTTATAAGAAAAATTAATTATTTTTAATGAGGATCCTAAGTCTAACTTAGGAAATTAAAATAATTAATAAATATTAATGTAAACTATGGGTGAATCCTTTGGATAATGTAATATTCCTAAATTAGCATGCAGCTAATTGGAATATTAAAATCTCATTTTGCTTTCTTGTTGGATGAATAAGGGGGTAAGGAGACCCTTAAAGACTCTCTAGTAGGAATAAATCACTTCCAATGTGAATGAAGATCAATTTAGATAGTCAGAATAAAGCCACCTTGGGTGTGAAAGGAGACAATGCATGGAGACTAAGTCAAGGTTGACCAAATCAAACAGCACTGTAAATGAGAGAGTGGAGCTAGTGGAGACAGCATAGTTTTGGAGGAGGAGTCTTTGCATGAAAGTAATCTCATAAATGAGTGGGGCCAAGGGTGAGGAAGCTCACCAAGAATATAAGGGAAGGGATGGCAGCCACGAGAGGCATTCATAATATTGTTTATGTTTGAGTCTTACGACTTATTGCATGCTTCAGCTGTTTAGCTGGGTTTGCTATACTGTTTAGTACAAGGGTATTCTCATGCGGGAATTTGTAACGAATATAATTTGTATAAAATGGAGTAAATACAAATAAATATAAATTACTAGCTAATCAATTAGGATTATGTTAAGTAGTCATTAGTTAATTGAAAAGGCATGTCTAGTCATGAAAGGTCACCTACATAAGTATAAAAGCAAGGCCTCATTGTAACTTTCAATCATCTTATATCTTATTCATATCATATCAATAAATATTTATTATTATAAATACCTCTTGTGTATTTTTATAATTAAAGCCATTTTTGCTATTAAGTCAACAAATCTACAAGTCTTGCTGCTACAGAAACCAAATCTACAAGTTCCGCTGCTACAGTGGTATCGAAGCTAACAAAGCCATATCTAAGCCAAGTTGAAGCCATGTCGCACAACATCGTCGTACAAGCTTATAAACATAGTATACAAGCCCGGGAACATTGTTTACCATACAATGTGCCATTACGTGAAGAACCTGAAGAAAGTGAAAAAATTAATAAAATTCGAGAAAAACTTCAGCAATTAGAGAATTCATGTGCAGAAATCACAAACGGTTATAAAAAAATTTCTACACGTTCTAAAAAAATTTCTGCAATAATCCATAATAGAAGATGAACAATTTCATAAAAATGTGGAAAAAGAAAAAGAAGAAAATCATGAGAAACAAAAAGATGAAAAATTTTGTAATAATGAGAAGGCAGTTAGTTATGCCAAGGGAAAATCAAGTAGAACATCCATGGAAAATTCAAGCAAATACATTCCCCCACCAATACGTAATAAAGGAAAACAACCAACTAATATTGAAGGAAAAAAGGAAGAGAAATGTTGGAAGTGTAGAGACAAATATTTCACAGGACATAAATGTGCCTTTTATACAAGAAATGAGATTGCCATTAGTGATGTTTATCATTCTGGACATCGTGTTAGTCAAACAGAAAAGGATCTGAATGGACCATGTGTTCCTCTATTTGCTGGATCCGATCTAGTTTTGTGTCCCAACAGTGGCGAATGTCAGACTAATATGGAGGATGACTCTGGAAAGATGATGCCAGGCCCAAGTTCCCACTTCTCTCAGGAACCTGACAATAAAGTAAAAATGGAAAAGGGTAAGATGGTTTTCAAGAAATCAGATACCACAGATTCTAACCATAACCCTGTAGGGCCTGCATATCATCATACTAATAAAATATCAACACCAGAAGAGAAGGCTGAAAATGATGCCAAACACGAGACTATGGAACAACCATGTGATTGTCAGGATAAGAATATTTCTGTCTATCATGACCTGTAATATTCCTAATTAGCACCGCTAATTGAAATATTTGATTTTTGTATAGTTTTGCCGCCTATAGTTAATTAATAAATAAAAGTGAGAAAAGGGGGGCTAACTCACTTAAATAAAATAAAGTGTTTCCCCAGTAGATGCAACGTTATAACTTAAGGGGGAGCCTTGGGGGTCCACACCACGTATGTGAGGAGGCTCACGTAGCCTCTAGAAGCTTCTGCGCAGGCCCATGAGGAGCACGTGGGAGAGAGAGAGACCACGTAGGGTTTTGAGGAGGGCCAGCGTTATAAAAAGAGGGAGAGCTATCTCATTTGGGCATTATTGATATTGTTGATGATATTGAGCTAGACTTCTGTCTACTTGAGCATGCTGGCTTTTTAGTCGGTCTGCAACACTGTTTAGTGCGACTGAGTGTCTCCGATCGGAGATCTCACCCTTGGCCCCGGGGGACTTCGAGTGCCTGCTCGGGCAAGGTTTTTCTTTAGTCTTTAGCACGAGATTTGCAGGTGTTTTGTTGGGAGTTTTGCTGAGGAGCTGAGCTTCATTGGGTGACTGCGCAGTCCTTGGAGGGAGGACGCAGTTTGAGTTAGAGCTGCTCAGTGGTAGAGATTTCTGCAGGAGATTCAGGCCTATTCCGGTGTGGAGGTTCAGCGTTCGTCATCATTTGCAGCAGTTCCTGAGGAGCTGTGGCCCCATTTCAGTATTTCTAACAGTGTTCCGCGCCTGGTCCCGAGGGCCAAGCCAAGGAGAGGTGCTTTCTGGGCGACGCCGGAGGTGGTCCATTTTACATGGTTTCTGGCTTTGTCCGGGTGGTGAGTTCAGGGATCCGTCAATTTTTCGTGTACTTTCATTCCGGCAGAAGCGGGACCACACCTGGTCACTATCTCCACAGTAAGAGTTTACCGTTAGCTTCTTCCAGCACTCTGGATGCGCTTGTAGCGAAACGATACTCTGTCGAGAGGTTTTTCATCGGCTCGGAGCAAGGATAAGTATTTATTTCTTATACCATCGTATCTCAATATATTTCTGATTAATAAAATGGCGATAGCCTTCCATTTCGTGTATTTGCTTTATGTTCTATCGCATTTTCTTATACTGCCGTATGCTTGTACTGTCGTCTATTTCCTATTGGGGATATTACAGTGGTATCAGAGCATAATTCTGGCTCAGCCTGTGGTCTATGACATTGGGAAAGAGATCATACAGAGGTTTGCTGGAATTTTCGAGAGCGATAGCAGTTGCAGTACCAAAAACGAAATTGGAAAAAGGGCCAAAATATAAAGGGTCAAATTTTGAAGGTTGGAATTAGAAGAAACGTTTTCTGGGTTTTTCTGAGTTTTGGGCAAGGATCACCTTCCCAAATTCCTAGAATTTTTTGAGTAGTTTTCAGTGGGTAAATCGGAGGTCAAGAAGCAAACAACATATTTTTTATTGAAGAACAAGGGCTTCTCGAGGAGCCTGGGGGGAGACACATAGCAAAAGAGTCGGCGTGTGTGATGACGATGAGAGGAGATTTTAGGAGCGCTCCAACACACGTGACAAACACAGACCACCCGCTAGAGACAGTTGGGAAACCCCAAGGGGTTTTCAGATTGGTGAGGGATCAGGCACATCCCGCCATTTGCCGGAGCATGATGCCACTCAGCATATGGCATCACATACACCCACACGTCCTACCATGCCCACTTTTCTGGATGAAGACATAGGGGCAGGAGCACAGCGAGAGCCGGCGCCGAGCCACATGGGTGACTATTTTGCAGAGTACCAGGGATACGGGCAGGAGTTCATGGAGGCTCTCTCGTTCAGAGACTTTGTTCAGCTCCAGCATGATAGTAGACCTCACAACTTTCACAGAGGGAACAGGCGCTCACATGATGGGGGCTTACAGCGCACAGTGGACAGATTCCATCTACCGACATTTGACGGGTCATCCAGGCGCTCAGAAAAAGCTTGGGTGGACAAGTTGGATACCTCTTTCCAGCTTGACCGAGTATTGGAGAGGGAAACCATTAAAATGGTTACCTTGCACTTGGAGGATGAGGGAACACAGGGTTGCAGGGAGTTCGAGGTTACACCTAGTGTGACACAGGATTCACCCTCATTGGAGACCTCCTCGGCCGTGTCGATTCATGTGGTAGTGGAGAAGGTAGAGCCTACCCCAGTAGAGCCATCCATTGAGGTGATGACCGGAGTCGCGTCCGAGTCTTCGGGTGGTAGCAGCACACAGATGGGTGCAGTGTCAGGAGATGTATCCACCTTCGATGAGGCACTAGCAGGTACAGAGGTATTGGATGATGGTTGCAGACAGCGGTATCATCGGCTTCGGACGGACCTTCGAGTTTTGAGAGAGAAGGCCACGTCAGTACGGGAGGCCATTTTGTTGCAGGACCAGGAGCTGGAGGGTATGAGAGTGACTTGTGCCAAGCCGGCGGCCAAGTTGGTCCGCATTGGGGAACGACTGGATTCCCTGATGGTATAATCAGAGGGCACGTTGGAGTGTCAGATCATTCCCCTTCAGGCATGCATGGATGGGATTAGCAGTGTTGTTGGGTCATCTCTTCCCGTTGGAGAGAGAGAGGCAGAGCCACCTAGTCAGATCTCATATGTTGACTTGGATAGCGATATGAGACGATCAGAGTTGCACAGGGTACAGCATCCACATGTTGAGGTTGGATGGCGAGAGATTTTGAGTTGGTACTCGGTGGAGCGGGCTATGGAGATAGTGATGGATCCGAGGGTAGCTCAGCAGGATTTTCTATGCATGGGGAATACAGGAACCCCAGATTGGCATTGGGATCCAGGTGGGATCACCTATCGTTTCCCAGGCAGGTCGGCTGACTATGTCTTGGAGAGTACAGTTGGCCTAGTAGTAGAGCCTGTGCAGTTTCGGTCAGCTCCAGTGGCCAACCAGTTTATGGGTAGACTCCCTAGGTTGTCTTGGCATGACACCCATACACGGGATCACGGGGTGGTCAGCACACCTTGGCAGGAGCTTGTCGGAGGAGGTGGCATTGGCAGGCCACCAGATGGCACCTTGGATGGGGCCAGGGATTCTTCACCTTTGTGTGGGGCACAGAGGACGCAGCAGAGCCGAGCAATGGTGGTAACACTACTGACCCATAGGGAGATTCACTTCTCGGACCCCTCGAGGAGGATTTACAGTGATGATCCATTTGTCGGCGGGTATAGTGATGTGACGGTGGACATAACGATACCGATTGGTGGTAGTCCGATATGTAGAGGCACAGCTCTAGGACATCACATCCATGGATGTGTGGGAGCCTCTAGCAGTGATCAGTGGACTACCGGTGGACATGGAGCTACATGGTGGTGTACCGTAGTGTGTGGGACTGCATTGTGGAGTAGGAGTGCCCTACATCACATTGAGAGCACGTGGGGAGTGACAGATTCCTGGACACAGTCAGGGCACGAGACGGTACAGGGTGGTACAGCAGTAGCATGGGGTATCCAGCAGTATTCAGGGGTATGCCTTAGTGTGCAGTGGCATGTTGAGGAGTACATGGATGACCGGTGGCTTGCGAGGGCGTACGGCGCGGCACAGCAGGGTCTTAGAGTATTACATCCAAGGAGACTCACAGACAGGGACACTGGGCTTACCTTTGGGGGTATTTCACCCAGGATTGATGAGGAGACAGAGGAGCGATACTTGATGGTATCTGTGGGGACTCACACATCCAACACTCTTCTACATCACTCATGGGCACAACTGATTTTGTTGTTGTCCTCGGGCACTTTGGGCATGAGCAGCAGGGTCCGTGAGGCACACCCAAGATATTTGGATGGCCCTCAGCACACTAGGCGAGAGACTTCTCAGCAGTGGCACTGGGTCAGTACACTAGTTGACAGCCACAGTTTAGGGGATGAGATGATCCTTTGCAGGGGTGGCCCATCAGTCATCACTGAGCCTACGCTTGGGGAGCGGGTCATGAGGGAGACATGCATCATTTTTCCCTCAGGGCATGTTGAGATCATGCATGAGCAGAGGATACTGGTTTCAGCAAAGGTAGTATCCCAGCATGCGTCGGGACTCCAGACATTGTATCGACACTTCATCGAGAGGGTGGATGGCATATTCAATGCAGATGAGGTGGCGCACGTAGAACATGAGGACACTCCTTCTGTATGCCAAGGTGAGGACTCTTTTTCATATGAGTCCATAGGATCAGTTGAGGTCGCTTCTGGGGAGCGAGAGCAGTCACGCAGAGATGGAGACAGTAGACCGAAGCTGCATTCCAGTATACAGGGTGAGCAGTCAGGGGACTCTACGAGAGATGCTCTGGGCGATGAGTCACTTGTGACGTCTGGCCTAGAGGCACATGATGGAGCCTCGAGTCACAGAGGAGGATACTATGGACATCAGGCATGACCTTTCCTTGGGTGAGGTCCAGATGGGTCCCCACATTGAGCCTATGATGGATATGTGGCTAGCATTGGGGTCATCCTTTGAGGTGGAGCAGTCAGATGCACAGACACCGAGGATCGTGACAGCAGCTACAGATCCATATCCACTAGAGATGTTGGAGGTAGGTGTGACAATTTGGCAGTGGGAGATTATTACGGGTTGGCGACAACCTTCCAAGCATGTTCCACATGCAGTTGTTGTTGCTACATCAGATGCTTCCTCCAAGATGGACTGGCGGGAGATCATGAGTTGGTACCCTCTTGATGGTATGGCTCTGTAGGAGCACAAGTGGAGCAAAGCCCTTGACATAGTAGAAGTTACAGATCCTGGGCCATGTGAGGGCACCGCTGTCGTTACTTCAGATTCCTTCCCAATTTCGGTGGAGAGCAAGATCGCATGGGATTGAGTCATGACTTGGATCGAGAGAGGTGATGAGCTGGTATGCGCTGAGGGGGTAGCATATGCAATGAAGGTGTACAACGCAAGCAGAGCCCGGTGGAGCATTGGCTATTGGGTGGTCCTCACTCCTCTCTTAGAGCATTAGTCATAGCTGTGAGGCGCTGGGTACGGGCCCGAGCCGGTGGACTTGGGCGATTATTGGCCATGGTGGCGATGGGATCCGGGGGAATTATTGGTCGACTGGTACTGTGAGAGGCCAGTTTGGGATCTTGGCATTGAGATATCCCTCCGTATCAGGGTGATGCAGGAGGCAGGGAGGTTTCAGTGGGATCCAGGCACATTTTGCAGTGTCAGTGGGGAGCATCAACTAAAGGGTAGGCTTGTTCAAGCGTTGCTTGAGGACAAGCAATTTTTGCCGGATGAGGATGCCACTTGGGAGAGTAAGCAGATTTTACAGCATCCATCACTTCAGTTGCTTGAGGACAAGCAACGTTTTGCCGGGGGAGACTGTAATATTCCTAATTAGCACCGCTAATTGGAATATTTGATTTTTGTCTAGTTTTGCCGCCTATAGTTAATTAATAAATAAAAGTGAGAAAAGGGGGGCTAACTCACTTAAATAAAATAAAGTGTTTCCCTAGTAGATGCAACGTTATAACTTAAGGGGGAGCCTTGGGGGTCCACACCACGTATGTGAGGAGGCTCACGTAGCTCTAAGCTTCTACGTTGTGCCCGCGAGGAGCACATGGGAGAGAGAGGGACCACGTAGGGTTTTGAGGAGGGCCAGCATTATAAAAGGAGGGAGAGCTATCTCATTTGGGCATTATTGATATTGTTGATGATATTGAGCTAGACTTCTGTCTACTTCAGCACGCTGGCTGTTTAGTCGATTTGCAGCACTGTTTAGTGCGACTGAGTGTCTCCGGTCGGAGATCTCACCATTGGCCCCCGGGGACTTCGAGTGCCTGCTCGGACAAGGTTTTTCTTCAGTCTTTAGCAGGAGATTTGCAGGTGTTTTGTTGGGAGTTTTGCTGAGGAGCTGAGCTTCATTGGGTGACTGCGTAGTCCTTGGAGGGAGGACGCAGTTTGAGTTGGAGCTATTCAGTGGTAGAGATTTCTGCAGGAGATTCAGGCCTATTCCGGTGTGGAGGTTCAGCGTTTATCATTTGGTGAGTTTCCTGAGGAGTTGTGGCCCCATTTCGCCCTCTATTTCGCTTATGTCCGCGCCGGTCCCGGAGGGATGCTGTTTTTCAAGGAGTGAGGGTTTCGGGGGCGATTTCTGAGGTGGTCCATTTTGTATATGGTTTCTGGGTTTTGTCCGGGGTGGTGAGTTCAGGTGGTCTGCCGATTTTCAGCTCATTCCGGCAAGGGGATCAACCCCTAGCTTCAGTTCATTCCAGCAGCAGCAGTTTACGGCAGTTTCTTCCAGCAGCTGGGATGCAGTTTTTGTAGCAGCCATTTCCTATTTTCCTGAGAGGATTCTTCACTTGCCTTGAGCAAGGATAGGTGCATTTATTCTGATTATCCATTGTATCTCATTATATTCTCAGATTAATAAAATGGCTTAGCATTTCCGGCATTTTTATGTGTATTTGCTTTATGTTCTATTTCCGGCATTTTCTATATCGTCGTATGCTTGTATTGCTGTCTATTTCCTATTGGGGATATTACATGACCCAATTCAAAGTAGCAGTGCCCCTGAAATGGTCCCTATAGTGATTACTGTTGCCCTGCCGGCATCTGAATCAATTCAGAATAGTCTTGAGTCTGCAATGATGTTGGTTAAAGAAAGTTTATCCACAGCTATACCAAGAATTCGAAAATCCTCAACTGAAGATTTTGCATCTAAGAAAAGGCCAAAGGGCGATATTGATGATATTTTTGCAGATAATCTCAATACTGGATATTTACAAGCTATCCTTGCATCTGCAGTTTGTAAAGGCTTGAAATCTTTTCATTCTTATTCTACTTTACAGGAAGCATCTATATTGAGAGAAAAGTCAAATTATAATATCAAGCCGCTTCTAAATACCGTGAGTTCAACATGTGATAGATCAAATGGGTTCGATCTACCTTCCATGTCAGTTTCCATGGAGAATGTACAAGGAGTCTCAGTTGTTTTTGATGCTGAGATTTCACGCAAGTATTCAAACATCAAATGCCAATTGAATTTGCCAGATGCAGATCTTGTTGCAGTCTTAAATTCACTTGCATGTGGAAAATATGAAATTCTTGTCAAACAATCCAACAATAAAACAGTCACTGCAGCTGACAGTTTTGAATTCAATCACAAATTTTAGATCCAGAAAAAGGAGGACATGGGTTCCAATAACAGAGGTTGTCGAAGAGAAAAAAGTCACTGATCATGTTGATATTGAGAAAAAGCAAATCTTTGTAATTGATTGCTACATAGTTAGGATCATGAAGAATCGAAATTTTTTACTTCAACAACAACTTGTGAGTGAATGCATGGAACAAGTTAGAATGGAATTCAAACCAGAGACGGAAGCCATAAATGAACGGATTGAAAGTTTGATAAAGACGTTTTCACCTCATACTTATATCCACAGACAATTGTCAGCCATGGCTAAAGCATCAGAGACTTATAATGATGGCATTGTTATATTACAGAGTTCAGATGGCGAACTGTTCAAGGTGGAAAAGGCTGCGGCATTGAAGTCGAATGTACTAAAAATGGTGATTGAGGGTGGGAAGACTGAGACACCCATTCGTTTGCAAAACATTTCAAGCCACATCTTAAAAATGGTCAAACATTATTGTGAATACCATCACATACATGAATATTCTCCTATCGATAGTGTCAGAAGTTGGGATGCAGAATTTGTAAAGCCTCTTGTGGATGATGTACCCAAAATTTTGGAGGTTACAATGGCCGCCCACTACCTTGACATCTACTCTATCAAAGAATTGCTTGCAATGAACAAATTTTAATCTGCCACTGGAAAGCGAACACACATGGAAAATAAGCTTCCAAAGAGCAATGAAGATAAAAATGACAAATATAGTCAATCGTCCCACTCAGTTACAGGGGACACAGCAGACGCACGGAGGTTGTGTTATTCTCAGGTTCTGGAGGTCAGGTTCCAATTTATGGCAGCAGTGAAATCATTGGGTATTTTTTTGGTTGATCGATACACAGTTAAAAAAAAACAAAAAAACAAAACTGTCGACCCTCGTCGTCAAACATCGTAACCAAAGTTGAAAGGTCAGCGGGTGTGAAGTGTGACCATTGGTGGCCATTTGTACGGCAATGTATAAAGGTTGTTCGTTATATAAGTTAAGAGACACCGTAATTAAAATACAATGGAGAGTTGAAATAATATATTCGCTTAACATTTTTTGCGTTGAAATAATCCGATTAGCTAATATATACAGTTGCTTCGAAATCATACGATTGGCCGATATATTTCACATTCGTTGGACAAACCGAAGCTCAGATCGATATATGTAATTAGGTCAAGTGACATTATAGTTGTATCATAAACGAAATTAAATTTAATTAATTAAAATTATTTAATTAATTAAATTTAAAATAATATATATATATATATATATATATATTTAATTAAAAAAAAAAACCCTAGCCAAAATGATATTACCAGCAATTTATACATGTTGGGATATCAGTGAAGTCAAGTTCCATATGCCGATATGATAACCGCAAGATGAAGACAATTGTCAGAAATATAGCTTTGAGGACAAAGCTTCTGAAGGAAGAGGCAATGTAACGAATATAATTTGTATAAAATGGAGTAAATACAAATAAATATAAATTACTAGCTAATCAATTAGGATTATGTTAAGTAGTCATTAGTTAACTGAAAAGGCACGTCTAAAAGACATGCCTAGTGATGAAAGGTCACCTGCATAGGTATAAAAGTAGGGTCTCATTGTAACTTTCAATCATCTTATATCTTATTCATATCATATCAATAAATATTTATTATTATAAATACCTCTTGTGTATTTTTATAATTAAATTCATTTTTTCTATTAAGTCAACAAATCTACAAGTCTTGCTGCTACAGAAACCAAATCTACAAGTTCTGCTGCTACAGAATTCCACACTCTTCCTTGGAGGACTTGTTGAAGAAATATGAGAGGAGTATTTTGGGCTTCATTTCCAACATCCAGCACTAGGCCAAGCAGTCTCCATGAGGAACTGCATTATTTTTTATGGTGTTGTAGTGGAAGGGTCAAAACCCCTGTTCATGAGCTAGTTTCCTAGTGGAAGGATCAATGTTTCACCCGGAAAGCTAGTAAGGAGGACTTACAGCCATTTATTTGTCTTTTCAACCACATTTATGCAGAGCTTTAGTGAGACAGCATGATTCAGCCATAGATCTGCAGTATACACTTTTTGTATCTCATGCCTCTCAAGAAACCTTTGCCGGGTTATCTTGGAATTGTGTAAAAGAGACTAGATCTCAGTTTTTCAGCTCTCTTGAGTAATATATCAGCAGATCCATTTGTTTCTCTATTTTTGTAGCATAAACCCTCATTAAACTGCATTGTCTCATGCTTCGGAATTTCTGTGTTGCAGTAGTCATGGGGTTGTAGTGTTTTTGCACTGATTTGGATTTGGATTTGGGAGGCCTGTTTAACTAAGCTATAATGATTTGCTTGTGATCTCCTTGTATATTTGGTTGCTATGATACATAAACTAATGGATCCATGTGCTGTTCTTGACTGTTATAGCATAATTTTCTGAAAAATGCGTCTTTGGTGCCTATATTGCTGATTTTCGTAAATAGGAATATTACAATAAAGCAGATCAAGTCTAATATAATCTTAGCTGTTGATTGGAGATCTAATCTCGGCCATTGATTTGTTAAAGAGAAGGCTATAAAGGAAGATTTGAGGGTCATTTGTAAATTACACTGAGAGGATCTAGAGATCGAATTTTTCTGACAGAGCAGTGCCCGGAAGAAAATCAGATCTAAGTGATTCTTGATTGCAATTGAGGGGCAGAGTAATTCTGGTTGGAGATTTTCCTGAGTCGGAAATACACAGCAGAGAAGGCATAGAGCAGATTAGTAGAGGCAACGCTGCAGCCTTGAGCGAATCCCTAATTCAGCTGAGGGTTAGTTAGTTACAGTGCCAGAAAGTCGGGGTGTGAGACTGGAAGGGGCTAGAAGGGTAGATCTAGCTAGTGGAAGACCAGCTACGTAGATGCCACACAATCCCCATGCAAAGTGATGCAGAGACTGTGCAACATAGTGGAGGGCTTGCCATCCGAGATTTGTTGTTTAGTCGAGTTTCCAGAAATCAGTGTGAGATTTCTCTCACTAACTCTTTGTCAGTCACATTATCTGCAGGGATTTCCAGAAAGGCATCCCATATTTGTATTCAAAACATTACTGTATAATACATAAACCCTCAGATCTGCTGCATCGATTTTCCCGCATTCGATTTTTCCAAGGACGTTTGTCCAAAAATAACAGTGTCCAGTGTTTACATTACTCTTTCTTGCTCAATTTCTGTTTTTAGAAATGTATTTTAATGGGTGAAGGTTGCTTCAATAACTGCTTCGATATTTTAAGAATTAATCTTATAATAACTTCATTTGCAATTAGGAGAAGTAGTTCAACTTGTTGCAGTAAGGATTCCAGATCTAGATCTTGTAATTTTCACATGGAATCAAAGCTTGCATTGTGAAACAGGGAGAGCAAATCTAGCGCGTGACGGAGGTCGAAGAGCTGCAGAAAGCAGCCATTCGAATCCCCAAATGGATTGCGCAGTCCAGGCTAGGAGGGCTAAAATTTTTGAGAAGGTCTCTCTCTGAGTGAGTCGACAGAGAGGTAAGACCTCCAGATCAGAATTTTTTCCAAGGCAGAGGGAGCATCGCAGAGCTGGTGGGACGCAGTTTCTGCAGGCGGATCTTGATTTTGCTGAGCAAAAAGTGTCAAAAGCAGAAGAAGCAACACAGTGAGGGAATTTTCTCTCTTAGGAGATTCCTAGCCAGGTAATTTCAATTCTTCCAAGATCTGAACAACAGATCCGAGCAGCAGATCTACGAGCTCCACAAGGAGTGCGTAAGCCTATCCAGTGCTGCTTAGAGGGGGAAGAAGAGCAAATTCGTCAAATTTGATGGCCATGGCAACTCAAGGGCTTCGAGATTAGGATCGGTTGGAGGAAGCCTCCAACTACATGATTTGGAAGGCAAGGCTCACTTGTCTTCTAGATGAATACGATCTCAAGCGCTTCGTGCAGAACACGGTAGCTTTCCCTACAAATCTAGATCAGTTAAAGTTTTACAAGGCTGATATGGCGAAGGCGAAAAGGCTAAGCTTTGATGGAGTCAAGGATCACATTGTGCCCCATATAGATGGCAAAGATATTTCCAGGCAGATGTGGGAAGCCTTGGCCACGCTGTATGAGGGATCTTTCGAGGAGTGGAAGATGTACCTTGAGCAGCAACTGAGGATGGCATAGATGCGGAAAGGGGAGCGCATTGATCCATTCCTGTCAAGACTTCAGGAGATTCATGACCAACTTGCAGCAGTAGGATCCACCCCTTCTCCTACAGTGATGGTGAGACTGGCATTGAATACAATCACTGATGATTGGAAATTATTTGTCCAGAGCATCCTGGGCAGAGCAACCTTGCCAGGCTGGGTGGAGATGTGGGCTGCTCTTCAGTAAGAAGAGCTAAGGAGAGACTTAGTCAAGTGAAAAATTGATGGCAGCAGTGGCAGTGGATCGAAGGTGAAGCAAGAGCAGAAAGATGCAACCCTTGCATCCAAAGGGCAACAGGAGCAACAAAGATGTAAGAAAGATGTCTCGAAGATCAAGTGCTTCAAGTTTGGTGAACTTGGTCACTACGCTTCCTAGTGTCCCTTGAAGCATAAGGGCAAGGACGAGAACCATGATACGAAGGCTGCAACCGCGAAGATCGATGAAGATGAGTACGCCATGAGTGCTCACGCATCTTGAGGAGGGAGATTGGGTGACATTGAGCTATAAGTTCGCAAGAACTTCAGTTGGGAAGGATCTTGGAGGAGTCCACCTCTCAGATCACAACCTTGCTACGGGTGCCCATAATCAGCAGTAGCAGGCTAGAGGAGCTTTCAATGGTGCACAGGAGTGTAGAAACGACAGATGCAGTAGTTAGCAGCGCTAACATCTGAGCAGCATAGAGTAGAGTTGTAGCAGCGTAGAGGGACGCAATGCAAAGCAGCAGCAGTGCAATGCTTCAGAGGGATAGCGTGGGTCTAGCAGTAGTCAAAGTTTCAACATCGAGTTGCATCCTGAACATTTTTTCAAATTCATGGATGTTTTTCAATTGCTTCTCTTAGCAGCTGAGTTGCAGTGCACTATTAGTAGTGGTAGTGCTACCAGCAAATGCAGTGTTTGAGAGTGATTCGCAGTACGGATGAAGTGTTGATCGTGGCACGGTCAGCAGTAGTACAGTGCAGCAGAAACGCAGTGATTGATGGGCATCATGTCAGAGATCATCAACGCAGAGGAGTGCAAAAATGGCTGGAGGAGCTTTCAGTGGTGCAAAAGAGTGCAAAAACGGCTGGAGGAGCTTTCAGTGGTGCAGATGCATTAGTTAGCAACGTAGCGCAGAGTTGCAGCAACGCAGAGCAGAGTTGCAGCAACGCAAAGGGACGCAGTGCAGAGCAGCAGCAACGCAGTGCTTCAGAGGGACAACGTTGTTCTAGTAGTAGTCAGAGTTTCAACATCAAGTTGCATCCTGAACACTTGTTCAGATTCATGGATGTTTTTCAATTGCTTCTCTCAGCATCTGAGTTGCAATGCAATGCTAGCAGTAGATGCACTATTTGAGAGAGAGTTGCAGTACGGATGCAGTGTTGATCGTGGCAAGGTCAGCAACAGTACAATGCAGTGATTGATGGGCATCATGTTAGAAATCATCAACGCAGAGGGAGATGCTTCAGTTTCAAAGAAGTGTGTAGCAGGGTGTATATGTTAGAGCACATTCCTTGCTAAGAGGGATTGTTGATTTTTGGTAGCATCGGATGTGCTCTAAGTCTCAAACTTTGTGGAGAGGCTTAGGCACATGCATTACAAATAACGCAAAAATTGTTTTGGGAAATTCCACCCATAAATAATTTTATAAGAAAAATTAAGTATTTTTAATGAGGATTCTAAGTTTAACCTAGGAAATTAAAAAAATTAATCAATATTAATGTAAACTGTGGGTGAATCTTCTAGATAACGCAGATCAAGTCTAATATAATCTTAGTCATTGATTGGAGATCTAATCTTGACCGTTGATTGGTCAACGAGAAGGCTATAAAGGAAGACTTGAGGGTCATTTGTAAATTACACCGACGGGATCTAGAGATCAAATTTTTCTGACGTAGTAGTGCTCGGAAGAAAATTAGATCTAAGTGATTCTTGATTGCAGTGGCAGATTAATTCCAGTTGGAGATTTTCCTGATCTGAGAATACACAACAGAGAAGGCAGAGAGCAGATCAGCAGAGGCGGCGTAGCAGCGTAGTAGAGGCAATGAGGTCCCACGTAGAGGCAGCACTGTAGCCTTGAGGGAATCCGTAATTCAGCTGATGGTCAGTCAGATACAGTGTCGGAAAGCCGGGGTGTGAGACCAGAAGGGGCCAGAAGGATAGATCCAGCCAGCAGAAGACAAACTACGTAGAAGCCACATAGTCCCCACGCAAAGTGATGCAGAGACTGTGCAACTTAGTGGAGGGCTTGCCATTTGGGGTTTGTTGATCAGTCAGGTTTCCAGAGATTAGTGTGAGATTTCTCTCACTAACTTTTTGTCAGTCATATTCTCTGCAGGGATTTCCAGAAAGGCATCCTGGATTTGTATTCAGAAAATTATTGCATAAGATATAAACCCTCAGATCTACTGCACCAGTTTTCCTGTATTGGGTTTTTCTGGGGACATTTGTCCAAAAATAACAGTGTCCTGTGTTTGCATTATTTTTTCTTGCTCAGTTTCAGTTTTCACAAATGTATTTTAATCGGTGAAGGCTGCTTCAATAACTGCTTAGATATTTTAAGAAGTAATCTTATAATAACTTGATTTACAATTAGGAGAAGTAGTTCAGCTTGTTGCAGTAGGGATTCCAGATCTAGATCTTGGAATTTTCACACATGGCACATTGAGGACTCATCTTGGCCTTCCAATGGCCCTTTGCACCATTATTTTATCATGTCGCCTTCATTCAGAAGGCTTATTTTACACATTTGATCTATTTGTTGGGGTTGTCACCAAAGTTATTTTTATTTTGCACATTAAAGTAAACTTAGGGCTCATTAGGTTAATTCATACTTGTAGAGGCTCTCATAAATAAAGGAGAGCCTCATTTGTATTGGATCATCAAACTTGGGATTTTATACTACCTCAATAGAGGATTTTCGGCCTGCAACTTGTGGAATTATTTTGGATGATTAAATGAATTTTGATGTTTGGAAGAATTTCGCTATCTCTCTTGGAGCTTCTTTTTAGAAAATTGATGCATGGATATACTCTTCTTTGTCTTGTCAGTGCCATATAATGCTATATTTATGTTTTGATCTAAGTCACCTGATACGGGGATACGGGGATTCGAAGTATCGGATACCGGTACGGTGACCCCGGGACAGGATACTTCTGGGATACGTTACGTTATATATTATTTTATTAAAAATATATATATATTTTAAAAAATATATATATATTAATATATTAAAAATTAGATATTTTTTGCACAAATTCATACAAAATTCATTGATTCAAACATAGATATTAGATACTCATGAGTCATACATCATCATTGATACTATAATACAAATTACAATGATACATTGATACACCATACATGATACAATCATCAAATTTACTCAGAAAGACAAGATTGAAGATAGTAAGATACTGTAGTTTTTTCATTAAGTCATCAGAATCAAAATGTGTTACATAAGAACACTGCCAAATGGATTGGTGCTCTTGATTAAATACGAGTTCCATACCCTAATACATGACAAAATTCTATGGAAACATTGCAATAGCCCAATCCTGAAATCCTGAAAAACTGATAAGTCTGCTGGATTTTGAATGAGATCTAAAATTCTACTTTCTCCATATGAAATCCAATGAGGTCGGAACCACTCTCAAACATCCTGAGTCATTTCATGGTAATGTAAAAAATTTAAGTAAAAGGATGAAAATGAAGATTAAAGAGAATGTCACTTTTACTTTAAGAATTTAACATTACCATGAATCATATATAAATACTAGGGCCATAGGCTTGATGCCCTCTCCTGAAAAATCCTCCTCAATTGATGAAATACAATGAGCAGAAGCCCCCCTTTATAATAAAAAAACAACGCTTTTTTGAACCCGCGGGCGTATCCGACGGGGTACGGTCGGGATACGGCATGTCCCTTTTCAGATACGTCGTATCCCGACCGTACCCTGTACGGATACGCCGTGTCCTTCGAATTGGGGCCGAATCCGATACGTAGAGGTGTCCGACACGGGGATTCGGGGATACGAGGGCATTTTAGGAGTATCCGGTTACTTAGGTATTGATGAATGTCTAATGCATGGAATCATTCTTTTATGGTGATTAAATGTGCCCTAATTAATGCGAATTGTTTGAAGCATTGAAACTTATTGGAAATTTTTGCATGTGTAACTCATTGGAAAAAGAATGAATGAAAATTCCTAGAGGATTAATCACACCTTCATCCTTGGAACTCCACTAATTCTTCCCAACGAAGTATAAAATTCTAGATTATCCGTGAAGCTGCCTCCATTAGGGCATGCAAAGTTGCTTCTAGTGTGAAAATTCAAATATGAGATCCCATTTTAAACTGAATAATAAACTGGTATTATTTCTCCTAACTGATAAATTAATTATTCAGTTTATTGCTACGACAATGTCGAAATAAACACACTGCAATCTTCACAAATAAAATTCTACGAAAATTAAATAGCGCTGGAAATTGAGAAAATACTAGCACACACACATAAAATATGACACCATTACTTTTGGACAAATGTCCTCGAAAAAACCCAACTTGGGAAAACATGCGTAGCAGTTTAGGTTTTTATTATTATGCAGCAGTGAGAAATTTTGAGTATAATAATCTAGATGCCAAATCTGGAAATCCTGCGAAGAAAAAATACTGGCAAAAATCTAGTGAGGAATTTTCCTCACCCCACAGGAAAATCCGGCTCTGAAGACTAGCCTCTGAAACCCTCTAAAAATTGCCATGTGTTAGCCTCTGTGTGGTCTTTGCACAAGATCTAATCCGTATGACGTGGATCTCAAATTGATCTGCCTCTTCTTCTTGACATACTCTGGAAACACTTCTTCCGGCTCTGCAAACTTCTGCTGCCACCGGAACACTCAAACAACTTCACAAATCTGCAAATCGAACTACCTCTAGAAGCTACTGTACAGTCCCTACGTCAGCCTCTCTATGGTTTTTCTGCGTCTCTGCAAATGCACTAGATGGATCTGGAAATCTTCCTCCAGCCTCACTGTCTCTGCCTGTCTCTCACTGCTCCGACTTCTGCCTCTCTGGTAGCTTTATCTTGCTACTCTGGAAATTGATCTGCCAAGGAAATCGAATTTCTGGTCTTCTGGTGCATCTCTCCAAGTGCCCATTGACCTCCTCTTATAATCCACTATTGGAGCACAAACAACCAAGATTAAAACTTAATCAATGGCTAGGATCATCTCTCGATCAATCCGTGTGAGTGTCTAGACTATTCTCACCTTATCTTAATTAATACTGATTAATTAACCATATTCCCAAGTTTGGACTTAGGAAATATTTAAAAATTAGTTAATAATCTAATTGAGACACTTCTAGGTGGAATTTCCATAAACGATTTATGGGTTTTGGAGATCTCATGTATTCTAGCCTTTCCACCAAATTTCATGGCTAGAACACATCTAATGCTACAAAACTAACATCTAGGTCTCCTTGATAAGCGCAATTCACAAAGCAAGATCATTTTGACTCCAATCTTCCCAATTGCTAGGCACTAGTCCTAGATCCTTTGTGATCACATTAACTCAACTAAACATCATTCTTCTCACCTTCTTCTTCCCTCTTTTCTTCCTCCTTTTAAGGATAAGGAGGCTTTCTAGGGCTTGGTGCAAAATTTTAGGGACGAGGAATTTTTGGGTTTTTTCCAGACAGGACTCTTCCTTACTGTCTCCTCTAAGCGTCCCCAAGTGTTGAACGAATTTCGATGGTGGAATTTCAATTAGATTGATGCCCTAGCTATCACACCTAGTGGGAACCCTAGAGGTTATTCTTCAACTTAGGGATTCCTTGAAGGTTTGTACTTTAGTATCATATCATTCAAAACCTTTTCTCTTGACTATCTTGACCTTCGATGAACTCTTACCTTGTCAAATATCTCAACCTTAGGTCTCGTATGTTCTTTCTCTCAAGGGGTTTTTCGTGGAAAGTCATCCTAGCTTCTCCTAGAGCTCACACTTTAATTCAATCTTTCCATTGAATGAGCCATCCTTGCCTCACTTTGAACTCTAGTATAGAAATATTAATCACAAGTGAGGGATACTATCATTCCTCCCATCGGTGAAAATCCAAGAAGATAAGGAGACATAGGTTGTGGTGACAGTATAAGCCTTTGTCCCAAATTGTTGTTGTGCATTCTAGCTTTAGCCTACAAACTAGGTCTGCTAGTTTGTGCAGCAATAGGACCTTTCTTCGCTTTCCCTTCAGATGCAAGGGCTACATTATTCTCATCTTTCGTAGTCTTCGGTCCTTTGCTATTGCTGCTGCTAGTGTTAAATTCAACAAGAGAAAGCCTCATCTCCTCCTGAGTGAAATAAATCCACAATCGATCCCATCCAGGTAGTTGATCTCGTCTAATGATACCCTAAATGAATATTTTCCACTCCTTGGTGAAACTGTTGAGAGTTGTACACACTAGCTCACTGTCGGGAGGTGTCTCTCCAACTATTGCAAGCTCATCTCGAACATCCTGAATTATGGTGAGATAAAGTGACACTCCCTCACCCTTCTGCATCCTGGTAGTCCTCGGCTTCTTCAAAAACATCTTCTAGTTCTCAAAAGGATCCTGGAAAAGCTTTGTGACATCATCCCACATCTCTTTGGCAGTGTTCTTTCCTGATATATGTAGAACTATATGATCTTGAACTCCATTGAGGATCATCCTCTTCTCCTTGGCCATCTCTTTATTGTAGTTATTTAGCTGTTGTTGATCTGTAGGTGTGCTTATAACATTCTCTACACACGTCTTCAGACCATGCTCATCTAGAAGAAAAGTCATCATGGCTTTCCAGACACAATAGTTACAGGCTCCATCTAGCCCACCCTGATCTCTGAGACCTATTGTGGCCATCTCTGTGAAAACTCAAAATTGGGAAAATAAACAGGAATCTCCTCCCTTTACTGCTCAACCTCTTTCTGCTACTCGCAATCCCTTCTAGAATACACAAATTTGCTACTATCTACCTCCGGAAGTCCTTCTTCGACACTCACACTGCCTACCACTCCAACTCGGCAACTCACTCAACCTTCCGAAAGTCCTCCAGAATCTGGCACATGATTTGATGCTCTTGAAGCTCACACTGGCTAACTAGAAAAAATGTTATGGCCTACTGCAATTGGAAATCACAATTTCCTCCTGAAAACTAGATCTAGAACAGGGTTGCGGGGGAGCGCCTCTCCCCCCCCCCTTGAACCCGCTCCTGGAGCACGCTCCCTTCAGGAGCAACCCCGAGAGAGAAATTTTTGCTTTGTAACATTTTTTGCAAAAGCATTCCAAATGCAATTTTTTTTCAAAAAAACAATAATTTTTGAGTGGGGAAGCCTAATTATCAAGCCTATGGCCCTAGTATTGATATGCGATTCATGGTAATGTTAAATTCTTAAAGTAAAAGTGACATTCTCCTCAATCATTATTTTCATCTTTTTACTTAAATTTTTATCATTACCATGAAATTACTCAGGGTGTTTGAGAGTGGTTCCGAACTCATTAGATTTCATATGGATAAAGTAGAATTTTAGATCTCATTCAAAATTCAATAGACTTATAAGTTTTTATAGGATTTCAGGAATGGGGGGATTGCAATGTTTCCATTGGATTTTGTCGTGTATTAAGGTATGGAACTCGTATTTAATCAAGAGAACCAATCCCTCTATGTACCTTCATGTTAGTGACATTGGTTGTCAAACTCCTCTATTATGACCCTACTAAAAATGTACCCATCACTCAAACAAAATCTTGCCTTGACATGCTATGTTTTTTCTATCTTATATTAATGCTTAGAGGGTGATATTAATGACAAAGATCTTGATTTTCCAACAAGACTAAAAAATTAGACATTTTCTCGTGGCGGCAAGAGGCCCAAGCATTAGAAATAGATAAGGGATTTAGTTGTCTTTTCTAGTTTCTAGTAGTTTTTATAACTATTAACTCTTTCATATTTATTATGATATTTTTTGTAAACAATATATGACAATAATAATTTGCAGGTTTCTTTCATATTTATTATGCTATTTTTTGTATATATGACAATTTAAGTTTGAAGTTTGAAGTTTGAAGTTGGAAATTATAACTCATTGGTAATTAATTATGAATATGATGCTTCGTGAAAGTTGAAAGTTGTTTCATTTCATTTCATTTTATAACGTTTCATTTCCTATTAGAATTTTTATATAATTTTGGTGATCAATGATGGTAAATGTTATGTATTGAATTTTGAAAGCTTGAAACTTTAAGATTGACGAATCATGAGACTCGATATGTTGTATGTTACTAACTAGTGGACGTTGTTGATGAAGATTATAACTTCTAGATGATTGATGTTTTATGGTTCAATCTATGCTTTTATATTTTATATCTAATTCATCATTCTACATGCTTTTGTTCACATATATGCATCAAAATATATAAAAATATATATTATATAAAAATTCGCTCCTGATTCGCTCTCAAACTAGGAGCTTTTGGTTGCTCCCTGCTCCCACTCCCGCTCCCAAGTAACCTTGATCTAGAAACCTGTTGACCACTTCAGTGTCAACGACCCCATAGAAGTATACCTCCATTTTTGCAAATAGGATTTATCATGTTCGAGGTGTGCATGCCATTCAGATTTCATTATTAGTCGACAGTTTTGTAAAAGATGTAAACTCGTTCTTCATGTATATAATGTAAATGATATTAGTAAGACCATCATGTATGCAACAACCTAGGTAAGCCTAGTATTTTAGTGACGATTCTATCCTAGGAGGTTTTCCGTCTCACAGATTCATTTGTGTTTCTCGACACAAATGATCGACAGAGGTTTCCCCTCCAACCTTACCCCAAAGCTAGGGTGGATTTTGTCGTCAAGATATTAAGTAAGTCCTAGTGTTTTCTATCGAGTCTTAGTAAAAGTAATTTGAGAATAATCCTAGCTAATTGGCTAGATTATTTTATTACAGATTACTTGGTCTACTAGATTATATTTTCTGTCACAGAATTGGGTAGATATTTGAGAGTCTATAACAAATGGTTTTCCCCCCTTCATATATCAAATTGTAATATCTTGTGTAAAATATTTTAGTGCATGGTTCCTCGTAGTTAAACACTGTGGCTAAAGTATTAGAGTTGAAAAAAATAATTAATCCCCGCATGAGTTAATTAATTAAATTGTTGGAAAAATTAAATTTAAATTATAAACCAAAAAATTAATTAATTTGAGGTCCTAGGGAAAATTAATTCTCCAAATTAAAAAATTTCTTTGGTTCTAAATTTTTTTATTTTTAGAGGTCCTCGGCCAAGGGAATATTGAAAATTTCAAGAGATTCTAGATCCTTAGGCTTTGGTAGTTAAGTTAAAGTCAATTTTTTGAGGTAATTAACTCAAAAATATTATTTTTGAGTTAATTAGAAAGGACTTAAATGAAAAATCTGAAATTCCTCAAAAAATAGGTAATTTCAACGGACAAGATTAAAAGATGATTAAATCTTTTTCGATGGCTGAGACTATTTTGATGGGGATCAAACTAGCTAGTTGTTGGAAAATAAATCTATAAATTAGAGGTCTCTGTCCATCATTTTTTCATCTGATCTTTGAGTAGTGCACTTGCTCTAAAAAGATCTTGTAACTTTTGTTAAGTAATAATACACAAAGACTTTGGGGTTTTAGACTGTGGTGTTCTTTTTCAGGCTGCTTTTATTTGCATTTGCCGGTTAATAGCCTTTTAGAATTGATCTGTGCACAGATATCTTGCACATATTTCTGAGTTTTTTAGATATCATTTTGGTTTGATAGGAATATCAAGTATCTATATTTCTTGATAATCTTATGGTTAATTTTGAATCCCTATAAATCTAAAATTCAAATCCGAGTATGCAGAAGTTACAATCTAGGATTTGGGCGTTTAAGGAAATCCTCAGCTGGATCAACCAACTCTCAAATTACAAAGTCTGAAGAGCCCATTGTTTCTAAATTTCTAAAAGTCGTCTTACGAAACATTTTACTTGCAGAGTTTTTTAAGCTTGTGCCTCCTTAAATCTCTAGTTTATTTCTTTTAAATTGTGCAAAATGGTTTAAATTTGGATAAGAAAGCTTTGATATGCTAAATATGTACAATGGTATTGTAGATTTGTGAATATCATTATTTTTTTCTACTCACTAAGGTATAGGGTTTCATATTTTTGTACATGCACTGAGTTTCTCGGTTTTGTGTCTGGCTTGTGCAGATGTGGATCTAAAGTTTTTTTTTTTTTTAAAGGAAATTCCAATACCCAAACAAGATCTAAGCCCTAGAAGGTAAGATCTTGCCTCAAAATTCATAAATTTTGTAGAAACTTTCTTCCAACTGGATCAAATTAGAAAAATTGCAGTTCAGGTTTTTCTCATAAAATCTCGAAATCTAAGATAAATTTCTGAAGTAAAGAAAAAAAATTAATTTTTGGCAAAAAATTTATCGTTTTTTGAAGCCCTCAACTTTTTACTGCTTTTGCGTTTTTTTTGTTGCCTCAAACCCCTGTGTTTTTCCTTTTTACTCCTTCGATCTGTTTCCTTTCTCCTTCGCTGCCTCTGTCGGCCCTCTTTTCTGCTGCGTGAAGCTTCTCTGCCCCATGCGAGTTCTTCCCTTATCCACTCGTCCACCTTTTCCTTGCATTTTTTTCTTCCTTTTCCGCGTTCTCCACGTGCTGGCTGTCCATCCCTTGCAGTTGCGTTTTTTTATTGTCGGCATCCTCCACGCTGCCATATCCTTCTTGATGTCGACCCTCCTCTCCTTCGCTGCTCTCACGCTGCTACAGCAGCTTCCCCGCATCCTTCTTCCTCATCTCCCGCTGCCACATAGCCCTTCGAACCCCTTCACGTTTCCTCCTCCTCCCGCTCGGACCTGCACACAGAAAACTCAAACACAAACACATTTCATTTTTAAATTTTTAGAATTTTTCGAAGGTTTAGTTTACTTATTAATGTTTCAAATTTCGTTTTTAATAAACTTTAGTTTTAGATAGAAAATATTAACGCATTTTTGGAGGGTGTTGTATTACGTTAGCTTTCTAATTTCGTTTTTTTATTTAACATTTAATTTGTTTAAAAAATAACACATTTCATTTTTAAAGAACAAAAAAAAACGGCTTTCCAAAGTTTAGTTTAAATTTTGATATTTCAAATCTTTGTGTAATAAAGTTTGGTTTTCCCTTAGAATTTAAAACTTGGTATTTCATTCTATTTTTTATTTTATTTTTTGTAAAGTTTGGATTAGCATTAATATTTAGTTTTTTTATTTATTTATTTTTATTTTTAAAATTTAGTTTAGTTTAAAATAGCATTTTTTTTCTTCACATTTTTTTTAAAATTTTGTATAAAGTTTGGTTCTGCTTTAATTTTTTAAAAGAACACATTTTATTTTTATTTTTCTTAAGTGTTAGTTTAGGTTGGTCATAAAATTTCAATTAATTTTTTAAAAAAATTTGCATTGTGTAAAGTTTGGGTTATTTTAAAATTTCAATTTTTATTTGATTTTTTTGAAGTGTAGATTAGATAACATTAATACGTTTTAAGTTTAGCTGAGTTAATAAAATTCTCATTTTCATTTTTTATTTTAGATTCAATTCATCTAACATAACTTTTTATTGTTTTAATTTGTCCAACTTTAAATAAGGTTTTAATTTGACATTTAAATTTTATTTTTAGTTTATCATTTGTAATTACATTTCATTTTTATTTAATTCGTATAAAGTTTAGGTTTTCATTTTAGTTTTAAATTAACTTTTAATTTTTTGCAAAACTAAACTTTAAAAAACAAAAACAAAAAAAAGTTTTAAATTTTTAGGCTGTTATACCAAAAAAAAAAAAAATCAAAACTCAAAAAATATTTCAATTTTCTTTACCCATTTGTGAAAAACTTGAAAAAAAAAAAATTCAATTTTTTGTTGACCCATAAATATCTCTTTTTGAGATCGCTTTTGAGGATCATCATTGAGGTTTAAAGGTCTCAAACATCAGAGAAATTTTTCTTAGTCAAAGGGAAATTTAATTTTTAAACATCTAAAGTTTGACTATAGAGAATTTCTTAAAAATTTTCAATACTGGAATGTTTTAGAATATCATCTAAATTTTGAAGTTCTAAGCATTTTAATTCCTTGCTCTTTCATGGTATCATTTTTTAGAATTTAAGGTGCTTAAGTTGTGCATTGGGTTTTAAGTTTTTTCGTGTTTAATATCTATCGAGATCATTCGTCGATTATTTTCACTATAGCGATGGTTTAAATTTACTTGAATTAACATTGCATCATAAACATCAAGAAAATTTTCAAGTAATTGTTACATGTTTCTTATTTCCTGAATTGAATGTTTCTACTGCATTATCTTGAAAGTGATATTAAAAAGCTGTGAAGATATTTTTGTCCTCTTTGAGCTATAATTGCACTGGAATAATAAGCTTATGATTTGATTTAGAATTACATTGTGATATTGTTTATACATTGTCGAACAATTTATCTTCAGTTTTGTGAAGTGAACATCTATTTGAATAACTAAAAAATTGTGGTATACATCTCATAGATAATTGTGGCATAAGCGTTTTTGTCCCTGAATCTAGCTATTCTCTAATCATATCGTGCATTTGCATTTTAAGTTAGATTCGCATTCTTAAAATTTGTTAGATGATTCAAATATCATAGTTTAAAGCTAGAATAAAGTATTTATTAAATTAGAATACTTAAATTAATATTGGAGACACTTAGAAATAGAATATTGTTAAAAAATATACGACTCTAGAAAACTGTCGTATCTTAGGTTCTAATATAAAAAAAAAAGTTAGTAGTTTTGTTAGGAGGATATTTATTGTAAATGGACACTTGTTGTTTTATCAAGTGCTCCATAACTAAAATAAGTTAGGACATGTAGCTTATAAATAGGTCATTTTCCTAATTGCAAGAGTGTTGGAGTCTACATGTGTAAACTCTTACAAATTTCTCTTGTAATTTATTTTCCTATTAATAAAATTATGTATCTAAGGACACTTCTGCCATTATTGTGGTATTAGAGCTTCAGTATTACAGTGGATGTGAAAAGGAGATTCCATCTTTCCAGGCATTTGGAAAACTCCATCGATTTATCAAAAATTAATTGGTATGCATTTTGTCTAGTTTATTTTTAAGGGAAAAGAAATTTATTTACTAATTGATTTTAGATTTTGAATCTGCAAATCAATTTTTTTTAAGATCCAATTTTTTTAAATAATTTTTTTTTGGGAAGTTCTAGATATGAAGGCGATGTTTGGAAATTGTGTTGAATTGCGGGATCCTGCAATTGGAAATGTAAACTGAGTCCAAAGACAAGTTACCGTGAGCAGACAAACCGTCTCCATATCCATATTATAGTAGCAATTTTGTTGAATATCGCTCCATCCGTTCAAACTGTGCAAAAATTGTTGAGGAAAGAAATGTTCTTGTATTGAGAGGAGTGGGAAGGATTGCACAGCGGGTATTTCTGTGTATTCTCGGCGCAATATTTGGAGAATTTTAATAACAATTGCGTTAACAACGCTGCACACCCAGCATACCTACAGGCTCACGCTGCTTCCTGATTTTTCATATGCCATTGGCATGGTTACCATGTACATGATGATGAGATGCATAGACCCCGCCATTGGCACTTTTTCTACCCATGAAGTGCTCCAACTCAACATCAAAAGGAAGCTCTTTGTGATTGAAGGTTACCCCATGATCCCCATCCACAACATGGCCATGGCCTCTTAGTGGCCATAGTGTGGTTAAAAGCCCTTCTACTCCAACAGGTCCTTGAGCATGGATTCTACTGGTACTTATTCCAACCTCAGCATCAAGATCAAAGCGAGCACCATTGCAGAATCTTGTACTTGCATTATGAAACACTGCAACACTTTCATACATAAGAGTGTGCCATAATCTGCATATGTAAACAAATTTGTGGATAAACAGCCCACGCTTAGCCACCACAAGGTGTTCCTCCACTAGGGTGTACTGGGCAAGTGTCCCCAACCACTTTGGGTTGCATGTAGTGAAGTCCTGAACTTCAACTTCCACTACCACTCCAGTTGCATAATAACCTAGCGTTCAGCCAGCGTGAGCCAGCATTCAACCAGTACACTGATCCTACGAATTTGAAGAGCTGTGTTGAAGGCCGAATTGTAAGGAGCTACGTTGAAGGTCGAATTGTTAAATGGTCGTGTTAATTCCAAATTCCAGAGGTTTTGGTGTTTGACCTGGAAGCTCTGGATAATATACATGTTTTTATCCATTCACTTTTTAAGTGCCATCATAATATTTTTGGAGTAATAAGTGGTTTTAAATTTTAATGTTGGTAATAAGGAGTGTTATGGAGAAATAGTAGTAATTTTTTTATTATGGAGAGATAAGTGTTATTTTTTATTTTTTGTAAGATGAGTGGGTAACTTTGGGGTGATTATTTTATAAAATTTGTAATTTTTGGAGTAATAAGGAGATTATATTTGTAATTTTTTTTATATACTTGGAGAGATAAGAGTGATATTGTAACTCAAAGTAATGTTACTTTGAGAGGGGGTTAGAGTAGTTTTTTAAGGTGATTTTGCAAGAATATTGTAAACAAATCAAATTTTGAAAGATTTCATTGTAAAATCTCCAGAGAAACTAACTAGAGCCAAGTACAAAGCTCAGTCACTTTTCTTCTTTTTCAACGACTATACGAGGGTCAAGGCCAAGCCCCGATAGATTGTTTTTGCATGGCGTGTTTCGTGTGACGAGTTGCTCATTTTTTCATGTGCTTGATTCTTTTGGTGCATTACTTAAACACGGTTAATTAATATATTCTCTCATTCTGATAAGCTAGAAGGGGTGAAATCTATAAGACATGGACACGTTTAATTGAAAGCACTCTCATATATAATAAATTATGGCATGACATTTGTGATGGTGACATTAAGCCTAATAAACCAACAGATGCAACTTTACTTGCAAAATGGGAAGTCAAAAATGCCAAGGCATTAGCTCTTATAAAGTCTTCAGTTAACTATGAAATGTACATTCATATTGAAAATGCCTTAGATGCATGGACTGCTTTGCGTACATTCAAAGATCTCTTTGATACACAACCTGAATAAAAAAAGGCTGATCTTCAATTAAAATTTCTCCAACAAAAATTAACTGAAGGTGGTGATGTTCTTGAATATATTTCATGGCTTAAAAACATCAAGCAAGAAATAATAAATGTTGGCCTTCAAGCTGTCGATGAAAGTTTCCTGACTACAATTTTAATTGTTGGATTGCCATCTTCTTACACACATTTTCTAGAAACTCTGCAAGTAACTGGTAAATTAGAGAAGATCAAGTTTGATGAGTAAGTGATATGTTAGCCCAACATGACAAAAACTTTGGGAAAAAGAAATAGATTGGGAAAGATGTCTTCTTCACAGAGGCTAGCACAAGTAAATCCTCAACTGATAGTTCGAGAAGCAAAGGACGGGGAAATTTCAATCAAAGTCAAGCAGCACACAGTGTACAAGGTCATGGTTGCTGTCAAAGCAGAGGAAAAAAATTCAACAGAGGCTACAGTTCAGGTAGGAGCAATTTTCAAGGCAGAGGAAAGAATCAAGGCAGAGGCTATAATAAAGGAAGAGGAAAAACTCAGAACAGAGGTCAAAGCAGAGGCAGAGGTAGAGGCAGAGATTTTAGTCAAATTGTTTGTAAAAGATGTAACAAAGTTGGACATTATGCTGAGGATTGTAGAACTTCCATTGATAAAATTCCTAAGTTTCATCAAAACACTGCACAGTTTGCAAATGATCAAGATGATCATGATGGTTCAGAATATGTCTTCACAAACACATAATAAACAGCTTTACAGGTTTCAAGATGCATGGATTTTGGATACAGGAGCAACTCAACACATGACTTTTCGACGTGACTTCTTTTGGAACTTCCACAGTGTCATCTCAATTCAATATATCTTGTTGATAAAACAAAAGATACTCCTTATGGAAAAGGTGTAGTTAAAGTTTTTCTACCTGGCATTGGAGAAAGAATGATTTCAAATGTATGGTATGTACCAACATTTAAGAAAAAATTGATATCTTTAGTCACGATTCGACAAGCAGGACATCTGGTGATTATGAAGGATGGCTTGGTTAAAATTAACTCAGTCAAACAGAACATGAAAACAGTGCTGACATGTTATGAAGATGGAAAACTGTTGAGAATGAAAGGGACACTTATTCCAAGGAATTCTAACTTTGCAGGAGCAGCAAGTACCGCTCAAATTGTGGCATGTAAGGTATGTCCATATCAACTTTGAAAGTCTCTCTCAGTTACCAAAACAAGGAATAGTTAAGGGACTTCCAACCTTTAAAAGGGAAAATGCAAAATATGAAGCTTGCATTTATGGAAAACAACATCGAGAGACTTTTCTGACAAGTTCATGGCAAGAAAAAAGGCGTTTGCAATTGGTTCACAGTGATATTTGTGGACCCTTACAAACTTCGCTAGGAGGATGCAGATATTTTTTACTCTTTGTTGATGATTTTAGCAGGATGACTTGAATATATTTTTTGAAGCAAAATCCAGAAGCATTTGAAAAGTTTAAAATTTTTCGCCAACTTATTGAAAATGAAGTCAAGGAGAAGATTGGCATTCTTAGAGCAGACAATGGAGGAGAATTCACTTCTAATGAATTCAAAATGTATTGCATGGATAATGGCATAAAACGACATCTTACCAATGTCTACACTCCACAGCAAAATGGAGTAGTAGAAAGAATGAACTGCACCTTGTTAGGAATGGCAAGGTCGATGCTAACTTTCAAAAAGTTAAGTCCTATATATTGGGCCGAGGAAATTCATACAACTATCTACTTAAGGAACATATCTACAACTACTTCTTTAAAAGAAATCACACCTTATGAAGCATGGTTTGGTTTCAAACGTCGAGTTAAACAACTCAGAGTTTTTGGATCAATATGTTATGCCTTAGTTCCGAAAGAAAAATGAACCAAGCTTGACTTACGAAGTTTGAAGTGCACAATGATTGGGTATTCTGATGAGAAGAAAGGGTACCGACTTTTGTCCAATGGGAAATTTATTGTGAGCAAGGATGTGATTTTTGATGAAAATGAGAATAAGAGTGTTAAAGAAATTGAAAGTCTTCTTCAAAAGTTAGAAACAAAAGGTGATAAAAGAAAAGGAAACTTACAAAGTCAAACAAATTCAAAAAATTGGTATGAACTTGATTTTCCTTCATCTAAAGATAATTCATCTGGTCCATCTACTTCACCAACATTGTTTGGGTCTTTTGGCAGTTCATCCAAATCTCCTAGCAGCAGCAATTCTTCTAACAGTGACTCTCCGCCCCCAGAATCCGTAGTTGATCAATGAACATCAACCCTCTTTACAATGATGGTGATTTTTCACAATCTCAGACCAGTGAACATCAATTGCCAAAATGGGCAGTTCAGCTTTGGAAAGATGTAAGGCCTACTGAGCAGAACAAAATAGGAACAAGGGGATGACATAGAAGTGAAAGAAATTTTGCCTTGATAGAAAATGATTTTACTGAACTCTCTACATATAGAGAAGCAGTAAAACATAAAGAATGGAAACAGGCTATGGTTGATGAATATCAGGCAGTTCTCGGCAACAACACTTGGAAACTTGTTGATTTTCCTCAAAATGTTAAACCCATCGAATGCAAATGGGTTTACCACATTAAGTACAAGCAAAATGGAGATATCGACAAGTACAAAGCAAGACTTGTTGCTAAGGGTTTTGCGCAGCAGGAAGGAATTAATTATGAAGAAACTTTTGCTCCTACAGCTAAATGGAACACCATCCGACTAACACTTGCATTGGCAGCCCAGAAAGGATGGAAAGTTCATCAGATGGATGTAAAAAGTGTTTTCCTCAACGGAGATTTACTAGAATAAGTGTATATGACACAACAACCAAGTTTTCAAATTGAAGGACAGGAACATAAAGTCTGAAAACTGATAAAGGCTTTATATGGGTTAAAACAAGCTCCCCGAGCTTGGTATGCCAAAATGGGCGAATACCTTTGGAAATTTGACTTTCAACGAAGTGAATCTGATGATACCTTGTATGTACACCAACGAGGTAAAATTTTGATGATTCTGGTAATGTGTGTAGATGATTTTATTATCACTGGGAACAATGATGATCACATTACACAGGTGAAAACGGAGTTACATGCAGGTTTTAAGATAACAGATTTAGGACTAATTCACTACTATATTGGAGTTGAAGTATTCCAATGTCCACATCATATCTTCATTTCTCAGAGCAGGGATGCAGCATAAGTTCTTCAGTGATTTGGAATGTAGGATTGCAAGCCCATTCTTATCCCATGGAACAAAATTTGAAGGGGGGGGGATTGGTGGATAGTACTATTTATCGATAGTTGATTGGCAGCCTGATTTATCTAACAACTACTCGATTTGATCTTTCTTATGCCGTCAATATTCTTTCCCGCTTTATGTAGGAACCACAAGACAACCACTGGAATGCAGCCAAAAGAGTTCTTCGTTATATCCAAGGTACAAAATATTTTGGTCTTCTTTACAAAAAGACTAAAACTTTGTACTTGGTGGATTTTCAGATGCCAATTTTGCAGGCAGTATTGATGATAGGGCATCAACCTCAGGTTATTTAATGAACACGGGATCAGCTGCAGTGTCTTGGATTGCAAGAAACAAGATACAGTGGCTACTTCTTTAGCAGAAGAAAAGTACATATCAGCATGGGAAGCAACATGTGAGATTGTTTGATTGCGTAGAGTTTTACAGGACTTGGGAATTCCTCCAGTAGAAGCTACATCGTTATTCATCGACAACCAATCAACAATAAAGCTTTCCAAGTACTCAGTTTTTCATTGAAAAACAAAGCATGTGGACACCAAGTATCATCATATCATATCACTCATTGCAAAGGATGTCATCAAGTCAATTTTGTGTCCTTTAAAAGATCAGATCTTTGATATCTTCACCAAACCTCTTGGCAGGATAAAATTCACTAAGTTCAGGGATGAACTTGGTATATGTTGTAATGTATCTTTGGATCATAGGGGGGAATGTTAGATGATCAAAATATCATAGTTTAAAGCTAGGATAAAATATTTATTAAATTAGAATATTTAAATTAATATTGGAGACTCTAAGAAATAGAAAATTGTTAAAAAATATGACTCTAAAGAAGTGTCATATCTTAGGCTTTAATATAGGAAAAAAGTTAGTAGTTTTTTTAGGAGGATATTTATTGTAAATGGACACTTGTTGTTGTATCAAGTGGTCCATAACTAAAATAAGTTAGGACATGTAACTTATACATAGGTCATTTTCCTAATTGCAAGAGTGTTGGATTCTACGTGTGTAAACTCTTGCAAATTTCTCATGTAATTTCTTTTCCTATTAACAAAATTACATGTCTAAGGACATTTCTGCCATTAAAATTTACTTCCAAGCATAACCTTGGTTGATAGAGAGATAGGTACTCATCTGTCCTTACTTGATAAGCCTGGTTCTAATAACACTTAAAACGGTGACCTTGCAATCGTCAAAGCCACAGATCTCTACAGTGCCGAAGGCACCGAGTATGTTAGATTTTCAGGAGAGGTATTGTTAATCATACCCTAGTGTGCTTCACCTTAACGTCTCTCTACTACCTATGAAATCAGGCTCAATATAGTAAGGGTTGAAGGGTTTGAACTTAAATAGGCATTTAACTAAAATTTACCAAGACTCCTTGCATCCCACATTAGTCTTAGGATCTGCATTTCATATAGGATAGTTGTTCACTCTAGCACCAATTATCTATCAATTACTTGGTCTTAATTTCATAACGAGATAGTTGACTCCATAAGGCATTGCTATCAAACATTTAATCTAATCAAACTTGTTCAATCTTGTAAGATCTAAAACAAGTACTTGGTCGCTTGACTGTGTCTCCTAAACTGGTTGGTTTCCAACCATTTCTCTCTCATTCCATTTCCATAGGGTCTACCCCCCTTAGCCTGCTATAGGGAGACAACTTAAATGGAGAGATTTGAGATCAAGGTGACAACCCATGATCTGAACTGTTGTTGCGGTGCCTAGACATTCTGTGAAATAACAATTTTGGCGTCATAACGAGATAGTTGACTCCATAAGGCATTGCTATCAAACATTTAATCTAATCAAACTTGTTCAATCTTGTAAGATCTAAAACAAGTACTTGGTCGCTTGACTGTGTCTCCTAAACTGGTTGGTTTCCAACCATTTCTCTCTCATTCCATTTCCATAGGGTCTACCCCCCTTAGCCTGCTATAGGGAGACAACTTAAATGGAGAGATTTGAGATCAAGGTGACAACCCCTGATCTGAACTGTTGTTGCGGTGCCTAGACATTCTGTGAGATAACAATTTTGGCGTCATTGCCAAGGACCAATTTATTGGAATTTGGCTTTATGACATTCATCTCTTTATTTCTCTTCATATTTCATCTCAGGTGTTTGAGTTAGATTTATGTCCGAGTGGCAACTCCATTTCCTTCATCTTCTACAGGAGTTTGTACTAGAAGACATCCAAGTGGCTTAGTTAATCCTACTCTAGATCCTGAAAAGGTTCTCAGAGCTCGATTACACAAGCTTTCTTCTTGTACACTTCTTGTTAATCTCAAGTTGGAAGCTCTCTCTGAAATCCATTCACTCTTCCTTGATCTTGTTCAGTAAGATATCATGGATATCTATGCCCCATGTAACTTTGCTAACATTCCAGGTCATCCCAATAATTTCCCTCAACATGGTATGTGTTATCACCCAAAAATTCTCAAAACATCATTGTGTCAACTATACTTTTGGTCATGATTTCAAGGAGGTTTAGAAGTCATTTTAAGTCATTGGTAAAGGATAGGTCATATTACAAGTTCAAATGAAGTCTTCTAGGTCCACTCCATGATCAATAAACCTTGAAAGTTTGCCTTATCTCTAGTCATGGTCTTAAATAGGTTGTAGGTCATTTCATGCTTAAATGGTTAAGTGATAGGGTTAGAGTCTCATTTTGATTGTCAAATAAAGTTTAACAACCTTATTTCATGGTTTAAAGGTCCCATCATCCATTTAGAAGCCATTCCATTAGGTTTAGAGTCAAATTTTGCAATCATGATAAGAATCCATGTTTTCGTAGCGCAGCTAGTTCAAAAAAGGTGAATTATGCTACGAAATCGCTGAAACAACCTTTTTCAGCAAAAAACCTTGTTTTTCTGCTTTAAGTAGTCAACTTCCAGAGGGGTTCCTAAGAAACTAAAAACTCATTTTTGAAAACTGAAAGAGGTTTTTCTTCCTAACATACTGAACTACAAAAACCTCTTTCATTTTCTTCAAATTCATTATGAGATGGGAGAATGTTATGGTTTAACTTGCGGTACGAAATTGCTGAAGGTCATTGAGAGAAAAACTTTGTTTTCTAGTTTTAGCAGTCTTTTTCAAGGTCAGTTTCTGGCCACATGAAAAAGTATTTTGGAATTCAGAAGGAGGTTTATCTTCATAAAATCCCCAACTACAATAATCTATCTCACTTTTCTCACAAGTGTTACCAGTTGGGAGATGCAAGGCTTTCTTTGAAGCCATATTTTCAGAAATCAGGATTTTCCAGTTTTATACAGGTTGTTCAAAGACAGTTTTTGGGCAGTAGGAGAGGTATTTCATAAAAGAAAGATAGGTTTTTGTTCAAGACATCATGGTCTCCAAAAGCCTCCTTCAGTTTTGAAAAATACATTATGGGTGAGAAGATAAAAGCTCTGTCTCAACACCGATTTTTTCAGATAAAAACAGGGCAGTAAGTGACAAATCATTAAAACAGTTTTGTTATTGAGAAGGGAATTATTTATTTGAAGACATTTCAAAGCCAACTTGTTTTGCTTGTTAAGATCTATGGAAATCATTTAAAGGTGCAAATATTCCTAAAGTTTGAGAATTGTGAAAAACTGTGTAAAAAAGACTTACACAGCAGTTTTGTAGTGCACTACGAAACTGTTGTAGGTGCAGTTTTGAATATTAAGGTTTTGAGAGGTAAAAACACTTGGTTTCCAAATTTTGTTGCTGCTGGAGGATGGAAAAGGCTCACAAATGAAAGTTCAGGTGTCAAAGCAAAGGAAAGTGGATGGTTAAGAGATGTTTACAAAGATGCAAATTCTGTGCTACGAAAACAACTGCTATTTTCATAGCGCAGCCATATCAGCTCTCTTTATCTTCTTTCAAAGGCTTAATTTTTGTACAGGTGGAAAGGCATGGTTTCATGGAAGTGATAACACATGTCACTTATCTAAAAAAATCAATTTTTCAGCAAAAGGGTTAGAAGATCATCAAGGAAGGTAAAAGCTAAATTGCAGAAAACAGGTTTCCTGGTTTTTAGGGCAGATAAGACATGACTCAGCAGGGTTCACAACAAGGTTGGAGGCATCACCAAATTCAACCTCATGAAGTTGCAGCTGTCATAGGAAGTATTTAAGTCTTAGATAAGGTTGTTGAAACATGTTTTAGAAGTTTCACTCATATTTGTATTAGGACTCCTAAAAGACAGTTAGCTGTCAGTTTGCAATTAAGAGTTTGTTTCAATGAATAGAATAGGTGTCAAAGATAGAATTCGAATTCCTCTGATGATGGATCATAGAATCCAAGGTTGTAAAGACTCTATATGTAGCATGAGGTCGAATTCCTCATGGTTGGCAATTTTCATTAACAAGCAAACTATGTCACTATAGAAAACTGTGTGTTTTTATCTTAATACAGATATTGGCTTACTACTCAAGATTCAGAATGAGTTTTTGATGGTGGATCTTTCTATGGCTTTATTTATCTACCTGATTGCAGTGGTATGAACATATGTTACTTAGAATTCATTGGAAAATGCTCAAACTTCCTACATATGTTCGTAAACTGTGTTTTGTTCACTATGTCACTGTTTTGCTAATACATCTAAAAACTCTGAAATGCCCTAACTTCCATGATAAGCTAATTTTGATGTTTTGTGGAAACATACCTTGACTCCATAGCCCAATAGGTGTTTGTTGATCAGTAATTCAACCAGTCATACACTTTATATCCAATTTATTCCTATAGTTAGCCATCTAATCCTTAATTCAAAATCTTAAACCTAGTGAGAGAGCCCTCTCAGGTTGCGGAGGCTAAGCCTCAACTAAAAGTCTGGTTTGAAATAGTAACACTGAGGTAGCCTGACCAGCAGCCTATCAGGTCCTATTTTGGTGATAACATTTTGGTGCGTCTACCGGGAGTCTGAAGATATACATCTCCCGAAAATTATGAAGCTGAACTCTTGAAGGTGGCAGGAGCTCAGAATCTGTTTGAGGCTGCAAAACTACCTTGGCGACTCCACACATCAAATAATCAAATTGGAAGGTCACTCCACTGCTAGAAGATCAGTTGCTAGATGAAGTTTCAAGATGAGTTCCATTGCAAGAAAGAATGCTAGGTATGCCCCTATGAATTGGTCTCATATCCCTGGTTTCCAAATCCTATGCTAAAGGTTGAATGGTTAGATGATCTTCCAATATTCAAAGATGAAAAGAAAGACAATGCTGCTCTTCATTTGGTTAGGTTTCATCTACATGTACATAGTCTTAAGGTTCAGTTCCCTAAAGACTGTCTTATGAAGATGTTTATGACCACTCTAGAAGGAAAAGCATGGTCTTGGTATAAAGGTTTAGCAAATGGTTGATTATATTCTCTTGCTAATTTTCATGATGAATTCTATGAGATGTATAAAGAGTGTCATCCCTCCTTATTACTGGTCAAAGATTGCTATAAATATTCTGTGAGTTTTATTCAGTATTTGGAGGATTGTTATGATGATGATGAATTTATGGATGAAGAAATTTTAGAGGCTCTTCATAACAATACATTTCATCACCTAGAAGAAAGGATAACATCCCATGACATGCAACATGGAAATCAGCAGGAGTTTACTTATGAAAACCTTGTTACATCCCCTGAGACTGATGTAGAGATGCAACAGAATTGCAAGTCTTTTGATCATAAAGAAGATGAAAATCATTGTAAACAACAAGGAGAAATACTGGAAGACTATTTTTATAACCCTCGGGTTTGCTGATGTAGGTCCTAAACATGTGTGACTTTGTGTGAGGTTTGTTTCATACTTGGTTAGACAGAGATATGAATATGAGCTTGAAGCTGTTACAAACTCCTGTAGGTGACCGCGCTGACTGTGGTGAGTTCCTAGTGGCTTATCTGAATCCACAGTCCAACATTAAATTCAGTAAAAGATATTATCACAGGTCTGAGGGTTAGTTAGCCCTGTTATTTCTTGTTCGAAGTCTGTTGCAGCACTTAATTACTAGTCCAAGCTTCTACAACTGCCTTTGGTGGTGTCCTACAGCTCCTTGCTTCAATTGTCAAATAATCCAAGCCAGATTTAACACCCAACCGAAATTTTCCAGAATTATCCTTAAGTTTTATGTCCTCGGTGTCTTAACTGCTCTTCCTTATCTTCTGAGATATCTTCACCGAAATTGTAATATTCCCAATCTGGACTACTCAGCAAGACAGGCCTGAAAAACGCATTTTTCAGGAATGTGTGCTTGACCAGCCAAGACCAGCCCTTGGATCCCTTAGATCAGAGTATCTAAGACCAACATCCAAGAGGAGGCTCAAAATAAATCACTCTAGGTGGGTTAAATAGATCTCCCACACCTAGTTGTCTTCAAAAAATTTCCCAATGAAGAGCTACAACAGTATAAAACACAATACTGGAGTAGCAGCGAGCTAATAACCCTGATATGTGTTTAGAAACACTTCAGCAGCAATTGTATGTACAGCAGCAAGAAGAAGATTAATTCTACTGACAAAGGATGGGGAAAGCGGTGATTTATGCCCTAAAATGAGCGTATTCAGCAATCAACGTAAAAACAAGGGAAATGGCTGTAGGTTATTTTAGCTTGGGTCATGTAAGACTCCCATACCAAATTTCAGCCCAATCAAATGATCCTAGCTATATTAACAGTTCCTCCAATCCTGACTAGGCTTAAAAACCCTGATTCCCCATGACTTGAAGTATGAAGAATTTTACTGAAGAATGGATAGCATAATTTCTGAAGGTGAAAGTTATAATGGAGTGTGAGCAAAATTAATTTAGGTCTATGCAATGGCCTATGCAATATACAAGAGAAATATAGGCATTTACATGAAATACAAGCCTCAAATAGGTGCTGCAACAGAATATTGAACCAGGAAAGCTCATCAGCGTAAATTTCAGGAGGCTAAAACTTGTTTAAATTACATTTCAGATCTATAACAGATCTGCATACAAAATTGTAGATCTATTGCAGATATGTATACAAAAGGGACTTTAGAATACACTCCCCTTGGGGATCTCAGCAAATGATCAACAACAGTCAATAGATCTGAGATCTAAGTCACAATGCCGCAGCAGTATTCAGAAATTATGCAGTAAATACATCAGCAAATACATCAGATCTGAAGGGTACATGGATTGGTTGGCCAATCCATGGATCACCACAGTGAGACGAAGGATCCTTTCCACTGGAGATCTCTCCTCTAGGAGAATTCCAAACCCCTGCAACTCTGCTCTTCAGGATTTACGCAGATCAGGGAGAGAAATTGCGCAGTTGATGCTAGTACACACTTTGGCCTAATGCCAAGATCTGAAACTGAAGCTCAAGCTGATACTTCACTCTTCCAGGAGGATCAAAGACTCACTCACTGAGAAGAGATGATAGTATGATCTAGATCTGAGTAGATCTAGATTCCACTTGCTGCAACTCACTTAGACAATGAAACTGGATTTACGCTGCCAAAGAGAGATGGAGCTTGGCCATATGCCAGATAGTGGAAAAGAAGCACAAAACCCTCCAAGAGCTACTCAATGGAAGGATGGAGAACCCCCAACAGGAGATCCTCACTAGTCTCTTGCTAAACAACCCAGAGAACTAGAATTTGTCTAAGCAGACATAATTCTCCAAAATCATAATACATTCAACAACCTTCTCTAGCTGCCTTCTCCTTCCTTTTATAAGATGAGGGCTTGCCCAAACCCTAAACCACCTTGAATCACTTAACCCCTTTCACATGAGGTCCTCCTTCTAGAACTGCGTTGATCATTTAGGAGGTTCAATACACCTGGACTGTGTTGTGATTTGGTCCTGTTGACCCAGTCAAATAGCTCAATCCTGTTTCACATGCAAGTGGATCTTATGTAAATGGCTCAGATAAAGCTTTGTTTACATTGAGCATTGATTTATTCATTGATCTAAGGAGTTTTACATGTCCTCCATTAGTCATTTATTCATAAATGGAAAATAAAACAAAATTTAAATATTCCTATTAGCTTGGGCTAACTAGGAATATTACAGTCCTCCCCTCCAAAAGTGTTGCTTGCCCTCAAGCAACTGACAAGGTGAGTGCTGCAAAATCTCCCCTCCTCCTTTGGGGGTCTCCATGCTATCATCCACATGAAATGAATCACCTCCCAGCTTGGTAATTCATAGAAAGATTCCTCTCCAATATCAGTGACAGGCATATCCCAACTCATATGGCTTGCCTCCTAAAGAAACAAATGTGTGATTGTGGCAGCCATATCATCTCTCATGCTCCCTTTAGAGCATGCACTGCAAGAAATATGGGATTCTCTTCCCCAAGGGACACATCCGGCCAATGTGTCTCTCTCCCACACATGCTCCTTCTAAGAATAGGAGCAATAGCAGCATAAGGAGCCAAAATGAGAATCATGTTGGCTGCCCTATGTAGCAAATGTGAAGGACAATGGTCCCTCATGTGTAACCAATGCATCTTGACTCTCAGCTGCAACAGAGACTGAAAAAATGCGTGGTCTCTCAACCACCTACTTGTTTCCCCAATCTCCTCATAAGTTTGGAGGAAGTGAATGATGGATGAGGCAATGTGAGTATGTCCTCCAAAACAAAATTCCTCCCTAAGTCCTCCTAGGGACTGGTCATTAACAATGCTCATGGCCTCAAGTAAACCATGCAGCCTCAAAGAAAGAATGCTCCTCCTTGGAGCAACATCCTGCACATGTATGGTTAAGGGATGCATACATACATTAGATAAATCAAAATAATCAATACCCTTACCATAAGTTTTGCTCATGCAAAGGGAGCAGCTCATAGATGAGTCCCCTTCCATCCTCATAGAGAAGAGAGGTGATTGTATTAACTATTCCAAAGAGTTATGTGCATAGACAGCTCCCATGCCAAATGTTTAAGTGGGAAGGCTGCTATCCTTCCCTTGCTTCTCCTGCCACAGCACAGAAACTGAAATGAGAGTGGGTGTGGATGATGTTGAGAGAATACTTCTCTCCTCCTTGAGCCTACCCAAGACTTTCAGCGTTGTACCAAGACCTTCCAAGGTCTCCACTCTTCTGAAATCGATGATTGGTGCCTCAACAGGTGAAGCACTCATCCTCTTTTGTTGATCCAGTGGTCTCCTTGGTGCAATGTCGCCATGCAATGAGACATCATCAACAAGAGGTGACTGAACATATGAATGGAGAAAACCCTCCAAGCTTCCACTGCACAATCCAATCACCTTCTGAGGTGCATCAACCTTCTGCAATGGATAGGAATGAGGTTGGTTCTCTTTCCTATCTCCTCCTTATGTCTCCATGGTTCTACACCTTCTCATCGATGGCACATGTAGATCATGAAATGTGCCTTGATCTCCATACATGAGATCTTGGGGATTCTCTTGCCATGCCACAAGAATCCCTCTTTTTGGAGCAAAAGCTCCTCCTTCCTCTGCTTGAGGTGCTAGATCAAGTCTAGATTTGACAGCATTGTTGCCCTTTATCTCTGCAACAAAATTGGGCAACCTCCCAATGATAGGATCCACCTCTGAAGAAGAGATCTCTCTATTCTTTTGTTCAAAGGTGTGGGAGGGAAATCTTGCCTCTAACAAGGCATGATGCAGGTTTTCAGCCTCTTCCATGGGCCTCTGAAATGGATCTGTGTTTTTATGCAGGGCTTGTATTTGAGTCTTCTCATTTAACTTCACCATAGGTGTTCTATGAACTCTCTTATCAAAGTTTTTCACTAATTCCTTAGTGAAACTTATGTAAGATGAAGTATTTACATTTTTGAAAGGAAAGAACTCAAATTCCCACCAAGCATAGGCCTTACCTTTCAAGTGTAGTGTTGCAACTCTTATGGCTTCTTCTTCAGGAACTTGGTGCAGCTGCAGGAAGGTGTCTAGCTCTTCCACCATTCTTCCGCTGATCTTGTAGGTGATCCTTCAAAGGTAGATAGAGTAAATCTATCATTCTGCTTTCTTCTCCTCACCTTGGCCTTGCAATACTCTGAAAAACATAACTGATTTTTGAGTTTCGGGGCTTGAGACTCATTTTCTTCCAAGAAATCACTAAGAGTTTTCCTCCTAGTTATTTCTTCTTTCTCTCCCATCTTCCTCATGGCAGATCTGAGCTTCTGATTGTGCTGTACATCACAGTGTGTGGCTGCATGCTCACACTCACTGTGTGAAAATCTAGAGTTTGATGCATCTTCAAGCTCATTTGGAGATTCTCTATACATCTCCCTCCTGATTTTCTTGAGATCTTCACTGATGTTCTTTTCAGATCTAGGAAGAAGCTTTGAGAGCCTCTCCTCCTTCTTTCCTCCAAAAGATGGAGTCTTTCTCCTACTTCTTTCTTTGTCTCCTTGATGAGAAGAGGAAGTGTAGGGGCCTTCCTCTTCTATCTACTCATCCTCCTTGGGGATGTCCTTCATGGATCTGAAACATGATGAGGCAAACCTCATCTTCTCCAGCTTTCTAATCTTTGATTTCTGGAGCTCACTGCATCTTTCTTCTCTTTGAAACCCTCTAGGAGTTTCCTTGCATCTTTCTTCCTTCATTTGTTCAAGATCTTCTTCGATGCCTTTCATGGTTTGAAAGAGAAGTAAGGAGATCTATTCTTCCGTTATTCTGGCCATCCTGATCTTTGCTTCTTCTCTTGATGCTTCTGATAGTTTGATCTCACAAGTTGAGCCAGAGATCATGCTTTGATGCCACTGTAATATTCCCAATTTGGACTACTCAGCAAGACAGACCTGAAAAACGCATTTTTCAGGGATGTGTGCTTGACCAACCAAGACCAGCCCTTGGATCCCTTAGATTAGAGTATCTAAGACCAACATCGAAGAGGAGGCTCAAAAGAAATCACTCTAGGTGGGTTAAACAGATCTCCCACACCTAGTTATCTTCAGAAAAATGCCCAATGAAGGGTTGCAGCAGTATAAAACACAATATTGGAGTAGCAACGAGCTAATAACTCTGATATGTGTTTAGAAACACCTCAGTAGCAATTTTATGTACAGCAGCAAGAAGAATATTATTTCTACTGACAAAGGATGGGAAAAAGCGGTGATTTATGCCCTAAAATGAGTGTATTCAACAATCAGCGAAAAACAAGGGAAATGGCTGTAGGTTATTTTAGCTTAGGTCATGTAAGACTCCCATACCAAATTTCAGCCCAAACAAATGATCCTAGCTATATTAAACAGTTCCTCCAATCCCGACCAGGCTTAAAAACCCTGATTCCCCATGACTTGAAGTATGCAGAATTTTACTGAAGCATGGATACGTAATTTCTGAAGGTGAAAGTTATAATGGAGCGTGAGCAACAGTAATTCAGGTCTATGTTATGGCCTATACAATATACAAGAGAAATACAGGCATTTACATGAAATACAAGCCTCAAATAGGTGTTGCAACAGAATATTGAACCAGGAAAGCTCATCAGCGTAAATTTCAGGAGGCTGAAACATGTTTTTATTACATTTCAGATCTATAACAGATCTGCATACAAAATGGTAGATCTATTGCAGATATGTATACAAAAGGGACTTTAGAATACACTCCCCTTGGGGATTTCAGCAAATGATCAACAACAGTCAGTAGATCTGAGATCTAAGTCACAGTGCTGCAGCAATATTCAGAAATTTTGCAGTAAGTACATCAGCAAATACATCAGATCTGAAGGGTACATGGATTGGTTGGCCAATCCATGGATCACCACAGTGAGAGGAAGGATCCTTTCCACTAGAGATCTCTCCTCTAGGAGAATTCCAAACCCCTGCAACTCTGCTCTTCAGGATTTACGTAGATCAGGGAGAGAAACTGCGTAGTTGATGCTAGTACACACTTTGGCCTGATGCCAAGATCTGGAACTGAAGCTCAAGCTGATACTTCACTCTTCCAGGAGGATCAAAGACTCACTCACTGAGAAGAGATGATAATATGATCTAGATCTGAGTAGATCTAGATTCCACTTGCTACAACTCACTTAGACAATGAAACCCTCACTAGATTTACGTTGCCAAAGAGAGATGGAGCTTGGCCATATGCCAGATAGTGGAAAAGAAGCACAAAACCCTCCAAGAGCTACTGAATGGAAGGATGGAGAACCCCCAACAGGAGATCCTCACTAGTCTCTTGCTAAACAGCCCAGAGAACTAGAATTTGTCTAAGCAGACATAATTCTCCAAAATCATAATACATTCAACAACATTCTCTAGCTGCCTTCTCCTTCCTTTTATAAGATGAGGGCCTGCCCAAACCCTAAACCACCTTGAATCACTTAACCCCTTTCACATGAGGTCCTCCTTCTAGAACTGCGCTGATCATTTACGAGGTTCAATGCACCTGGACTGCATTGTGATTTGGTCCTGTTGACCTAGTCAAATAGCTCAATCATGTTTCACATGCAAGTGGATCTTATGTAAATGGCTCAGATATAGCTTTGTTTACATTGAGCATTGATTTATTCATTGATCTAAGGAGTTTTACATGTCCTCCATTAGCCATTTATTCATAAATGGAAAATAAAACAAAATTTAAATATTCCTATTAGCTTGGGCTAACTAGGAATATTACAGAAATTCCTTGGTCAAATGAACAGTCCGAACCTTCTTTTTATTTGAATTTGACGTCAAGATGAAGGGACTGTTGAAATTTGGTACTGGAGGACAGGTGGTTCCCTAAGGCTTTGATCTTTGGCCTAGGGAAAAGTGTCCAAAAGAATTTAATTTTTCTCCTAAAGTAACTTTATAATTTTTTATAAAGTTAAATCTAATTTAAAAGTGACTTAAGTGATAAAGTTACTAAAGGGACTTTATAAAGTTATAAAGTCAAATCTAATTTAAAAGTGACTTTAAGTGATAAAGTTACTAAAGTTAAAGTGACTTTAAATAAAGTCAATATAAAATTAGAAAGGAAAAAGTGACTTTGGAAATAAAAGACTAAGTGGGTCTTTATTAAAGTGGGGTGAATTAAAAAATGAAAAGTGAGATTTAAATGAGCATTTAATCTCACTCCTAGATCTCAATCTATCTCAGCCATTGGATTTAGGGATTCCCCAAAAGTCACTTAGGGTTAGGTTAAAGGAGGAAAAGGAGGAAAAGGTCATTCATTCTTTCATGAGCAGATTGGGAGAAGGGGAGAAGGAGAGCAAGGGAGATTTCTGAGCAGAGAGGAGAAAGAGAGCAGGTGATAGAAACTTCAGCAAAGTCCGTACAGCAGCAAGGAGGCACGGGTTCCAAGGCAGAAATCCGTACAGCAAGTGTTGGGCACATTTTTCGAGGGAGAGAGGCACAGTTTTCAAGGAGAACCGTACAGCAGCTTCAGCATTTAATTCTGGGCAGATTCTGGGCACAGAAATCGAGGAGAGAGATTGCTGCTTGGTGGTACAGATTTCTGGAAATCCGTACAGCAGCCGTACAGTCAGTTTCGGCACAGATTTCGAGGCAAAGGAGCGCAGATTTTGAGGAGAAGCAGCAGCTGGGTTTTCCGTACAGTCCGTACAGCAGTACGGCCGTACAGCTGGGCAAAAAAATCGAGAAGCTCATTCAGCATTTAATGCTGTCATAAATGCTGTAAAATTTCTGTTTTGGGTTTTTTCTGTTTTGCACGTTTTCCAAGGCGGAGTGAATGCACGGAAATCGAGATAAGTACTGTTGTTTAGTTGCTGAAATTTTTGCTGTAATTTCTGCCTCTCTGTAAAAGCATTTTTTTCAGAAATAAGAAGGAGCTCTCAAGACTGGTTTTCCCCAAGAGTTGTAGGGGGTTTTTCCAGGGTCACCTTGACCAAAAATACTGAGTTATGATGTGTTGAATGACTGTTTGTTACTGCTGTTATTTTATTTCTGCATTTACAACATTCTGAAAAATTTCCAGAATTTGTGTTTTCAGCAAAATTTATTTTTCCAGTTGTTGAATGTATGGTTGGCATTTAACTATTTTGGAGTAATAAGGTGAAAACTGAAAACCGGGGTGGGAAACAGAATTTTCTACATGGTATCAGAGCTTGAGTGCTGAAGGGCAGTTTGGGACAGCAAGGAAGAAAATTACAGCTTGCTGATTTTTCACTCAGAAAATTCCAGCAAGCTGATTTTTCACAAACAGCAGATTTTTACCTTTACTACAGCAGTGTTATTTTTCAGTTTTAGGACAGCAGGATGTCATTGGGACGGAGGGTGGAGGATAGGTTGGATGGGCATTCCAACTACAGCATTTGGAAGGAGAGAATGCAGAGTATCTTTGAGGAGGCAGAAGTCTGGGACATTATGGTACATACCACACAAAACCCTGTGAATGTGCCTACTGATGCTACTCAGTTGGCAGCATATAATAAAAAGAACAACAAGGGTAAGAGGCTGATTCTAGACGGAATCAAAGACCATTGCATTCTTCATGTGAGAGGAAAGAGAAATGTTCATGAGATGTGGACAGCATTGTCCAATCTCTACCAGAGTACCAATGAGAACCGGAAAATGGTCTTGAAGGAGAAGATGAAGACCATTAAGATGGGCAATGATAGTGCAGCTGGATATCTCACAAAGATTACTAATGTGAGAGATGAGTTGGCAGCGATTGGAGAGGCCATTCCACCCACTGAGTTGGTGCGGATTGCAGTGAATGGCCTCCCCCGTTCATGGATGAAATTTGCTGACGGGGTTTGTGCACGTGAGACCCTTCCCACATGGGAGAGGTTTTGGGATGATTGCATTCAAACAGAGATCAGGAAAGGTCAGCTTGGGGCAGCCAAGCCAGTTGAGCAGGATGAGGATGTAGCATTGTTGGCAGGACGCAAGAAAGGCAAAGGGAAGAAGCAGGCTTCCACAAGCAATGGTGGAGGCAAGGGCAAAGGTAAAGGTAAACAAGATAACTCACAGAAGGACTATTCCAAAGTGAAGTGTTGGAATTGTCAGAAGATGGGACACTATGCAGTTGTGTGTCCGGAGAAGAAGAAGAAGAAGGGGAAGAACCAGAGCATGGCAGCTTCAGCAGAGGTTGAGGACTTTGCAGATCGCTTTGACCGAGAGTTTGGGTTCATTGCGTGTGAGTCTTCTAGTGCAGGATTATCTGCCATAGAGGTTCGGAGGGAGCATGCATTTCCCTCGATTAGCGGAGCATCTTCGGGTATCTGGTATGTGGACAGTGGGGCTTCACGTCACATGACAGGAGTCCGTGAGTACTTCTCAGAGCTTTCAGAGAGTGGCATTGATGTAGAGGTAGTACTCGGTGATGACAGAGTTGTTAGAGCAGTCGGTGTGGGAACATTGACATTTCAGAGGGAGTCCAAACCTCCCTTGAAGGTGTCAGATGTTCTTTATGTGCCAGGGATGAGGAAGAACCTCATATCCATCTCAGCTTTGGAGGATAGAGGATATGAGGTACTGTTCAGGGGAGGACAGGTGTTGATGTATCCCAAGGGCACTCCAGCTGATTCAGCTAGAGTGATAGGTGTACGCCATGCAAAGGTGTACAAGTTTGCATTTCAGTCCCTTGTGGCATTGAGCAGTAGTACCGACAGCAGAGCTAGCAGTTCTGAGCAGTGTGAGATTTGGCACCGCAGGATGGGGCACATGCATCATGGAGCCTTGAGGACTTTGCGAGAGATCACTACAGGTGTGCCAGAGTTCAGTACTGATCACTTTGATACTTGCAGAGGATGTGCGATGGGCAAGTTTGCCAAATCCCCTTTTCCCAGCAGTGACAGCAGAGCGACTGGGATACTTGATTTGATTCATTCCGATATGAGCGGTCGGATGTCTCATGTTTCCTTGAGTGGATATGAGTACTATGTGTTATTCATTGATGATCACTCCAGGAGGACCTGGATTTATTTCTTGAAGACCAAGAGTGAGGTCTTCAAGCGGTTTCAGGAGTTCAGAGCTCTTGTGGAGACACGGACAGGTCGGAAGATCAAGTCCCTGAGGTCGGACAATGGAGGAGAGTACACCCTTGGAGAGTTTGTTGACTATTGTGCGGAGGCAGGCATTAGGAGGGAGCTCACTGTTCCTTACAACCCCCAGCAGAACGGGGTTGCGGAGAGGAAGAACAGATCCATCGGAGGGGCTGCCAAAGCCATGTTACATGATCGGGGGTTGCCATTGTTTTTGTGGGCAGAGGCCTGCAACACAGCTGTTTACTTGCAGAACAGGAGTCCGCATCGTGCCTTGGGGCACATGACTCCGGAGGAGGCTTTTTCTGGGAAGAAGCCCGATATGGGTCATCTTCGTATCTTTGGGTGCATGACATACTCCTACATACCCAAGGAGAAGAGGACCAAACTAGAGCCCACCGCAGAGAAGGGTATCTTTGTGGGCTACGGTGAGACCTCCAAGGCCTTTCGGATTTACATTCCTGCGCAGAGGAAAGTTGTTGTCAGGCGGGATGTAAAGTTCGAGGAGGACAGGGCCTTTAGGAGGTCACGGGAGTTAGAGTATCTGGATCAGCCAGACCCTCAGCAGCAGTTGAGTCAGTCGCAGGGATCCAGTGGGCAGGGATCAGGAGGATCCGGAGGTACATCTATGACGATGTCAGGTCCGTCAGTGGGGAGTGGCTCGCAGAGTCGGAGGGGTGGAGCTATGGGCAGCACGCAGAGCAGTCCACAGAGCAGTTCACTGGGGAGTCCACTGATGGACAGTTCACACGGTACCTCAGCATCTACAGGTTCAGGTGCGGGCGGGAGGGCCGGCGGAGGCAGACGGTGAGGTTGGAGCTCACGTGTTGAGGAGTTTTATTCTCACGGCGGGGGAGCAATGCCAAGGGGAAGAGGAAGCCCAAGTGGCCCGAGGACACCTTGAGAGATGCCACATCACATTCTTTGAGCCTAAGAGGCCGGTCGAAGAGAGCAGACCAAAAGGTTTTGTAGGCTTATGTAACGTAGCCTGCCGACATCCTGAAGCTACGAGCCTTCTAGCCTGAGAGGCGGCTAGCCGAGCGGAGTGGAGGGGCCATGCGGGGAGGGAGTATTCTTCTATCATGAAGAATGATGTTTGGGGAGGTGGTGCGAGGCACCGAGGCAAATAAAATTGGTTACTTCCAGATAGCTTTACAAGGTAAAGCATGCTGCAGATGGCAACATTGAGAAATTCAAAGCGAGGTTTGTGGCTAGAGGGTTCTCCCAGGTAGAGGGAGTTGATTATGAGGAGACCTTCGCTCCCGTGGCTCGATATACTTCGATTCGCTCCATTATATCGATAGCAGCAGAGATGGGTTGGAAGATCCACCGGATGGATGTGAAGACCGCATTTCTCAATGGCTTCATACAGGAGGAGGTGTACATTGAGCAGCCACAGGGCTTTGAGGTGCATGGGAAGGAGTCCCATGTGTGTAGACTAAAGAAGGCCCTTTATGGCCTGAAGCAAGCTCCCAGAGCTTGGTACTCCAGGATAGATACTTACTTGCAGAAGATGGGTTTCACAAAGAGTGAGGCAGATCCGAACCTTTACTATATTGTGATAGGTGAGGAGCCTCTCATTCTGGTGTTGTATGTGGATGACTTAGTCATTACGGGTGCAGAGAGACTCATAGAGCACTGCAAGAGAGATCTTGCGGCGGAGTTTGAGATGAAGGACATCGGCTTGATGCATTACTTTTTGGGTTTGGAGGTGTGGCGGGAGGAGGGGCATTTCTTCCTGGGACAGGGGAAGTATATTGTGGACATCCTTGGCAGATTCCACATGGAGGATTGTAGACCCATGTCGACACCGATGATCACCAACTGGAAGAAGCTTCATGCTTCGGATTCCGAGTTGGTGGATCCCACATTGTACAGACAGCCGATTGGTTCCTTGATGTATTTGGTCAACACTAGACCAGATATTTGTTTTGCAGTCAACACGATGAGTCAGTTTATGTGTGAGCCTAGGAAGGTTCACTGGGTGGCTGCAAAACAGATTTTGCGATACTTGCGGGGGACAGTGGATTATGGTCTGGACTACAGGCAGGGGGATGGAGTGAGATTGGCAGGTTACACTGATTCTGATTGGGCAGGTTGTGCTTCTGATAGGAAGAGCACTTCAGGGTGCTGTTTTGGGTTGAGTTCGGCAGTGGTGTCATGGTTCAGCCGGAAGCAGCAGTCAGTAGCATTGAGTTCAGCGGAAGCAGAGTATATGGCAGCCAGTCTAGCTAGTTGTGAGGCCATCTGGCTTCGCAAGGTGTTGTTTGGCTTATTTGGTCAACCGTTGAGACCTTCAGTGATTTACTGTGATAATCAGAGTTGCATTAAACTCACGGAGAATCCAGTATTTCATGACAGGTCAAAGCATATCGGGATCAAATATCATTTCATCAGAGACTATGTTCAGAAAGGAGTTGTGAAGCTTGAGTATATTCCCACTGATGAGTAGGTTGCTGATATTCTTACCAAAGCCTTACCACGGGGCAAGCATGTCTACTTCAGAGACAAGATGGGTGTGGTGAGGAACACCTTCCTCGGTAAGAGGGAGTGTTGAAATTTGGTACCGGAGGACAGGTGGTTCCCTAAGGCTTTGATCTTTGGCCTAGGGAAAAGTGTCCAAAAGAATTTAATTTTCTCCTAAAGTAACTTTATAATTTTTTTATAAAGTTAAATCTAATTTAAAAGTGACTTAAGTGATAAAGTTACTAAAGTGACTTTATAAAGTTATAAAGTCAAATCTAATTTTAAAGTGACTTTAAGTGATAAAGTTACTAAAGTTAAAGTGACTTTAAATAAAGTCAATATAAAATTAGAAAGGAAAAAAGTGACTTTGGAAATAAAAGACTAAGTGGGTCTTTATTAAAGTGGGGTGAATTAAAAAATGAAAAGTGAGATTTAAATGAGCATTTAATCTCAGCCCTAGATCTCAATCTATCTCAGCCATTGGATTTAGAGATTCCCCAAAAGTCACTTAGGGTTAGGTTAAAGGAGGAAAAGGTCATTCATTCTTTCATGAGCAGATTGAGAGAGCAGGAGAAGGAGAGCAAGGGAGATTTCTGAGCAGAGAGGAGAAAGAGAGCAGCTGATAGAAACTTCAGCAAAGTCCGTACAGCAGCAAGGAGGCACGAATTCCAAGGCAGAAATCCGTACAGCAAATGTTGGGCACATTTTTCGAGGGAGAGGCACAGTTTTCAAGGAGAACCGTACAGCAGCTTCAGCATTTAATTCTGGGCAGATTCTGGGCACAGAAATCGAGGAGAGAGACTGCTGTTTGGTGGTACAGATTTCTGGAAATCCGTACGACGGCGTCTGATCGGTTGTACAATTTGAGAGCAAAGACGCAGTTACGAGAAGAAGTAACGGTAGGTTTCCGTCTGATCCGTCTGTCCGTACGGCCGTACGGTGGAGCCAAATCGGCACAAAATCGAGAAGCTCATTCGGCATTTAATCTTGTCATAAATCTTGTAAAATTTACATTTTGGGTTTTTTCTGTTTTGCATGTTTTCCAAGGCGGTGAATGCACGAAAATCGTGATAAGTATTTGTCTGATTCTTTGAAATTTTTCTTTGTAATTCTTGCCTCTGCGTAAACATTTTTTTCGAAATAAGAAGGAGCTCTCAAGGCTTGGTTTTCCCCAAGGTTGTAGGGGGTTTTTCCAGGGTCACCTTGACCAAAAATACTGAGTTTTGATGTGTTGAATGACTGTTTGTTACTGCTGTTATTTTATTTCTGCATTTACAGCATTCTGAAAAATTTCCAGAATTTGTGTTTTCAGCAAAATTTATTTTTCCAGTTGTTGAATGTATGGTTATGGGAAAGGGCATTTAACTATTTTGGAGTAATAAGGCGAAAACTGAAAACCGGGGTGGGAAACAGAATTTTCTACAGGGACACATCTTTCTGGAGGCAGGCCAGCATGAATGTGTGAGTGTAGGTCAACTAGCTTAAAAAATAGGATATATAATCTTCAAAATTTGATTTCTCTTAGAGTATTTGGAGTTAGGAGGTGTATAATAGCTCATTAGAAAGAGGAAAGAGTCCTCTTCAAGATGTTGAAGGTATCATTGTGGAAATATGCCTCCAAGGTGTCCAAATTTATTTTTCTTTGTGATTGTTCTTGAAATGTTTAGTGTAGAAGGTGATTGGGACAACAAGAAGTCAATAGGGCTTCTTTATTGTCATGACTCTAACAATGTCATTATACGTCATCAAGTATGGTGAGGTCATTCATGTCATATCTTCCATCATTGTCCATGTTATCAAATGTAATGTCATCATGTATGTTCTTGTGTTATAGTGTAGCATTAATCATGTCACCAACCATGTCATAGTGTAGCGTCCATCCATTTCCATCAAGAGAGCCCATCATAAGATTATATTTAATCAATGTATGGCCATTCATCTATAGTCCTCCTTATAGTATCCATCAAGGGCTTGTATATTAGATACACCATTGGTACTTAAAAGTTAGATCACTATGAACATCAATCAATGCACATGATTGGTACGTGGCATCTTTAGACTCCTTTATTAAGAGTATATTAAGAGTAAGGACATCATCCGGGTTCTAGTGCTTCTTCATGGTTAGTTTAAGCACATCATCACTAGGGTATTATGATCAATGGATTTTAGGGCAACATCAACCATCATAAGAATTTTCCATCACGAACAATTCAAAATTGACATCAATGACAACTTGGACTAACAATTTTAGATCTGGCATCAAGCCAAACTTTATTGACCTCCTATCAGTAGCAGTCCCATCAAGGATTGTGCAATCCATCATTGCAGATCCAAAGGAGGAAGGAAGTTGCTAGCATTTCAGCTAGTAATCCTATGAGGGATCATTCCCTCACCTTGCCATCACTGTTTCCATCAACCTGGAGCTTATTGTAGCATATTTGAGCAGGCATAGAGTCTCTCCCTCTTATACAGCGTAGTTTCTGTAGCAGTTGCATATTCAGTTGCTGCAACTTGAAGGAGTAGGAAGAAGAGACTAGATCTCAAGCTCCTAGCTTGTAGATCTGAAAGAGGGATCAACCCTCAAAGCTTAGATCTGTTTGTATAACCTATTGCAACCATCTTTGGATCAGATCTAACTTCAGATCTGCATAACCCAGCAGTCAAAGGATCAAACCGTAGGAGGGTGATTTTCCAAAGTCATAGATCTGGAAAATCCTTTCTAGGTTATCTTGGGTTCCCATCACATTGGCCAGATCTTGAATCTTGGCATCATTAGAGCTCGTGAGCTCCATATATATGCATTTCCTTTTGCAGCAGCTACATGTACATCATCAACAAAAGGGACAACACAGTATTTCTTCCTGTAGCTCACCAGTTACGCAGTGCTAGTTGTAGCATGATTGCAGGGTTATTCTAGGCCATCTCTTTGGCGAGATTCCCTCATATTTTGTACATTGTGTAACTGAATCTTCTCCACATAATAAAATGGCTCAGCTTCTCTGTACATTCTAATGTTGTCTTTAGATTTATTGTTTACTTAGTTGCAGTTCATCCATTGTGTTTTAGTATTACTGTATTCTCCCATTTGGGATATTACAGCCTTTAAAGACAAGTTTGGAGATAAAAGGGAAGATAGGCATTTGGTTAAGGCTATCAGTACCATAAAAAAGAAAGAAAATGAAACGATTGAAGAATTTAACAAGAGATTTAATGGTATTCTTAGGGAAATATCTCAAGATCATAAACCTCTTGATAAATCTCTTTTGGATTTTTACATTGATGCTTTAAATCCTGATACCTCATATGAGTTAAGACGTCTTAATTATAAGGCTTTCCAAGTTTTACCAGAAGAGATTGAAAAGGATAAAAGGGCATCAGGAAAGTCTGAAATTCCTGGTTTTGATAGGGCTGCAACTAAATTAAAAGAACCTAAAGGAAAAGAGGTCAAAAAATCTGATGATTACCCTATGCAAAAATTACTGCAAAAGCTTGAGAGCATGGAGCTTAACAAAGCAAAATTAATCTCTAACCATGCTAATGAAATAAGCACTTTGCAGTCTAGGTTGGTCCAAATGGAAAGAGCTCAAGCACAAAACTCCCAACCTAGGAATCATAATAATAATCAAAGTAATAATACTTGGCAGAAAAAAGGTCAATCTAGTGAGCAGAGACCTCCTAATCCACTTGAATCTACTAATCTGTTCGATGAAGCTCTGCCTTATTGTAGAACTTGTGATGCTCTCCATGAGGAGGTTACTTGTCCCACTGTTAAGAGGATTATGAATAGTGGAATGCTTGGGGCGAGTGATTAGATAAATATTGTTGGTAAAGAATTTTTTGTGGCTATGGAAGATTGGATGGAAGTCAAGGAGAATAGTCAAGATGTTAAGCCTTTCACATCTTTTCATAGTATCAATAGTTGCGGGCATGAAAAAGATTTGATGGTTAAACTATTTGGTGAAAAGCCTTCTCCAGATCAAGTGTTGGAAATTGCAAGGGATAAGGGGTTAACTTATCAAAGAAGGGATAAGGATCAAGGTAATAATCAAATTCCATCTCGAATTTTTTACCCTAGTCCTAGTTTGAATATCGATTTGGGAGGATGGCTGAATAATTCAAAGATCTTGGTGCCTATCACTGAGATATTGAAGCTTCCCACTCAAAGGGCTAAGTTATTAGATGCCATTGGAGTGTCGCATGTTAATATTGCCCAAGATAAGGCTCCTAAAGTTTCCTATTAGGATGCCCCTATATATCTGCAGAGTTTGCAATCAGATAACAAGGATCATCAACCATTTTTTATTACTTTGGTGGTTAATGGCTATAAATTGAATAATTGTATGCTGGATTTCGGTGCTTCAGCTTGTGTCATGACCAAGAGGGTCATGGAACAGCTCAATTTGAGAGTTTCTAGACCACACTACAACATATGTGCCATGGATTCTAATAAAATTGAAGTTCATGGGTTAATCATGGATTTACAAGCTCATTTTTCTGTTTACCCTGACATGATGATTGTTATGGACATAGTTGTAGTTGATGTCCCAAATGCTTGGGGGATGTTGTTATCAAGAAAAGGGGCCTCTAATCTAGGAGGGAGTATTCAGATGAATCGGTCTTATGCTATGATTCGTTCTCTTAGAGGTGAGGGATTTGTGAGACTCAACAGAGAGCATGAAAGAAGATTCCATGTGGAACATCCTAAGAGACCTCATAATGAAATAATTATAGAACAATCTGACATAGGGAATTATGCTATCATGTCTAACTTCATAGCTCCTTTGGATGCTGAGGTTGATAAAAAGTTTGAGGATCTAAAGGATAGAGTATCGTACATGCATTTTGATGGTGCATCATCTAGGCATGGTAAAGGTGCTGGAATTTTATTAAAGTCTCCCCTTGGTCATACTTTCAAATTTTCCTATAGACTGGAATTTCAAACAACCAACAATGTAGCTGAGTATGAAGCCTTGGTATTGGGTCTTGAGTTGGAAAAGACTTTGAGATTTAAGTTGCTTAGTATCAAGGGGGGCTCTGATTTAGTTATCATGCGGGTTAAAAATAAATTCACATGTAAAAATCGAAGGTTAAGGAATTATCGAAATGTTGTTTGGGATGTTATGGAATACTTTGATTCCCTTGACCTTGAAGCTATCCCAAGAGAGAATAGTTTGGCTGATGAGCTTGCTATGGCTGCTTCTACTTTACAATTATCTAATGAATTTATCAAGGATAAAATAAAAATGGAAATTATTTTTATACCTTTTGTTCCAGATAATTTAGAGCATTGGCAAGTATTTAATGATGAGAAGAAAGTGATTCGTTTTCTTGATAATTTGGATGAGTTTGAAAATTTTCGGATAAGTTCTAAGGAGAATGAATCTGATGAACATGAAGAAATTATAAATCCTACTCCCATGAGTGTTGTTGCTTTGGAGCAGCACTTTGATCAGCATGATGCCACAAGGATCAAAGAGGAAAATAAAATGGATCCAGGTGAATTCATTGAAGTAAACATTGGTACCTCTAATGACCCTAAAATTGTCAAAATTGGTAAAGGTACTAATGATGAAGAAAGGAAAAAGTTGACCAATTTACTTCATGAATATAAGGATGCTTTGTCTTTTTCATATGATGAGTTAAAAGGATATAGGGAAGATGTCATGCAACATACCCCTTTAAAGGATGAAAATGCTAAACCTTTTTGTCAAAATCTTAGGCAAATAAATCCTAAGTTAGCCCCTTCAGTTTAGAAAGAACTTTCAAAGATGCTCGCAACTGGAATTATTGCTCAAACTAGGCATTCAACATGGTGTTCCAACCTGGTGATTGTTAGGAAGAAGAATGGTATAATTAGACTTTGTGTCAATTTTAGAAACCTTAATCTAGCATATAAAAAAGATAATTACCCTTTGCCAAACATGGAGACTATATTGCAAAGAGTAACAGATTCAAGAATGATGTCATTGCTAGATGGTTTTTCTGGATACAATCAAGTTTGGGTTAAGAAGGAAGATCGTCACAAAACTACCTTCACCACACCATGGGGTAATTTCGAATATATTTGAATGCCTTTTGGGTTGACTAATGCTGGGGCTAAGTCTGTTTTTGGAGTAACTAAAGGGAAATTACTTGGTCACATCATTCCAAAGATGGGATCAAGATTGATCCTGAAAGAGTTGAGGCAATCCAAAAGATCCCTCTCCCTCATAATCTTAAATCCCTTCAGTCTTTTCTTGGAAAAACTAATTTTCTGAGAATATTTATTCCAAATTATGCCAAAATAGCCAAGCCTTTTCAAAATCTTTTGAATAAAGATATAATTTTTTTATGGAAAGAAGATGGCAAAAAGGCTTTTTAGGAAATCAAGGGTGCTATTGCTAAAGCTCTTGTTTTGGTTAGTCCTAATTATTCAAAGGATTTCATGATTTTCTCTTTCGCTTCTAAAGATACCATTGCTGGTGTCTTATTACAAAAGAATAAGGAAGGTCACGAACAACCTATTGCTTTCATGAGTAGAGTGCTTCAAAATTCTGAATTAAATTATACTACCATGGAAAAGAAAGCCTATGCCTTGGTTAAGTCTCTTAAGCATTTTAGGATTTATGTGGGTTATTCCAAAATCACTGCTTTTGTCCCACATTAACCGATTAAAGATATATTAACTCAAACAGATTGCTTAGGGACTCGTGCTAGGTAGGTTACTAAAATTCAAGAGTATGACTTAGAGATTAGACTCACCAAGTTAGTCAATGGTCAAGGCTTGGCTGAAATGATGACTGAAGGTAATGAGAAAGCTTTTGGTTTGATTTGTCTTAATGATGCATCTTCACCCGAGCTACAAATATTAGGAGAGCATGAATGGTACAAGGATAGTATTTATTATTTGCTAAATCTTACATGCCCTAACCATGTAGTTGCTCATAGAAGAAGGGTCTTAGATTAAAAGCCACTAAGTATTGCCTCATGAAGAATGGCCTTGGATGGAGAAATCCTGAGGGCATAATACTTAGGTGTGTTAATGAAGTTGAGTCCAAGAAGTTGATTTCTGAGTTTCATTCAGGATTTTGTGGTGGTCATTATGCTACTAGACCTTGCACAAAATTCTGAGAGCTGGATATTATTGGCCCTCGATCTTTTCAAATGTGCATAAATTTGTCAGAAGTTGCCAAGTCTGCCAACTGTTCACTTGGAAATAGAAGCTAGCCGCCCTGCCCCTACAACTTGTGGTTGTTGAGGAACCTTTTCAACATTGGTTCTGGATTTCATTGGGAAATTCCATGAAAATTCTAGCAATGGCTACTCATGGATTTTAACTGCAGTTGATTATTTTACGAAATGTGTTGAAGCCATTCCTGCTAAGAATGCCAATGAAAAGGTCATTATGGACTTTATTGAAAATCAAATTATTACTAGATTTGGTGTCCCCGCCAAGATCACTGCCGACAATGCCAAAGCTTTTAGTTCTATTGAATTTTCATCTTTTTGTTTTAAGTATGCCATTGTATTATCTCATTCATCTAACTACTATCCTCAGGGTAATGGCCTGGCTAAATCAAGTAATAAAAACCTTATAACCATTATCAAGAAGATAGTAGGAGATAATAAGCAATCTTGGGATAGCAAAATCAAGTATGCTTTATGGGCAGATAGAATTACTAAAAAAAAAGCTACAGGTAAAAGTCCTTTCGAATTAGTTTATGGCTTGGATGTAACTTTACCAGTGCACCTTAAATTACCAGCTTACCATTTTTCCACTGATAAAGATGTTGTTCAAAATAGAATTCATCAGATTGTAGAGTTGGATGAAACTCGTAGGAAAGCCTTTGATAATATGTGTAAAAATCAATCTAACATTAATAAAAGCTTTGATAAATCATCTCGATCTAGATCTTTGCAGGTTGGATACATGGTATTACTTTGGGATCGAAGGAATGAAAAACCAGGAAAACGTAAGAAGTTCAACAGTTTGTGGTTGGGACCTTACATTATCCAAGGCATTGATGGACCCAACTCATTCCACTTGAGCACGTTGGAAGGCTAACCACTTCACTTACCTTCAAATGGCCAAATGATCAAGTTGTTCTTCAGAGATGACATCTGATTCCATTGGGCATCCTTTGTATTGCATTTCTAACCTTACACCTTGTCCTTTCAACATTTCATTTTGTAGTTAGATTAGATTTACTTTTCATGTTAGTAGAATAATAAATGATAGAAGAGCTTCTATTTTTCATGAGCTTGATGTTATATGATGATATTTGGATGGACACTGCTAATGTAATTTTGTGTGTTGCTTGGAAGCAAATTTTGGATTCTCGCATTCCTTCAATGAAACAACGTGTCCCCAAGTAGAGCCAGATGTTGATCACTTTTGTGTCAACGACCCCATAGTAGTACACCCCCATTTTTGCAAATGGGATTTATCATGTTCGAGGTGTTCACACCATTCATATTTCATCATCAGTCGATAGTTTTGTAAAAAATGTAAACCCATTATGTATGTTTATAATGTAAATGATCTTAGTAAGACCATCATGTATGTAACAACCTAGGTAAGCCTAGTATTTTGGTGACGATTTCTATCCTAGGAGGTTTTTCGTCTCACTGATTCATTTGTGTTTCTCGACACAAATGATCGGCAAAGTTTTCCCCTCCAACCTCACCCCAAAGCTAGGGTGGATTTTTTTGTCGAGATACTAAGTAAGTGTTTTCTATCGAGTCTTTGTAAAAGTAATTTGGGAATAATCCTAGCTAATTGGCTAGATTATTTTATTACAGATTATGTTGACACCTAATCCTAAGGGATTGGGTGAGATTGTATATTATTGTAAAATGGTAAATAAGGAAGGCCAAGAGACATTGGTAAATGAATCCCAATAGTCTCACCTCTATGTATAAGTACATACACACCCTCATCTAATTCATATTCAGTTTTGCGGAGTTACCTCCTGGCTTGACATGGTATCAGAGCCAGCTATATTTCTGGCATCCATGCCCTTGTAACTCCCTCCTGGAAAACCTGCCTCTTTGCCTCTCTGCCAGCACCTGGCAGAACTACCCCTTCTCTGTCTTCTTTGTCTTATAGTACGTTGCCCATTACTCCTCATCAAATCCTGCAAATATATATCAATTTTGCAAATTTTGCAAATTCTTCTCTCCATAGCATATATCAATTTTTATTGCAGGCGATTTTGTGCAGGCCTCTCAGCACCATGTTGCCTCCCTCACGCCGATTCACTCGTAGCCTCCGCTTGGTTCCTGCCTCACACTCGATTGCCGCTCCCTCACACTTTGGCTCCTCACGCTGACAGCCTTGCCGGCTCCTCACGTTGCCAGCCTAGCCCACTCCTCCCCTCGCCCCTCCCCGCGGCTCCCTACACTACCCTTCCCCCTCACCCTGCTCTCCCTCCTCCACTCCCCTTTGCTCCTTCCCCCTCCCCTTCCCTCTGCTTCTACTCCCGCTCCCCTACGACTCTCCCTCCTCGGACTGTCTACCGCTGCCTCTTCACATGCAGATCTCCCTACCTCTCTCCCCCTCTCCTCCCCTCCGCTCCTACTCCCGCTCCCCTACGACTCTCCCTCCTTGGCCTGTCTGTCGCTCTCTCTTCGCACGTCTACCTGTCTGTCACTCCCACTTGCCGTCGGTCCTCCCATTACTCCCTCCCTGTCGTTGCCTCCTTGCAGCTCAGCCTCCCTACCTCATAATACCTCCCCCACTTACACCGTCCCTTAGATAATACCTTCCCCAATTCCACCCTACCTCAAATAATAACTCCCCCAAATAAGCCCTCCCTCAGATAATACCTCTGAATTTTTTTCCAAAAAAAAATTTTACAAATTTTTTTTTTTTTTTTAAGTGCAAAATTTAAACCAGAATTGAGTATTTTTTTTATAGTGGCAACAAAGTGATTTTTTTTCAAAAGAATGCATTCTCTCATATCTATTGTGGGATTTGTTTTCTTCGGCAAGGAGAACTATCCTGAATGGTCTCGGAAAATCAAGCACACTCTCATTTTTAATGAGCTGTGGAGAAGAATTTGTGAAGGAGAAGGAGACCATCCACCAGCAAAACCCACCTCAGACAAAGAGATCGCCATTTGGGAAAACAAGAACTGCAAGGCCTATGCCTTGATTGCAGCTTCTGTAAATGAAGAGGTGAGTCACCATATTACACCGTTTTCAAATGCCTATGAAGTCTTGAGAAAATTAAAAGAACTCTATGGCTCACATTCAAAACTTGAAATTGTTCAATTAATGATTAAGTTGTTCGGCCTTGAATTGAAAAATGATGGCCCTCTTGCTTTAGCATCAAAAGTAAGATCTATCATGCATGACATTAAGAATACTGGTGTAGAAGTTGACATACCTATCATAGCTTATGTTAAGGCATTGTATCCCACTTACTCACATTACCTTGAGTTATTGCAAGCAAGTGGAAACCTCATGAAAATCACCTTTGATTCCCTTGAGAAAAAGTTTGAAGAAAGAGAGAAGGCTTTTGGAAAGATGGCAGCCCCTCTGTCTTCTCAAGAGGCTGTATGTTTCACACATAGAGAGAATAGGCATGCTCAAGATTCTTCTATAGGAAGAGGTGGCCGAAGAGGAAGAGGAAGAAGAAATTTCAGAGGAAGGGGGGGGGGGGGCAGACAAACTTAAACTGAAAAAAATGATCTTCATTGCATACGCTGCAATAAAGATTGGCATGATGCATCTACATGTAAGTTGCCTTGGGATAAAATTGAGCAGCAAAGAAATCAAGAAAAAGATAAAACTCATGACAGAGACAAACGTAAAGCACTTGAATCCGCTTATTATGTTCTAGCACATTGTAACAATGGAGCAACTGAAGACTTGTTTGATGTTTCATTTACTTCTTGGAGAAATGATTGGTTGCTAGATTCAGGAGCAACATGTCACATGAATTTTATAAAAGATTTTTTTGAAGAATTTACTGACAAAGTTGATGGAGTAGTATACTTCGCAGATAAATCCAAACTCAAGCCATCAGGGATTGGCATAAACAGGCTTAAGTTACCTGGTCTTCCAGATCATATTCTACATGAGGTTCTACACCTCCCTGAGTTGAGGAGAAACTTGTTGTCCTTGGTCCACATCCACCAGCAAGAACACTCCATTCACATGTTTTATGGCAAGATTGAGGTCAGAAAAGCATCAGATCACTCACTTGTCATAGAGGGAATAGAAGAAGGTAGACTCCTAAAGCTGCAAGGTTCCTCTGCTCATGCACAAAACTTTGCGTTCAGTTCACATCATGATGAAGGTACATTCCCATCAAGTCTTTTATGGCATGCTAGATTTGGACACTTAAACTATGACAACCTTCGATTGTTGAAGAAAAATGGTGTTACTGGATTGCCTACAATTCTTAGGAAACTTAAGAAATGTGATGCTTGTATTCTAGGAAAGCATAGCAAACAACAATTTCATGATTCACATTCCAGAGCACATAGAAAACTTGAGCTTATTCATTCAGATTTATGTGGCCCCATGCCTATTGCTTCTGCAAATGGAAATAAATATATGATGACATTTATTAATGACTACACCAGAATGTGTTGGGTTTACTTATTGAGGAACAAATCTGATGCTTTTCAAACATTCAAGAATTTTCATGCATGGATTGAAAATGATGCACAAACTCATATTGGCTCTTTGCACACTGATAATGGAAAAGAATACACTTCAAAAGAATTTGAAAACTATCTTCATCAACATGGGATCAAACATCAAACAACTGTGCCCTATAATCCCCAACAAAACGGTGTAGCTGAAAGAATGAACAGGACAATTTTAAATATGGTTCGCTCCATGATGTTTTTTAAGAATGTAAAATTGATGTTTTGGGCTGATGCAGTTCTATGTGTTGTATACATAAAGAATAGGTGTCCTCCAAATTCAATCAGAAACAAAACTCCTTATGAAATGTGACATGGTCACATTCCTTCGGTAAAGAATTTCAGGGTCTTTGGTTCCACCTGTTATGCTTTGATACCTAAGGTACAAAGGAATAAACTTGGTGCTAGAAGTAAAAAATGTATCTTCTTGGGGTATTCCAATACCTCCAAAGGATATAGTCTCTATGATGAAGTCAATAAGAAGTTTGTAGTAGCAAGAGATGTCATATTCCTTGAATCTTCTAAGATTGACAATGTTGTTGAACGGCAACTTGATTGTTTGGATAGATTCACACATGCAAAGTCTTTTCAAGAATTTGATAATCGGATTCCACATCTTGAAGGGGGGATTCCTATACTGAATCAATCTGTGGAATCATCTTCCGAAGCACTCTCTCCCCCACATGAAGAACCAACCACAGATGACACTTTGAACGATGTGATTGACAGAATTGGGAGATTGAATCTTGATTCAATTCCAACTCAGTCAAATGAGCAGCATGGGCCATCTCAGAAAGGTCCCCCAAAATCGCTGACAAAGACACTAGAAAACATTCGTCTCGATGAGGTTGAAAAGACAGGAAAAAGAAGTTCTACCAGACAAAATGGAGGGGACATAGATAATTCTGATTCACCTATTGATATGGATATTTCTTATAACTGTGAACTGAACTTGTCTACAGATCATGAACCAAATTCCTTCAAAGAAGTTGCTTCTCATGTTGAATGGAATGAAGCAATGCAAAAGGAGTATGATGCCTTGATAAAGAATGGCACTTGGAAGCTGGTTGATCCTCCTTTGGGAACCAAACCAATTGGCTACAAGCGGGTCTACAAGAACAAATACAAAGCAGATGGCTCACTTGACAAGCACAAAGCCAAGCTTGTGGCAAAAGGTTTTGCACAGAAAGAAGGGGTCGATTATGAAGAAACTTTTGCCCTCGCAGCAAAATGGGCCACCATCTGGACACTCTTTGCCCTAGCAACTCAGAAGAGATGGAAAGTCCACCAGATGGACGTAAAAACTGCCTTTTTGAATGGAGATCTAAAGGAGAAGGTTTTTATGTCCCAGCCAGAAGTATTTGTTATGAAGGGCCAAGAACACAAAGTATGCAAGCTTATAAAATCCTTGTATGGCCTCAAGCAAGCACCGCAAGCCTGGTATGAGAAATTAACTAAGCATCTTCTGAAACTTAACTTCAAATATTTCGATCTTGATGATGCAACATTGTTTGTTAAGAAAGTTGGGAAAACAATTGTATATCTTGTGGTGTATGTAGATGATTTTTTGATGACAAGGAAAAATGAGGGTTATATTACATCCATAAAGAAAGAATTGAAGAAAGGATTTGAAATGACTGATTTGGGCTATGGTCACTACTATCTGGGTATTGAAGTAACTCAACATCCTAAATTTATATTCCTTTCTCAAAAGAAGTACATTGGAGATCTTTTGAACAAGTTTGGCATGGATGAATGCAATCCCTTAACCACTCCAATGGAACAAGACTTGAAGCTCACATCCATTGAAGGGAAGGAATTCGAGGATGCAACGAAGTATAGACAACTTGTAGGAAGTCTTATCTACCTAACTACCACCAGACCAGACATCTCATTTGTTGTTGGAATCCTCTCTAGATTTATGCAAAAACCTTGTGAAGGACATTGGTCTGCTGCAAAAAGATTTCTAAAGTACTTGAAGGGGACTCAAGACTTTAGACTCAAATATACACAGGTGGACGACTTCAACTTGATCGGATACTCTGATTCAGACTTTTATGGGGACAAAGAAATTGGGGTATCTACTTCAGGTTACACCATGAGTCTTGGATCAGGAGCTGTCTCATGGAGATCACGCAAACAATCAGTTCCAACAGATTCCACAACTGAGGCAGAATATGTGGCAACAGTTGAAGCAACAAGGAAATTGTGTGGTTCAGGAAAATCCTAGAATATTTGCAGATGAAATAAATGCATTCAATTCCACTCATGATCAACAACACTTTTGCAATAAAGTTGGCCAAGAACCCAAAGTTCCATGATTGAACAAAGCACATCAATACAAATTACCATCTGATTCGACATCATGTTGAGGCCAAAACTATCCATTGACGTCATTGTTCCACAAATGAGCAGACTGCAGACATCTTCACCAAAGCGCTTGGAAGAGAAAAGTTTGAAAAATTCAGAATGATGCTTGGACTCACCGACATCCCTTCAGATTAAAGGAGGGAATGTTGACACCTAATCTTAAGGGATTGGGTGAGATTGTATATTATTGTAAAATACTAAATAAGGAAGGCCAAGAGACATTGGAAGAGATTGTATAAGCACATACACACCCTCATCTAATTCATATTCAGTTTTGCGGAGTTACCTCTTGGCCTGCCAGATTACTTGGTCTGCTAGATTATATTTTGAGTCGCAGAATTGGGTAGATATTTGAGGGTCTATAACGAATGGGTTTTCCCCCTTCATGTGTCAAATTGTAATATCTTGTGTAAAATATTTTAGTGCATGGTCCCTCATAGTTAGACACCATGGCTAAAGTATTAGAGGGTTGAAAAAAATAATTAATCCCCTCATGAGTCAATTAATCAAATTTTTGGTAAAATTGAATTTAAATTATAAACCAAAAAATTAATTAATTTGAGGTCCTAGGAAAAATTAATTCTCCAAATTAAAAAAATTCGTTGGTTCTAGAAATTTTAATTTTTAGAGGTCCCTGACCAAGGAAATATTGAAAATTTCAAGAGTTTTTGAACCCTTGGGCCTTGGTAGTTAAGTCAAAGTCAATTTTTTAAAGTAATTAACTCAAAAATATTATTTTTGAGTTAATTAAAAAAAACTTAAATGAAAAATTTGAAATTCCTCAAAAAATAAGTAATTTCAACAGATGAGATTAAAAGATAATTAAACCTTTTTCGACGGCCGAGATTACTTTGACGGGGATCAAGCCAGCTAGTTGTTGGAGAATAAATCTATAAATTAGAGGTCTTTGTCCATCATTTTTTCATTTGATCTTTGAGTCATGCACTTGCTCTGAAAAGCTCTTGTAACTTTTGTTGAGTAATAATACACAAAGACTTTGGGTTTTTAGACTGTGGTGTTCCTTTTCATGCTTATGTCATAATATTGCTTCCAAATCTCTATTGCTTTTATTTGTATTTGCTAGTTAATAGCCTTGAGAATTGATCTGTGCACAAGTATCTTGCATAGATTTTTGGGTTTTTTAGATATCATTTTGATTTGATAGGAGTATCAGGTATCTATATTTCTTGATAATCTTATGGTTATTTTTGAATCCCCATTAATCTAAAATTCAGATCTGAGTGTGCAGATGTTACTATCCAGGATTTGGGTATTTGGGGAAATCCTTGGCTGGATCAACCAACTCTCAGATTGCAAAGTCTGAAAATCTCATTCTTTCTAAATTTCTAAAAGTCATCTTACAGAACATTTACAGGGTTTTTTTAGCTTGTGCCTCCTTAAATCTCCAGTTTATTTCTTTTAAATTGTGAAAAATGGTTTAAATCTGGCTAAGAAGGCTTTGATCTACTAGATTTGTACAACGGTATTGTAGATTTGTACATATCATTATTTTTTTTTACTCGCTGGGTTTAGGATTTCATATTTTTGTACATGTACTGGGTTTCTTCGTTTTATCTCTGGCTTGTGCATGTGTGGATCTGAAGTTTTTTTTAAAAGGAAATTCCAAGATCCAAGCAAGATCCAAGCCTTGGAGGGTAAGATCCTGTCTCAGAATTCATAAATTTTGAAAAAAATTTCCGCTGAGGAGATCAAATCGAAAAAATTGCAGTTCAAGTTTTTCTCATAAAATCCTGAAATAATCTTAAGATAAATTTCTAAAGTAAAGAAAAAAATTAATTCTGAGAAAGAAATTTATCAATTTTTGAGGCCCTCTGCTCTTTACGGCTTCTGCAGTTTTTTTTGTTGCCTCAAACCCCTGCGTTTTTCCTTTCTGCTCCTTCAATCTGTTTCCTTTCTCCTTCGTTGCCTCTGTCGGTCCTCTTTTCTGCTGCGTGAAGCTTCTATGCCCCTGCGCATTCTTCCCTTATCCTCCCGCCCACCTTTTCCTGGCATTTTTTTTCTCCCTGTTTCTCGTTCTCTGCATTCTAGCTATCCATCCCTTGCAGCTACATTTTTTTTTTATTGTCGACATCCTCCACGCTGTCGGCCCTCCTCTCCTTCGTTTCTCTCACGCTGCTACAACAACTTCCACGCGTCCTTCTTCCTTATCTCTGGCTGCCGCATAGCCTTCGAACCCCTTCATGTTTCCTCCTGCTCCCGCTCAGACCTACATACAAAAAACTCAAGCACAACACATTTCATTTTTAAATTTTTAGAATTTTTCAAAGGTTTAGTTTACTTATTAATGTTTCAAATTTCTTTTTTAATAAACTTTAGTTTTACATAGAAAATATTAACGTATTTTTTGGAGGGTGTTGTATTAGGTTAGCTTTCTAATTTCGTTTTTTTTATTTAAGTTTTTTGTTTCTTTAAGATTTTTTTTTTTTAAATAACATATTTCATTTTTAAAGAGAAAAAAAAAAGGAAAAGAAAAAAGTTTTCCAAAGTTTAGTTTAAATTTTAATATTTCAAATTTTGTTTTAATAAAGTTTTGTTTTCATTTAGATTTTAAAAGTTGGCATTTCATTCTATTTTTTATTTTATTTTTGTAAAGTTTGGGTTAGCATTAATATTTAGTTTATTTATTTATTTTTAGTCTTTGTAAAATTTAGTTTAGTTTTAAATAGCACTATGTTTTCACATTTTTTTTAATTTATATAAAGTTTGCTTCTGCGTTAATTTTTTAACATAAGGCATTTTTTATTTTTCTGAAGTGTTAGTTTAGGTTAGTCATAGAATTTCAATTAATTTTTTTTTAATTTTTGCATTGTGTAAAGTTTGGGTTAATTTAAAATTTCAATTTTTATTTGTTTTTTCTAAAGTGTAGGTTAGGATAACGTTAACACATTTTAAGTTTAGTTCAGTTAAAAAAAAAATTATTTTCATTTTTTATTTTAGATTTAATTCATCTAACATAACTTTTTATTGTTTTGTCCCGGATGCGGGTGCTCCGACGGATGTCTAATCCGATGGGACAAAGGTGCGGCGAGGTGGTTCGACACCTGCCCACCCCGGACAACGAAGATCTCAGTTTGATTTGTAACGGATTTGTGCATTTAAATCTCGCAGAAACCAAAGGATCCGGTCCAACTGGTTTTGTACCTCACCTCATGCCCACCGATCTGGCCTCTGCTATCACTCGCTTCTGCGCAAATCTCTTTAATGCATCAGTTATTATGGGGGATTTCCAACAAGCGTGCAGGAAGATTAAGGGATGGAGTCACGATAAGACCATGATGCCAAGGTCTCCAACGCATTGCGTCCACCTCCTTCTCCTCTCTGGTATCAATTCGGCTCTCTACTTGCGTGGAATCGTTATCGTCAATTCAGCCATCTTGAGCAGTCTGAAGGGGGTTCATCACTTGAAGCAGAGCTCCAGTTCGACTGAAGTGCAACCTCTTCTGCACATTCGGCATTTGTCTCGGATCACCGTTCTGGTTTCAAGTTCCCATACCCCTGCCACTGTCGCTGCTTGGATACATTTGGTTTCCGCAATGCCTCGTTTGCGCCACAGGCTTCGGAGTCATCGTGGAGGCACAAGGGGTCGTCCTGCAAGAGACCACTCCAGCCCATCTTCGGTCTCAGCCTCTCTCTCCAGTGGCATAATGCCCGGCCATTACCCTCGCACACGCAGTGGAAGGGGGCGCTATCTTGACACCCATCTTGGTTGGTACTCCCCTACCCCCCGCCCTCCTGCTACCTCGCCTCCTCCCACAACAGGTTCTGCGCGTTTTACCTTCACCAGCTCCCTGATTCGCCCAAGAATCACTGCGCTCTTCACGGTGGTTTTTCATGAGGAGTCCAGCGCCCTTCCTACTGGCCCTGAGATGGATCCTACCCAGACTTCGAATTTTCAGATGGAGGCTGGCAGTGCGTCGTTGCAGGTGCCGGAGGTTCCAGCCAGCAGCGTTCCTGATGTGGTTATGGCTCCTGCTGATCCTGGTCCCTCTGAATCCGAGGAAGCTCTGGCCAGAGACTTGATGGTTGCAGGTTGGTGTCGAATTGTAGAAGAGCCTCCTGATGATTAGTATGCCTTCTGCTTGTCTTTCTTATGTTCCTCCTGCCCACACTATTGGGCTTGTCTTTGTTCAAGTGGTTTCAAGGTTTTTCAGCTTATTTTTGTATAATTTTGGTCCTATGCAAACTCAGAAAAATCACAACTGGCTCCCCTGCGTGGGTTTTGGCTATCTTTGTTTGACTGGTTTCCCGATCAAAGGGCAGTCTCCACAACTGGTTTTCATGACATTTCTGCCTCCAAGGCAGTAGTTTTTTACTGCGGTCACGTTGTATTTTTATCACTCTGTTAATAGATTACTCTTATTTAGAAAAAAAAAAAAAAAAAAAAAAAACTTTTTATTGTTTTAATTTGTCCAACTTTAAATAGGTTTTAATTTGACATTTAAATTTTCATTTTAGTTTAGCATTTGTAATTACATTTCATTTTTATTTAATTTATATAAAGTTTAGGTTTTCATTTTAGTTTTAGATTAACTTTTAATTTTTTGCAAAACTAAACTTTAAAAAACAAAAAAGAGAGTTTTAAATTTTTAGACTCTGATACCTTAGAAAAAAAAAAAAATCAAAACTCAAAAAATATTTCATTTTTCTTTACCCCTTTGTGAAAAACTTCAAAAAAAAAAAAAAAAATTTTCAATTTTTTGTTGAACCATAAATATATCTTTTCGAGATCGATTTTGAGGATCATCATTTAGGTTTAAAGGTCTTACTCATAAGGGAAATTTTTCTTAGTCAAACGGAAATTTATTTTTTAAACATCTAAAGTTTGACTATAGAGAATTTCTTAAAATTTTTCAGTACTGGAATGTTTTAGAATATCATCTAAATTTTGAAGTTCTAGGCATTTTAATTCATTGCTCTTTCATGGTATCATTTCTCAGGAATTTAAGGTGCTTAAGTTGTGCATTGGGTTTTAAGTTATTTCACGTTTAATATCTATTGAGATCATCCGTCGATTATTTCCACTACATATATGGTATAAATTTACTTGAATTAACATTGCATGATAAACATCAAGAAAATTTTCAAGTAATTGTTACATGTTTCTTATTTCTTGAATTGAATGTTTCTAATGCATTATCTTGAAGGTGATATTAAAGAGTTGTGAAGATATTTTTGTTCTCTTTAAGCTATAATTGCACAGGAATAATAAGCTTATGATTTGATTTAGAATTACATTGTGATATTGTTTATACATTGTCGAAAAGTTTATCTTTCAGTTTTGTGAAGTGAACATCTATTTGAGTAACTAAAAAACTGTGATGTACATATCATAGATAATTGTGGCATAAGCGCTTTTGTCCCTGAATCTAGCTATTCTCTAAACATATCGTGCATTTGCATTTTAAGTTAGTTCTGCATCCTTAAAATTTACTTCCAAGCATAAGCTTGGTCGATAGAGAGATAGGTATTCATCTGTCCTTACTTGAGAAGCCTGGCTCTAGTAGCACTTAAAATGGTGACCTTGCAGTCGTTAAAGCCACAACTCTCTGCAGCACCGGAGGCACTGGGTATGTTTGATTTTCAGGAGAGGTATCGTTAATCACACCCTAGTGTGCTTCACCTTAATGTCTCTCTACTACTTCCTACGGAATCAGGCTCAATATAGTAAGGGTTGAAGGGTTTGAACTTAGATAGACATTTAACTAAAATTTACCAAGATTCCTTGCATCCCACATTAGTCTTAGGATCTGAATTTCATATAGGATAGTTGTTCATTTTAGCAGCAAATGTCTATCAATTACTTGGTTTTAATTTCATAATGAGATAGTTGACTCCATAAGGCACTAGTATCAAACATTTAATCTAATCAAACCTGTTCAATCTCGTAAGATCTAGAACAAGTACTTGGTCGCTTGACTATGCCTCCTAAACTGGTTGGTTTCCAAACATTTCTCTCTCATTCCATTTCCATAGGGTATACCCCCTTTAGCCTGCTATAAGGAGACAAATTAAACGGAGAGATTGGGGATCAGGGTGACAACCCCCGATCTGAATAGTTGTCGCAGTGCCTAGACATTTTGTGCGACAACAAAACCTTCAGAGAAATTCCGAAAATTCCTCTATAGTGTGCTTTTCTCTTCCACTTGACATTAATTTGCTACTGCAAAACTAGCTGCAAACCAACTGCTCATAGATCTACTCAATGAACTGACTTATCTGCTCACCGGAACTACTTTCCGACAAATCCACTTCCTGCAAATCTTTGCTTCTGAGGCTGAACGAATTTTCTACTGGCTGCAACTGAAAAATCAAACCCCTACCTCTGCAATTCACAGAGCTACAAAATTTTTCCTCGCTACTGAGCTTCTGATCTATCTTAAAACTTTCCCTGATACCATGTGAAAATTCCTTGAAACGAAACAACCGGAAATTTGTTCTTCTAACTAATTAATTATGCAATTTATTTGCTATGGAAAACAACAAATAAATCACATTGCAATTTTTCACAATAAAAATAATGTTGTGGAAAATAAACTGGAGCTGAGAAAATAGATGCACACACACACACAATAAAAATGACACCAAGGCTTTCGAACAAAATTCCCTGGAAAATCCCCAAAGGGAAAACCAATGCAACATATGAAGGTTTATTTTATTATGTAGCAACAAAATATGAGTACAATATCTAGATGCACAAATTGACAATCCTCCAGCAAAATAATCTGGCCAAAATATTAGTGACACAATTTGTCTCACTGGACAATTAATCTCGGCTCTGAAAATGGCTTTGACTGTGCTACTTGAAACCCTTGTGTCAGCCTCTGTGATATGAAACCAGCTCACAAAATAGAGAAAAGTTAGATCAACGCCTTAGAAATCAGCCTCTTCGAGGGGGAAACCTCCTTTACATTACATAAATGAACAATTCTTGGATGATACAAATAACAAAACCTGCTTTCTATATATAGGAGTCCATAGGGTCACAACATAATCCTAGCCGACCTAACAATAATAATATAAGGGCACAACAATAACAATAGTGGGCTATTATGGGGCACACTAATAACAATATGGGGACTACACGGGTACAACAATAACAATAAGGGGGCTACACGTAACAACAATAAAGGACTACACTAGTAATATAGGGCCCTAACATGCCCCTCTCTTTCAAAAAAGTGTTGTCATCAACACTTGAGTAGTTTTGGATGCTTCTGTACAAAATTCTCATTCTCTCATGTGGAATCTTCAGTGGGTAAGTTCTTCCACTTGATGAGATACTCTGAAATTGATTGATTTCGTAGCTGTCGAGTTTTTATTTCCGTGACTGCTTCAGGTTCCAATATGATTTTTTCCTTCCTCATCAAGTTCTGGCAATATTGTTTGAACTGGAAGTTTGTCACCTATAACCTTCTTTAAGAATGAAACATGGAAAACTAGGTGCACTCGGGAAGATGCAAGAAGCTCCAATTTGTATGCCATAGTACCAATATTTAACAACACCTTGTAAGGACCATACTACTTTGGCGATAATTTATTATCCTTCTTAGCTTGCTTGAGGGACATTTGTTTGTATGGTTGTAGTCGTAAAAATAACCAGTCGCATACATCAAAACTTCTCTCACTGCGATGTTGATCTTCCTATTGTTTCATTCAATTCTGTGCCAAATTTAGGTTATCCTTTAAGAGATGGAGAACTTCCTGTTGATGCTCGATGTGATTTTCCACTGCTTGAACCTTAGAATTTTCTCTTAAAGATGATGTGATGGATGGTGGATGATATCCATAAAGTGCCATAAATGGGGTCATTTTTGCTGCAGTGTGGAAGGAATTGTTATACCACCATTCAGCCAGAGGTAACCAATTGACCCATTGTATTTGTTTATCAGATACAAAGCAATGAAGATATCCTTCCAAACATTTTTTCACTCTCAGTTTTCCCATCAGATTGAGGATGATAAGATGAGCTATGATCTAGTTGAGTACCCAAACAAGAAAATAACTCCGTCCAAAAATTTCTAGTGAAAATGGGATCTCTATCACTTACAATAATCTTTGGGTTTCCATGTAGCTTTTGAATTGTTTCCATAAATGCAGTAGCAAATGTACTCGCTTTAAATAGATGAGATAATGCACAAAAGTGTGCATACTTAGTACATCTATCAACTACCACCATGATGACACTCTTTTCTTTCGACTTAGGTAAACCTATGATAAAATCCATTGAAACCTCCTCCCAATGCTGATTTGGAATGGAAAAGGTTGTAGCAGACCCAGGGTCTTAATTATCTCAACTTTATTTTGTTGACAAACCAAACATTCCACCACAAACTTTTGAATATCAAATTTAAGGTCATCCCAAAAAAATTCTTTCTTCACCCTGTGGTAAGTTTTTAAAAATCCCGAGTGTCCTCCTAAGGGAGAGGTGTGCAATTTCAAAAGAATATTTTGTTTTAGTTGGGAATTCTTACAAAGATATAAGCGATCTTTGTACCATAAGGAATCATTTTTCCAAATAAACATATCAGATGTACTGGGATCTTACTGCAACTTTTGAATGAGTGTCCATACTACTTCATCATTCTTCCATTCCTCCCTTGCTTTGGTTATCCAATCAGGTTGGATAATAGAAATGACAGAAAGCAATGCTTCCACATCCTCATCCTTTCTTGAGAGTGCATCTGCAACAACATTTGGCTTCCCTTTCTTGTAGATGATTTGAAATTCATAACCCAACATCTTTGTGACCCATTTTTGTTGCTCTTCTGAAGATAGTCTTTGTTCCAAAAAGTATTTAAGACTATCATGACCAGTTTTACCTTGAAGTGTCTTACCATTAGGTAAGGTCGCCATTTCTTTAGTGCATGTAGTATTGCCAACATTTCCTTCTCATAAATATCTTTCTATAAATACTTTCCTTTGATTGGACGGCTTTCAAAAGCAATGGGTCTTCCTTCTTGCATTAAAACAACACCAATTCCATTTCCTGAGGCATCACATTCCACAATAAAGGTTTTTGTGAAGTCTGGTGTAGCTAAGACCAGAGCTTGGCACATTGCCTCTTTAATATGTTCAAAGGCCTTAGTTGCTTTAGGAGTCTATGAAAATGCATCTTTCTTCAATAATGTTGTTAGAGGTGCTGCGATTCTCCCATAATTCTTAACAAACTTGCGATAATATCCTGTTAACCCGAAAAATCATCGCAACTGCTTTATGGTTGTGGGGAATTTCCATTCCTTAATGGCTTTAATTTTGTTAGGGTCTACCTTGACACCCTCCTGAGATGCAATATGACCCAGATATTCCACCTCTTGTACTCCAAAGAAACATTTGGAGGTTTTTGCATATAATTGTTTCTCCTCCAATATTTTGAGCACTCTGTTAACATGTTGAACATGATCCTTCAAAGACCTGTTGTAGATTAGTATATCATCAAAAAATACTAACACAAATTTTCTAAGGGTTTGAAAATGGAATTCATCAACCCTTGAAATGTAGAAGGTGCATTGGTAAGGCAAAAAGGCAGGACCAAAAATTCATAATGACCCTCATCAGTTCGAAATGTTGTTTTCATAATGTCTTCAGTCTTCATTCTAATTTGATGATATCCTGAACAGAGATCCAACTTGGTGAAATAAATTTCTCCATGTACTTCATCCAATAATTCATCAATCACAGGAATGGGAAAATTATCTTTAATAGTGAGCTTATTGAGCTCCCTATAATCTGGATACATGTCCCATGATCCATCCTTCTTGTGCACCAATACTACTGGAGGAGAAAAATAAATTTGACTTGGTTGAAACTTGAATTATACCAGCCTCTAGCATTTCTGCAATCATATGTTCAATTTCGCTCTTTTGGACATAAGGATATCTGTAAGGCCTGATGTTTGAGGAACACTTCTTGGAATCAAATGAATAGCATGATCATATTCACGAATAGGTGGGAGTCCTTTGGGAGTTTCAAACACCTTGGAATGATTGTCCAAGACTTTTTGGAGATCTGGAGAAATAGATGATTTTGATGTTGGAACTTTTAGTGAGCATAATTGTGCAATGATGTCTCGTTGTTCTTTCTTCAGAAGCTTTTTCATGACATTAGAGCTTATTATCTTTCCCGACTTCCCTACGATACCCCGTAATTCCACTTCCTTTCCTTCCGAAAAAAATTTCAAGAAAAGTTCTTGAAAATTAAAAGCTACCATCCCCAAATATTGTGATCATTGTACTCCTAGTACAACATCAGCACCACCCATTGGAATGGAAAGCATTGGACTATTCAATACATATTCCCCCATAGTTAGCTTGATATTATGGCACTTTCCAGAGCAATTTATAGTTCCTCCATTTGCCACCATCACTTGACACTCTGGCGCTAGGTATAGGAAGCAATTCAATTCCTTGGCTACCTTACAATGAATAAAATTATGGGTACTACTTGAATCAATAAGAACTATTACATTTTTCTTCTTGATATGTCCTTCTATCTTGAGAGTTTGAGGAGTGGTAATTTCTACCAATGCATTATAGGATATGGTAGGATTCATTTCTTCTTTCTCTAGGGTTGGTTCCTAGTGTATATCCTCTTCTTTTGAAGTTTCTTTTTCTTTTTCTTCCTCCTCTTCACAATCTATGCAAAATAATTTCTTCTCAACACACTTATGACCTTTAGTGTATTTGTTATCACAACTATAGCAAGGCCCTTTTACTCTTTTTTCTTCCAATTATTGTGGTGTCAACCTTGTAGGTTGTGGAAGTCTAGGAGTAGCAACACTTCCATCTTTATAGTTGTGAGTGGTAGGATTCCTTGTCGCCATAATTTTGCTTTCAATTTTTCTTGCCTACCTGAATGCCTTCTCCCATGTACCAGGTTCCCAAAGGCAAACCTCATGTTGGATGTTATCCTTAAGAGTCCCTATGAAGACATCAATCCTATGTTCATCTGGAATATTATTTACCCTTATATTCAATTTTTGGAAGTCCTCAATGTGCTCCATCATTGAACCCTTTTGCTTGAGATTTATCAATTGGCTAAAGAAGGTGTTGCTCTTTGTATCCTCATAATGTGCTATCATTTCCTCCGTAAAATTGACCAAGTGACCAGTGGTTTACGAGAACAAAGCCATCGATACCATACAAACTGATTTTGTTCTAAATATAAAGTTGCAATGCGTACCTTTTGTTTGTTTTGCATATTATGGAGCTCAAAGTATTGCTCCATTTGTAGTATCCAAGTTATCAGATCCTTGCCATCAAACTTCCTCATATCTATCTTTGGAATATGGCGGGTCTTGAATCCAACATTGGAGTCTATGAAATTATGATTAACATTTCCTTTGTTATCATCACGAGTTTCCTCTACTACGTTTTCGCCATTAGGAAGCTTTTCTTGTAGCAACTTTGCCAAACCTTCCATGTCTTTCTTCAAATCTTCCATTTTGCCTTCTATGCCATTATTCAAACCATCCATCTTAGCTTCCACGCCTTTCTTCAAACCATCCATCTTAGCTTCCATGTTTCCTTCTATACCATCCATCTTAGCTTCCACGCCATCCATCTTAGCTTCCATGCCATTCTTCAAACCATCCATCTTAGATTCCATTTCATTTTTTGTTACTCTTTGCGAGAGCGAAATTTGTACTTCTTTTTCTTGTAATTTTGATATATCATGTTGCACTTCTTCCTCTTCATGAGTCATAGTAGAGCCTTCTGAGGGCTTAAAGGGTGTTGAATTCTTTTTAGGGGCCATTTTAGAACCCAATACTGATATCTATGCTTCAATATGCCCTAGGAATCCCTTCAAACTGATTTTCAAACAAGACTTATGCAATTTAAAAAAAAAGATACACACTTTTTTCTTGCTTTTGAGGAGCACACACTTTTTCCTTGCTTTTGAGGAGCTCGATATTAAATCTACTGTATCTCTGTGATTTCAGATCCCCAAGATTTTATCTTTGATCCTTTATTAGCCCTCTGAATCTTCTTTCCAATGCCACAAGTCTGACCTGATTTTGATTTTTCAAGGCAAAGTAATGCCCAATCTCCCACAATGACCTAATTATGGACTGGTTCAATAGAGCTAACTTTTACGGCGTGCCACATGTCACTGTTTCCTTCTTCGGCTCTGAAATCGATATATAGGAAACTGCAATTTGTGTACTTTCGACCACTTTTTATAGATTTCCAATCCAATGCTCAAAGGGAGAGTTATGACAATTTTCCCAAGGTCACCTTTTTGAGATGAAATTCGGGAGCCTGCAAAAACCCTTATTTGCACAGATCATATCTCCGAAAATATTGTGAACCAAGATCTGAAATTTTTACACGAAGTTCCTCAAGATGTATACGCAAATGGTTTTTTTTTAGCATCTAAACCTTCATAGAAAAATAGTTATAGCAAAAATTCCACGATGACCTGTTTGAAGCATCAAAACCCTAGAATCCAAAGCTCTGATACCAAATGTTATGAAACCAACTCACAAAATAGAGAAAAGATAGAAAAACATCTTATAAATCAACTTCTTTGAGGAGAAAAACTCCTTTACATTACATAAATGAACAATTTTTGGATGATACAAATGAAAAAACCTCCTTTCTATATATAGGAGTCCATGGGGTCACATTACAATCCTAGCCGACCTAACAATAATAATGTAAGGGCACAAAAATAACAACAGTGGGCTATTATGGGGCACAATAATAACAATATGGGGACTACATGTGTACAAAAATAACAATAAGGGGGCTACACTTAACAACAATAAGGGACTACACTAGTAATATAGTGCCCTAACACTCTGCGCTGGCTTTTTTTGCAATGCCTCTAGAACTCATTGAAATATGTCTCTCTGTCTGACTCTCTCTCTGGGAATAATTCGCTTGACCTCTTGGATCTCTTCCTGGTCTCTAGCTGCTAAATCGATCTGCCTCTCAACTAAATCAAACAGGCCCTTTGAAGCTTCTGCGCAGGCCCTGAGAAACCTCACCGAGGAAATATTGCGGCCTCTCTTTTGTTGGCTCTACGACACTAAAACTCCACTGGAACTCTATTGTTGATCCCTCAATCACTAATTCTTTGGCTCGAACTCTCTCATGTTGAATCTATGCAACTGGAGAGCTTGATCTACCCAAGGAACTTGCTCTTCTTCTTGCTCGATGTGTCTCTCATATGTGTCTATCTCCAACACATCTCCAACCCCATCAACTTGCGCTTATAATCTCTCGTTGGTGAACCAGCAACCATGATTAGATATCCATCAATGGTTAATATCATCTCAAACTCAATCCAAGTGAGTTTCTAGAGAATTCTCACCTTTCCTTAATTTATTATTATTAATTACCCAGTTTTCCGAAGTTAGACTTAGGAAAAACTTAAATGATGGTTAATTAATTTAAATAAGACATTTCGCATGCTTATCTCGTGAAACCTTTTCTGGGTTTTGAAGATCTCGTGTTCTTAGCCTCTTTGACACAAATCAAGACTAGAAAACTTGTCTGATGCTACAAAAATTAACAATGATGATTGAGGACATTGAATCCATGATGGAACCTTCCACTTTGATGATGATGTGGCAATTATTTGATCCAATATAGCCAATTTGATGATGAGGTGGCACCCCTTGATGAGGAGACATGACCTTTTTGATGATGCATTGCACCGTTTGGGGAGAGACATGACTTTGAGAGCATTTACTCCAATTGTAGAGATGATGTCACCTTGATGAGACCTCTACACTCATGTGTGGCATTTATGGAGGACAATTTCATGTTTTAACATTGTATCTTCATTTAAGAGGCATTTTTGGGGGTCGGCATGAGACCTATCCACCTTGTATCATGGATTATCTTTTAGGGGCTTTTAGGCTAATTTAGATGTAAAACGCTTGGATTGCTCATATAAATTGTCGAAATGCTCCCTCATTTGTATCATTGCTACTTGTGGAGGATTACTACTACTTGTCCACTCTGTTTACTAATTCACTATGGATGAATGAAATATGTGACCTTTTGGAAAGATGATTTCTGGATGCTTTTTCAAGTTTGATGGATGATTCACTGTTAGGGTTTCATGGATAAGCATTGGTTTACCTAATAAGTGTTCTTTCTAAATCATTGTAGATTTTTTTATGAATGTATGAAGTGTGGATGACATTATCAAGTGGTGAAAGTGCTTTTTCAAAGTATTCTTCCACTGAAAAATTCACATTTGTCAAGATGTATTCTACATTTCTAATAGTGGCTGGGGGAATCTCTACAACCACCTTACCCCCTGACAAATCTGGGTTGTCAATCCAGCTACCCTCATTTCATATGAATACTTCTTCATGACATCCTATGCCTTGTGAATATCTAAATTTTCTTCTAAAAAGGAGGAACTCCAAACAATGCTATATCAGAAATTTCAAAAGAAGGATAGATAGGCACAAATATAGTTAAGAAAGGTTAAAAAAACTATATCTATAAAGATAATTCAAGGAAGCATACCACATAATTCATTAGCCTCAAACTGCAACTGATTCAAATAATCCTGTGAGATAAATAAACCAATAGACATTCCTATTCTTTAGAATGCTGGGAACTTATTTAAGTAGAAATTAAGAACTATAAGCATACCTGGAAAATCAAGCCCTCCCAGGAAACACCACCGGACTCATTCTGCTCTAATAGAGTCTTTACTTGGAGAAGCCTTTCAACTAAAATATTACATGCATGTCGAACTGCTTCACAGCTTTCTTCAGATGTGGTACTTCCACCTGTAACTCCTCCATGTGCCAAGCTAATAGTGTCTTGCTGGACAATCCTAATTTTCAACATCAGATCTTCACTTCCACCATCCCATAGCTGACCAAGAGCATATGCTGTCATCTGTTTCACTTTTGTCCATAGTCCCTGACCTAATTCGATTCCTCCCACCTCTACAGCAATAGAACCATCTGCGAAAATGGTTACTCTTGCTGGTCTAGGGCCCATCCTTACTGGGTAGCAGCATGGCACTAGTGATAAGCCTCGTTTCAGCCATCTGTTACTAGCATTAAACCTTTTAATAGTTTCCATTCTATTGTCCAACAACGAAGAAAATTTCAGTTTCTCCCATACTGAGGGCAATGTATAGCCAAGAGGGCTATCAACACAGGAGCCATAGAAAAACTCAGCACTTTCAAATGTGTGTATGTTATTTTCTCTTACAACATTTGCATCCAAGCCGAGAATTGAGGCAACATGCTCAATAACAGTTTCTGCAATGAAAGATCCCTGTACTTCTCCAGGCGCTCTCATTGCAGACTTGCTTGTTACATTTGTTTTACATAATTTATAGTCAAATGAAAGAGCTCCCCAGTTATACTTTTTCATTGCTGATATTATAGTACTGGGCAACAAAGGACTGAAATCTACTGAAATGCCTGCATCAATTAATAAATCCACATGCAATGCTGTAATTTTTCCATCATTTTTAAGCCCAACGATATAGTTTGCCTTGATGGGGTGACGCCCACCAGCCATGATCATGTCTGTTTTACGATCAAGGTACATTCGGACAGGACGCTTCAGCCTGTATGCAGCTACTGCACATGCAACTGCAACCTGAAAAAGTATCAACATTCAATAAAATAGATGACATAAAGACAAATATCATACAGTCTGCATTACCAGAATTGAAATCTATTTTCAAGACTAAAATTATCCACAGAATTCAGCTGTCTCTTCAAATAAAATATTTCCAGACTAGTCAAACTGAAGAATTTGAGAATATACCTTCAAAGCCGTTATTTTTAAATATTATAATGTAAGACTGAAAATCTAGAGACTGAACATGAAGCCATCAATCATAAACCAATTTGGCTCAGTTACCCAACATTTGGTTTGAACATTTCACTTGTGACATCACTCTGATATTTGCTGGCCTGCATGGTAACCCTAGCCCTATGAAGTTTGGATATTAGTTCACAGCTGTGATTAGGCACAGAAATACCAAAGTGATTGATCTTGTCGCCCCTCTTTCAGCAGGAATACATATATCCATATTTCCACTTTTGGGCAGCGTCATTGTAATCCCAAAGAATGCAAGTCAAAAGCCTTGTAGGTGATGTGGAGGCTACATATTATGGTATATTAGGTCCATTATTGTCAACCATGGATGGTCCTGCTCAGTACTAATGCTATATAGGATTGGAGAACATAGGATGGATTTTTCGGCATCATGCTTTAAAGGAACCATTAGTTTTGTAGGGGTGATCGCACATTGTAGGGCCAGTCCAACCCATGTCATGTGTGCACCTATGTCATTCCCATGTGGTTATTTTATTGAGTTTGTATGCATTCTTTGGCCATCGTATATCCATCATTTCTTGGCTCTTCAACTTCACATTCTCATGTTTCCAATTTTTCACGTTTTCAAAGGTAGTTTTTGTCATGTCCCTATTTTTATTTTTCTCTATAGTACAACTATGATGGGTTTCCAAGGTATGTGATGGCCAAGTTGCAGGAGCATGATGATGTCATCATGGGTCTCAGAGGAGTTTAGAGGGATTTTTATGGGATCCGATGGCATTCACCATCATCCACACAATTTGCCTTTCATTCCGTTGCATTCCGATAACTTTCAAAAAAGAGAGTTATTAATGGGCATGATTTAATTAATTATGCTTGAGGTGGCATTCCTAGAGGAATATATGATGGAATACCTCAATGTAATAGCTTAATCGAACCAGAACAAAAATATCTACAGGATGGGATGCTTAGAAGTGACTTCCAGTGGTCAGAGACAGTATGGTGGGTGTTTGACCATTTTCCCAGATTAAAAGTGACTTAATTAGTCACTTAATTAAATTAAAAGAGGAGAAAATAATTCATCGAGGGAAAAATGACCATATGTGACTTAGTGAAATAAATAAAATTAAAAGTCACTTAGATGGAGTAAAAAATGAGTTTATGGGATAATATTAAAATAATCAAGATAATATGCTTCTAGAGACTTGAAGATCTATCTATGGAGTCTTTAAAAGGAGGAGGAGATCATTTGGGACATCTTGGAGTTGAATATTTCTTTCCTATGGAAAGGTTTGGAGAACCGGGAGTTCCCAGCTTCAGCAGTGGCCCCAGGACGAAAACCTTTGGGTGATTCAGTGAGAGTGGGCAAGCACCCAACTCTTCTCTTGGTGAATTCATCCAGGATTCACAGGTTGTGCTTAGCAGCTCAATTATTTTGGTGGCTCGATTTAGTGTTGTAGAAGATATCTTTTGAGGCCATTACCTCAGCCATTTCCAATTTTTGTACCAACATTTTCTATATTAATAAAATAAGGCTAAGTTCTACTGCACGTGCATTCTATCAATTTTCAATTGCAGTTCATATTTTCTTATTTTCTGATTAATGCTATGGTTTCAATTTGTGAAATTTGTTTGTGAAATTAACGGCATAAATTTTGAAGAATTGTTTTTGCAAAACAATTGTTTGGGATAATACAATTTGTGGATCCCAATGCATAGGGTTCCAAGGGTCATAAGTCAAAAAGGCTCAAATTGGTCAATGCATTTTATACTTTCCATGCCATGTAAAGTTTTTTAAAAGTGTCAAAGCAATAAGGAGATCCTTAGTTAAAGGGGATTTTCCTCCCTTTATGGCAGGTGTGTTGAAAATGGTTGTTATTGAAGAGAAAGTTACATAGTCAAATACAATATTTTGAGTCTTTTGAGAATATTGTTTTTGGATTCTTGATGCCCCATTTAGATACCTTATCTTTGAATGCATTTTTACTCCAATTACCTAGCTCAAATGGGAGCCTAATATATATAGTTGGAGAGCTTATTCCGAGACCTTTCTAACGGTATATGGCACTCCTTCTAACTCCAAACGGTTGAGGGACATGAATTTTTGAATATTCATTTTACAGGCTGCGAAGGCAGCCCAACCAGTGGGAAATTCGACCCTGATTTTGGGGGCCAAACTGTTAATTTTGGGCAACTAGGTCCAAACTCCATCTTGCACTGCTCATATGACGATGGTCATATTTTTATTAGATTCCTCTTTCGGAGAGGTGCAAGATTGATCTAAAGATCATCTTGATCGGATGAGCAGAACATTGATTTTTGAATTTATTTTCCACATGTGCAAGGTCGGCCAGATTTATCCCACATCCCTAAGAGATGTGTCACACACCCTCATTGATGAATATAAATTGGAGAGACTTGGAAATCATTTTCTCATCATCTCATCACACATTCTCTCATTGTGATCTGATTGGTTCGATGGCCTTTGGAGGGCTTTTTCCCCTTACACGTGTGGAGCGAAGCCTCTGTTTTCTGCGCTGATCTGTTTAGGGATTTTTGTTTTTTGCGCTGATCTGTTTAGGGCTTTTCTACTGCAGCATTGACCAGCATTGACCGTGGTCAACCCTTGGTCGTTTGACCTCAATCTTCTGCAGAAATTCCGATTTTAGGAGGCCGTACAGTTGGGCACTAAAATCGAGGAATTTCAGGTTGTTTGATCGAAGCCCTAGTTTGGTGCGTTGACTTTTCTGAAGCTACCCACATTGAATTTTCTGCGTTGTCCCTGGTTTGACTTGTGATGAGTTGTCTTTGAGGGTTGTGGATGTGACACATGAAAGCACTGGCTGACCGAGAAAGACTTCGCTGGTTGAAGCATCCTGCTGACCGCCGTAACGCAACAATATCTCATATCTTTGCTGGACATAAGGAATTGTAAAGCTGATCGATATTTGGCTTGTCTTCTATTTATCTATTATTGTGTTCTATTAGCATTTTACTTTCAAGTTTATATGATTGCAATTTTGTATTGGGCCTAAGAAAGATTGAAGTAAAAGTGCATCAAGCATAGAACACCATTGTTATCTAAATTTAACATGGTATCAGAGCTGAGGTGAAGACAAGGTCCAAGAGTCCAAGCAGGTGTTAGAAGTTATCTCTGAAGGAAGAAATCCTATCAAGGACAAATGGCGTCCTCAACCTAAAAGGGTCTCAAGGCTGATGATAAATTGACTGATAAGTCTGATTATCATGCATGGAAGATGTCCTTGGATTTGGTGCTAGAAAATCAAGATGTCATGCACAATGTACAGGGGAATATTCCAGAACCTCCATCAAATGCAGCTGCTGCCACGAAGACGAAGTATAGAAAATGGGAAATCAAAGCAAAGATGATTATTCGGGATTCTATTCATAAGCACTTGATTGCTTACATTTGTGAGCCAAAGACATCTAAGGAGATGTATGATAAGCTGGTGAGCATGTTCAAGGCTAGCAATGCTAATCAAATCATCTTCTTTAAGAATCAATTGAAAAATATCAAGAAGGGTAAGGATGAATCTATTCAGTCCTATTTTATGAGGCTCACTGAAATCAGGAATAACCTCCTAGCTATTGGGGAAGCAATATCTGATCAAGAGATGGTTCTTATTTCACTTGGAGGTCGCCCCCGTGATTGGCATGTATTCAATATCACTATTCTCAATAATAATGTGATTCCTGATTTTGATGAAATATTGACGAGATGCACTCAAGAGGAAACAAGAATGATGGAGTATGCCTCTAATGGTAATGAAAGTGACCCTACTGCCTTCATTGCTCATGCAAAGAAGAAGAACCATGGTGGCCCCAAAAATCAAAACCATGGTAGAGCGGGGCCCAAAGGAAGGAGGGCAAGATGTTACACTTGTAACAAGACTGGTCACTATGCAAGAGAGTGCCCTAATAGAAGGGACTCTCCAAGGGATGATGACAACAACAAATCGAGAAGGAATGGCAGGAACAACAGGTTCCAAGGAAAAAGGAAGGCTCCCTCTGATCGTAATGGAAACAGGCAACCTTTCAAGAGGTCAAGAAAATCCAGGTATAATGAGTCTAATGTTGTTGATAATAAGAGAAATGATTTTATTCTTGTATCTGTTGAAATTTGGTTACCGGAGGACAGGTGGTTCCCTAAGGCTTTGATCTTTGGCCTAGGAAAAAGTGTCCAAAAGAATTTAATTTTTCTCCTAAAGTCACTTTATAATTTTTATAAAGTCAAGTCTAATTTTAAAGTGACTTTAAGTGATAAAGTTACTAAAGTCTTATTTTAAAGT